>JARHVA010000098.1:4312500-4912500 GCA_037957365.1 Torreya grandis | reverse complement strand
AAATTGCATGCACAAGACCCACTGAATGGCTACTTACAGCCATGCCCATGCAGTCAAGTGAGAAAGAGGGCACTTGTTGTTGGATACAAGGTTGAAAGTGATACAAAACGGTGAATTGAACCTTGTAGCAAGTGAGAATAAGCCCTCAAATAGGTTTGGCTACTGTAGGAGTCATAGTGGAATTTAGGAAGGCCAAACTCAAGACTTCATGCCCAAATGCTCTTCAAAAATGATACCTACAGCCACCAAAAACTTGGCAGCCTAAAGCAAAAGTGTGCTTGGGGAAGATATGAAGTTTAGACAACTTCAAAAAGAGTGGGAAACCCTCAGTAGGGTGTTAGCCATTTTCAATGTCTTGCAACAGGGTTCTGACCCTAAGACATACCCAAAATCTCTTCAAAATGATACCTACAGTCAGACTTAGGAAAAGCAAGAGAAAGTACTAAAGGATGTGAAGTCACAGTGACTTGAAGAGTGATTCCAGACTCCTAATGTTATGACAGAGACATGGATGCTCAGCAACTGGCAAAAGAGTCTTAAAGCCATTCTTGCACTCAAACTTCTCCAAACAGACACCTACAGGCTATATTCAAAGATGAGCTAGTCTCAAACCTGAGTAAGAAGACAGAATGCATGTGAAATGTTATAACCTAGCCCAGGTGATGGTAAAAGTCAGTGAGACCATTTGAGATCAAAGAGATCTAGGCAAGGAATTGAAGAAATGACCAAAACAAGGGTCACTCAAATTATACATACACACAGTCCTTGCTACAAGTTTGCCTGCCTAGCAAGAGGAAGTTGCCTGTTTGAAAGGGTTAAAGGCCTATGTGGGATCTGAGAGGAAGGTAGCATTGGAGAAGAGTCTCATGGTGATAACAGAGCCTCATAAAACTCTCTGACTCACCTGAAGTAAAGAAAACATTGGAAACTCTGCTTACTCAGCCAAGGCAAGATACAAGTCTGCCTTTTGAGAAGTTTGTGTTTGTATGGAGAGGTCTAAAGGTGTATAGGAGGCCTGAGCCAAAACAAGATATTTGAACATAACTGAATGGTGATAACTTTGTTCCATCAAAGCCCTCAAACTCAAGCAACAACCTAAACAAATGTTAACAGACCCTGTTCAGTCTCACACAGGCCTAATTGCATGCACAGGCCTATATGGGCAATCAGTTGAGAGGTGGTAAGGTGAAGTGAAGTTGAGAGCTTTGGGGACCCTAAGGAGATGGTGAGGGGTATAAACAAACATTCCATGAAGTTCTAGACCTCCAACAGTGAAGAAAAGAGGTAAATACAGTCACCTAGGGTATTTGGTGCAAGATGGCTTAAGAACCCTAGGCCTAAGCAAATGAGATTGCAGGAGACCTAATGGAGATAGAAGGGTTGGAGAACCATGGGGACAAGTCAATGAGGTTGTCATTGACCTCCCTGAATTGCTCGGAGTCATAAAAAACTTCAGGATGCTACACACTGACCTTATTTCTCTCCCAGCCCTTACAGAATGCCTACTAGCAGCCCGAGAAGCTATCTTCTTTTGCTCAGTACAGTACGGAGGTGTTGCATGGGACCTTGGACTCCTAGGGAGAGTTAGTTACCTTTGTGCACTTGCAATTTGTGGAATTGGTTGGTGGATTGATGCCCCAAGATTTATGAACTATCGTTAAGACCTTGAGGCACTTTCAGGTTGCCTAGAAGGCCAATTTCAACCCGATGAGAGAGAAAAGGATTTTAATGCCTCCAGATGGATTGGATGAACTCTCAAATGACCTGAATCATGGTCACAACTCTCCTCAGCATCACCCTATGTCACTAGTTTGTACTTGCAGGTATAGAGCTGTACAAAATAGGCCAAAAATGGCTGTTTTTAGCTACTTGAGAAGTCTGTACAAGGTGTCAAAACTTCAAAATTGACATGGAGAATGGGCAGGAGGTCCTTGAAGTGAACCACACGTTTATTTGAGGTTTGGCACGTGTGGGAAGCATGTAGAGTCAATTTTCAGTCTCTATGCAGGGAGGCCTAATTGAGACCTAGATAGAAGAGCGAAGCAGCAGAAAAGTACACCTCCACTCACTTTCTGATCCTGAAACTTTGCATGGAGCTGTAAGGACATACTAGGTCCTAGAATATGCCTTCAGATTCTCGATACCATTTGCACTTTTCTCTACACAAGGAGGTTTGCATGATTTTAGGGCTACAAGGAATGAGGCCTAATTGGAGCTTTTGATAGAGAATGAATTCTTGAGGTTAGTTTGAGACCTCAAAATGAATTGTTACGGGTCCAATATGAGTTGAATAAGCCATCCATGAAGATAGGACGAGTTGAAGAAGATAAATTCAAGTTTTGACACTCGTATGCAAGATTGGCCTAAGGAGATGAAGAGTCTTTTAGACACCTAGCAAGAAAAGGAAGTGATGTGTCAAAAAGAACCTGAGGAGATTAGTTGAGAGGTGTCAAGAGCAGAGCAAAGATGTAACTCAACCTGATATGACCATCAAAAAGGCCACTTGTCATTCAACAAGCCAAAGCAAAGGGCAATTTTGGAGAGCTAGTCAAGGTGTCAAGCAAGCATTTTAACTCCCATGCCAATTGAAGCAAGGGAGCATCTTCCAAGGAGCTATACATGGCATTTAAGACCTGTTGAGGCAGTTTCGTAACTCCTCTCTTGTTTGTAACTCATGAGACACTTATCTCTCTCTCCCCTATGCCCTTCTCTTCTTCTCTCTCACTTTCTTTATATATTGAGTCTTAATTGGCTAAGTTTGTATCCTCCACCTGGGTATGGTGAAGCCTTGCCCATTTGCAACATTTGATCAATAAAGAACAACCTGATTTTACCTTCTCCATAGATTGGTTTCAATGTATATGTTTGACTAGTTGATCTTGCTAAGTGATAGGTTTACTTCCTTGGCATGTTGTCCTTGTTAGCATTCATATTCAGTTTGAAAGTCTTTTTGCAGGTCTCTTGAAATGTGTATGGGTTTAGTGAGTTATCTTTCATTAGTGTCATGTCATGACCTCTTGACTAGTCCTCTTAGCTCAAGCTTGCTTCACAAACCTCCATGAGAAATACTAATGTAGAGAGGCAGATTTGGATTAGTGTCATGTGCAGGTTAGTCCCTTGTTTGAAATGCAATTGCAATTGGTTGGTAGTGATCAATTCATATTTGGTGCATTACCTCCATTAGAGTAGGTTTCTCTCCCTTTTCCTAGCAAGTGTTAGAGTAGTGTTTGAACCTAAGTGATTCATCAAGGGGAGCTGGCCCTTTAACCTAGAGATTAACCTCTCCAATAGGGCACCCACAACCTTGAGGTGTTTCCATGTTTCATCGAATTTGGAAGGCTTGAACTACCTTCCAAAGGGTGCAAATTTGATGCATAATAGGTTCAAATACCCAAAAGACACATTAAAGTGTAATATTGAATGGCGTACATCATCCAATTCTGTCGCTTACTTTAATTTGTTGATGAATTTGGCAAAATGGAGACCTAGGTTGAAACTCCCTAAAGATACCTTGTAGAGTCATTATTATTTTTTTAATGAAATAGAGCTATATTACTTTAAAGAGTCATATTGAGTAATATGCATCTTTATAACAAGAAACGTGATGGCTAACAGCCATCACGCGTTTTAACAGCTCAAAATGCCGACAAAACGGAAACAATGTTTTGGGGCCATTTCCTTTTGGCTCTGTCTGCTATATTTAAGCTTGGCAACTATTTGTCTGCCAATCCGTGATCACGTTTAATTTTTGAAGGTTTTTTTAGGGCAGCTTTGCAGTTCAATTTTTTTAGCGAACTTTTTTTTGGTTTCACGAATTCTGTAGCAGCCTTTTTTTGGTTTCGTGAATCGCGGCCACAGAAAACCCTATATGCAAAGTGAGTTTTAAAAATGCAAGTACATAAATTTAATTGTTTTGAGTTGTATAATGTTTAGTAACCCTGTTTCTCGTCACATTTCCATCCCCGCCACATTTTTCGTTTCTTGTTTCTTACAACATAGATATGCATTATCCAATTCTAGGGCATACTTAAATGGTGGATAAATTTTCCAGAATGGAGAACCAAGTACAAATCCCCAAAACGGTAAAGCTTAATATTGAGTAACATTCATCATCCAATTATGTGGCTTACTTGAATTGTAGGTGAATATGACAGAATAAAGACCTAGGTTCAAATCCCGGGAAACATGTTAGCATATAATATTGAGTAACATACATTGACCAATTCTAGGGCATACTTCAAAAGACGAGGCTCGGTGCAACTGCAAGTACCGGCTGAATTTGCATAGCAACTAGACCAAAGGTATGCCGTTTCCCTGGTGAAAAAGAGGGTAATCTATCAACAATAAGATATCTTTATTTATCAAAAGAAAATCTCTATTTGATTATTTTTTAAATTCGATTAAGGGAAGGAATTTGAACCCTGGACCTCTGTAGGCCACCAAAACCTTGTAATTTTGTAATTTCCTAAAATGATATATAATTGAATGAAGAGAGTTTCTGGAAACAATTGTGTAAAAGAATTTTTTCGATGACCATTTTGGATCATACTTCTTGATCCATAATCAAAAACCTAACACTGAATAATTTTCATTTTAGAAACAAAAATATTATGAATCATGATAGGCAAGGACATACCCATGTGGCAGAGTGATCCAATCTGGCAAATGCAAAACGATGGTTGGGATTAATGGCCAATTTGGAGTGAACGAAGAGACATATGGCCTGTTTAATACAATCCAAGCGTGTGAAAGCTTGGCCTTTGGTTCCTACAGATTTCATGTCTGCTTCCATTTGCCGATCAGTGTCTACACAGAAAATTATGTCTTCAAATGTGTGTTGAAGTTTGTAAAGATTGTATCGCACTGTATTTGCTGCTCCTCCTCCTCCATGTTCAACTGATTCTCTGTGTTGCATCTTTAGGACTCGTGAAGCTTGGTTAAACTGGAATGGAATCGAAGGTTAATATTCAGAGGACAATTTAATCAGTTAATCTTCTCGGCAAAGATTTTACAAAAATATATACAGGGCAGCACCAAATGTGATTAGTTTTGTTGGAATTCAACGTTAAAATTAATATGGAAAGTGTGTACCGTGAGAACGATGGTTTGTTACATCATTCATGGAAGTATAATGTACGGTTATTTAATCTAGTTAATATAATATGAATAAATGGGTAGAGATATTTATATCCATATTATTTGGTGGGGTTTTAAAGTTATATTTTTTTAAAATTGAAAATAGAGTATATTCAATTAAAAATGTATGCGGTAATAAATTATATTTCATATAAAAATATGGTAAGAGTTAAATTAAGGAGATTAAAAAGTTAAATGTAAAGTATCAAGATTAAAAGTCAATTGATCAAAAATATGATTTTCAGTAAGTACGATTAATGTTTAGAAAAAATCATAAATAGTATAAATATATACTAAAATTTTAGACAATCATCACTACTAATTTTATTGAAGGAGGAGAAGGAGGTGACGAACTATCCTACTTATCTCCCTAACTGCAAACATGAGGGTGCACAGTTTTAGATTTGGAATCCCAACTATCATGCTTTATATTTTCTTCTTCATTCTCTTCCTTCGTCTAATAATGAAGATGTGATATTACCAAAGACAAGCGATACATTTTCCCCTGACCATCCCAACCTCTAGGTCCAAATCATGTAGGTCCATAAGTAGCTTGGGGTGAAGGCCACCCACCATGCCCTCTAAAGGGCTAGAACCTTTGGCACGGTAGAGGTGTGGAAAATATAGAGCCACTGTGCAATTTGTATTGCCATCTACCTCCTTCCCTTTGCCTTTGGTCCCTCCCTTGACAAATTCTCCTAAGAGAATCAGTAGGCATTGTACTAATAATATAGGGGTTGTCCTCAATGGCCAATGAGGGTGTGAAGGTGTTCCACCTTTACTACCACCTTCGCTTGACCTTGGATTTACAACATGACATTAGATAAAGTAACAATTCTATTAACAGTAGAATAATTTATAAGAAGATGCTCTTTATTTGATACAACACACTATAGTTGAAAAGGAATCTTTGTGTGAAAAATATGACAAATTTGCTTGAACTTTACATGGAGAAGAGCGAAACCCCTAAGAAGAACCATGTGCCAAGAGAAGGGTTTTAGTCTAAAGGAATGAAAAAAAGAGTATATCCATTCCCAAGGTTGTTGAGTCCTTACACAAAACCATAAAATGTGTTTTCAATATGTTATTTGTCGACAAACATGACATTTGGGAGGGGATCCCCATATGTAGCAATTTATCTTCAATTAGTAGCCCTTGGTAAAAAATACATCGAGGAAAAGAGCCTTTTTGGGCTCAACCACTACAAACAAAAGGGTTTGTAATCTTTTGCTCTAATAAGAAGAGGAGTTGTTAAGTTTCCACCATTTGCTGAGCATTTCTCAATGAACATGACTGGGAGCAAGCCACTTGCCATATCCCATTTTTATATGCGTGTGATAATTTCTTACTCATGTCAATGTGGTATGCCACGTGAACTTATCTAGGTAAACTTGTGATGTTTATTTACTAAGTACTTCTATCCATTGTATTACTAAATAACTACATTCTTAAGATGATTATTATGCATTATATTGTTATGAGATTTAAAATAGTTGATATATGCACATGGATCTAATGTAAATTTGATGTTGAGTTGCATAAGGCAAGTAAACAGGGTTGTAAGTGATGCAGGAATGCGTTAATGCTTTAACATTATCGTACTTGCATAGTTAATAAATATGTGAATTTATTAATTATTAACGGGTCTTGTCTTAGTGTGCATTTACAGCACAGGTTGCTCCGGCCCTACAGAGAGGGAGGGTATCATCGAGGAAGTTAGAATAGATAGGGTGTCAGGAAATAAGAAAGAGATTATGTCAAATGATGAACCAAACCTTTTGTAAAGATACATAGACAACCTAGATCTATGCCTTTACCATTTTTCATTATGTGATGTTCTAAACATCATTTTTTAGCTTGTGTTTCAGAAGCCTATTTTCCATTAATCAAGTTGAACCTGTACACCAATAATGGTTAGGTTTCCATACACCGGATTTTATCTCGAGTAAGGAATTCACCATCTTTAAACCTTTAAATAATATTAGGAAATGTGAAGAAAAAATTTATATTTAATAAATCGATATGGACTTAAAAGACTTGAGTGTAACGATTTAAGCCACATGGCTTTCTAAAAATGGAAATAATGTATTTAGTTGAAATTTTTTCACACATGTAGAATAGAAGTGTTTATAAAAAAGGACTCTTCCAAAAAGTTATTTCATTCAAATCACACCTCCAAGTCTTCACCAATATGCCATCTTGGGAGGACAAAAATGTGTTGGCATTAAATTTAAACATTGGTAAAAATTATTTTTTTCACCTTATGCAATTACTCTCACCCTTTATGCCACATGGGTGGAAATAAATGTTGAAGTGAATCAAAAATCTATTTATTAAAGCCTTTGAATAGAGAGGAGGGCGTGGACATAAGAGAGGAGGATATTATTTTTTATCAGATGATTTTATTCAAAGGAAGGAAGAAGCACATTTGAGCAAGAGAAAAATAGGAACTTGTAGTAGAGAAGAGCAGGCTTGAAGGAAGATCGGGATGTTCTTCATTTTAGCATCAAAATAAGGTACCTTTGTATGGAAATAACTCTTCTTATATACTCCTTGATTAATTTTGTGAAATGGCCTATGTAAGCGTGTGTATAAACAATAAGTTGTTATTTGGAAATGAAGAAATTAAATTCTATGAAAATATAATTAAATATTAAAGCTCCTTTATTTTCCTTTATATTGGAGCTTCCCTGTTGACATCTAAACATTGCCAACCCTGCAATGAGTCACCATTTTCCTTGTGATAAACTTGCAATTGTCTAAAACAAATTTATAATTCTTATTGTCTAATGTTCTTTATGCCATCAAATGTCTATCCAAGTATTTTTGTAGTAGTATGGCATCTTAGTTTCAAGTATTCATCATGGGTGGTAGCAACACCCTCCATCTGGGAAATAAATAAGTAACAATAATAATAATAAAGTGTTTATTGATGATTATAGAAGAGTTCTCCTCAAAGAGAGGCGTCGCCCTTCTTATTCAAAGCAATGAGAAAGTTAAATTGACCCTTTTGTTGACTAGTTAATATGATTGTTATTTGATAACATCATATCTCTATTTAAAACCTGCAAGAACACTTGATTACTTTTGTTGGTAGAGCATAACAAGATGATATTACAGCCAAAAACCAAGGTATAAAACATGTAGGGTAGTACCATTTATTCATGTCCGATGCACTGCATGATGAGATATTTAGCTTGTCTTTTTACCTTATTAAAGTAGTTGTTGCAACAGTATGGCATCCCATATAGCAATCTATCACTGATAATAGTAAATTAAATAAAAAGGGAACTCTATTCTTTTGGCACTATTGAAGTATGGCGTCCCATTTTCCCCAATATGATTTGGTCAAGCGTTTAAAATTGAATTAAATGAGGAATAAAATTGTTGTATTTTCCCTAGTGCCAGGTGTGTTGATAAAAAGGATTTTATCTGTCCATTTGAAACCAGATGTAGCACCCCCCTTCCATGCATTAAATAATAAAAAAATCTATTGCTCTTTTGGCGTCATATATCTGCATAAACTATTACATAGGTGGCACCACTTGTCCATATGGATTAACCTAGCAATAAAAAAAAAGGTACCTTTGGTAATGTTACTGTATTTATCATTCATAATAAAACTAATATATATTATGTACTTAAGTTAGTGAGCAACTATGTTATAACCAAATATACTCAACCTCTTTTAAATATGTTATTGCGCCATTTCACTTATGTGGTTTTACCCTCATAGTAAATTGCCCCACTATGCATGCCGAGAATCCATGTACTTCCTCTTATATTTGCTACATTCATCATTTTCCAATAGGACTCTCCCTGACACTATTACTTGTCTTTATAAATTTTCATTTCTTGATGACTTTGAATAGTTATTTAGGGAGTGGCATTTGATAAAAATGATGAGTTGAATAAATTTATGAAAAAGGGGCATTTGTTAAAAAGGAGCTAAAACATAATAAGTCTCTTGTAAATAAGATTTATATACCAGTGAATAGAAATAAATGCTAATATATTAATATTTATGATATGAGTAAATAATATATCGTAATATCTGAGCTAAAATAATAGCATTATACCGTACTAAAATGTTAATGAGTATAGATTGTCTAGCTTATAAACATAGACAATAGCATCATGAATGCATCTTTTATCAAGTCAAGCAAATTGTTTTGTGTCATTAGATTATCTAGGTAATATTTGAACGAATGAAAGGTTCTAATAACATCCATGAAACCAAGAAGCCAACAAAAGATATTACATCTAGATAAATGATTTTGTGATTGCTTTTTAATCTGGCAAATTGAAGAACCCTTCTTAATGATATATCTATGTCAATCATTTATATGGATAATTAAGTTGAGATTATAGGGTCATTAGAATAATTTCATTTATTTAGAATGAAACTTAAATGTGAAAACATTTAATTGTTGTAACTAGTATTCATATTTGGTGAATGAGTCATTACATCAATCTGAAAAGAAAACATCACTCTAATAATGTCACTTATACAATATTGGTGACTTAAAAATAGTTAATACATGAGTTTACTTGTATTTGAATCAACCTCATTGGAATATAAACTTGAATCATAGATTGTCCAGTCAAGAACAATAGAGTTGGTTAGCAAAGTGAGTTTGTAGTAATCAACCTAGTTATGCCAAAATTGATCATTTAGTATTATGTAGGCAAGTCGATGGGTTACGTGGGTGGTATGGGACACTCACGTAAAGCATCATCTCATAAGCACATTCTTAAGAAATCAAACAACTTGTAATAAGAAATATCTAGACCTAGTAACTATGGATGTCTCGGTTGGGAGACCTTGGGATAAGAGTAGTGGATGTGAGACGTGTGGTCTAAGAGATGGGAGGGTATCCTAATTAGACCCACACAATAACTCAATTATCTAATGAGTAAAGATTCAATAGGGGGAAATTATCGAATCTAAAGCTTATAGCTATAAGTAGTGTATACTAGTAGTGTACATTAGGAATATTTTAACCCAAGTCTTGGTTCATAGTCACACTCGCAAGAAGCTGCGTGGAGTAGCTGCGATGTTGGCAAGTTATACAATGATGTTTTTTTAATTTTCAAACCCATATATATCCTACTCATGATAGGTAGGGCCTCTCAAAGTGGATGAGACGTGTGTGGGGGATATTAAAGGCTCTGTGGTTGGAAGAATAGCCCTCTGTGATGTTCTCCCTCTTTGCATCAACATAGTCTACTGTTGGTATGTGATAAATCATATACTTACTCAATTGATGAAAGAATTAAATGTTGAAAAAATTAATTATTGTAATTACTAATGTAAATTTTTGATGTATGTTTATCGAAATTGTAAATTATTAAGGACATTGAAAATGGAATTCAGTCCTAATTATATAGTGGTTGTGATCAAGTAAAATTCTATATGTATGATTCATATCATTATAAATTTGAAATGATATTTGAGTATTCAAGTTAAGCAAAAAGGATAGAAGGGATTGTAATTTGATATTGTAATGTCTAGTTAAACGTCGTTATCCCTATGACAGTGGATGATTATATCCGATAGGAGAGATTGTTTAATTAAGCCTTTATCTTAATTGTTTATGCTTGAGGTGTTGACATTTTGATGTGAATTACATTAAGTTTTCTGTTAAATATATGGCGTGTGAGTAATTATTTTCCTTTAATAAAGCATGCAAAAAAATTGTAATATACCTTTGATTAATGCAAGTTATTTGTCCTTGATTACAAGTGCATGCAATTAATTATGGTATGTTATTTATGAAATAGATTTATATGATAAATCAATCACTATGAGTTGTTCCTTCAATACTCAATAGAATTTAGAATGTATGTATGGATTAGATTACGTGATATAACCTTCAATTAGGAAGTTATTCTATTATTTAAAAAAAATCTCTAGTTTAACTTTACCCAAAGGGGTTGTCCCATCGTGGTATAAGAGCCCAGGTTCAACACTTGGCTCTAATGAGATTGCTACATTTATAAGTTATGATTCTTTGATCCTTCCAATTTACTATAGCCTAAACACATAATAACGAGGGAAGTGATCAAAATGGAGAACTTCAAGATAAGCTTGACCAGATATTAGCTATGGTAATCGGTACTCAAGAAAGGATGGGTATCCTAGAACAATAAGTACATGAACTTACTCATGGAGAGGCTCATGAGGAAAACCTAGGAAATCAAATCAATGACAAAGATGACCAGAATGTTGTTGAGCAAAATCAATAAAATATTGATGGAAATATTCATATTGAACCCCTGTTAAAGTGGGCTCCATTTAAAATTAAGTTGGTAAGAGACCTAAAGCGAATAGCCCCACCTAAGTACAATGGGGTAATACCTGGCAATGGAGCAGGAAATTGACTTATTGAAATGGATAAGTATTTTAAACTTCAAATTTTTTTTAGGAAACTAAAGCTATTTGGGGAACCTACCAACTGGTGAAGCATCAACTTGGTGGGAAAACTTGAAGGTTGAAAGAAAATTACTTGTAAAAACCATAACAAGGGAATAATTTGTGTCTCACTTCAGAAAAAGATGGTTGCCACAATTGTACTTTCATGGAAAGATGACAGTTTCAAAATCTTTGACAAGGAGATATGTCAATCACTACTTATTGGGAGAAGTTCACCTAACTCCTAAAAAAAGTGCCATGGTATCAAGGTGATGAGGGGTTCTGGATTAAAAAGTTTATTTTGGGTTCGAACCCTCATATTGACACTAATGTCAACCTCCACAGACCCACTACCATGGATGAAGTGTTTGAAAAAGTTATAAAATAGGAGCAAAAATTGAAGACCTTTGCATGAACCAAAAAGGAATTATATAACAAAGGGAAGGGACTTCAATAGAAAAACTCCCCTCCCTTCAAAAAGAAGTTTTGGAAAGGCAATAAAAATGTTGGTAACAGGTACATAGGTTCTGGGAATAGTTACAAGTTCGAGAATTTAGGCAAATCCAATAATGGATATAAGGGACGAAATGGTAATAACAACAACAATAGTGGGAAGTTTAGTAGTGGGGGGGGCATCCCAAGAGAAAAAAGGCCCAGTAGATGGTTGATTTAATTATGGAGGTGATCGTTATGCTAACCACTATCCTCACAGATATAATGATGTTCAATCTAAGGCACCCCTTCCAAGCCAAAAACAAGTCTTTGAATAGAGGATTCATGCCACAGTAGACAACTGTCAGGTAGACTTACAAGTGACACTAATAGAGGTAGCACGTAAACTTTTTGGTTGTCTAGTTACTATACTTATCGATACAAGAACATCTCAATGTTTTAAATATCCTAAGATTCTTACAAAGATAAAGAATAATGCTAGTTTTATGTCTAATTCTTGGTCAATCCAGTATGGAATTCGAGTAGTGAAAAAGGTAGAGCAATGTCTATTTGAAGCTGAGTTAGAAATTTCAGAGTTTACTACTATAGTAGACCTATATGTGGCACCCTAGGATTGTATGATGTGATACTTGGAGTAAATTGGTTATGGAAGCATCAAGCTAAAGTTGATTACTTTGCCAAAACTATATCTTATCTCGATGATAAAGGTTACGCCATAATTTTGTAATGAGTCAAATGAGATATTAGCCTGAGGAAATTTTTTTTAATGCAGTTGAAAAAGGTGCAGTGAAAAGAGTGTATTCTTTTTACAGTACAACTTGATGAAGTGGAAGGATAAAAGGAACCAACAATATAAGATTACCCCTTCCTATGTGATTTTACCAATGTTTTTCCTGATGAACTACCAGGGCTACCATCTAGGAGAGAATTTGATTTCTCAATCGATATCATCCCTGGTTCTGAGCCCAAGTCAAAATCCCCTTACCAAATGATGACAACTGAGTTGTTTGATTTGAAGGCTCAATTATAGGAACTATTAGCCAAAGTTATTATTCATTCAAGTGTATCTCTTTGGGGTGCTCTAATGGTTTTTGTTAAAAGGAAGGACAACACCCTTAGGCTTTGCATTGACTACATGATGCTCAATAAAGTAACAATGAAGAATAAATATCCATTGCCATGCATTGATGATCTCTTTGATCAAATGCGAGGGCCAACAATGTTTTCCAAAATAGATTTGAGATCAGGTTATCATCAATTGAGGATTCAGGAAGGAGACATTCCAAAAAATGCTTTTAGGACTCATTATGGGCATTACAAGTCCACAGTTATTCGATTTGAACTTACAAATGCTCCAATGACATTCATGAACGTAATGAATAACATATTTAAGGACTATTTACACAAAAAAAATTGATATTTTTGGATGACATTTTGATTTATTCATAATCTAAAGAGGAACATGTCCAACATTTGAGGTTAGTGATGCAATAGTTGAGAGAACATAAGCTTTATGGCAAGTTGTCCAAGTGCATTTTATTTCAAAAGATAGTGCATTATTTGGGACACATCATTTTAGCTGAGGGTATTTCAGTTGACCCTACAAAGATTCGAGCCATCATGGAATAGCCATCTCCTAAGAATGTTCACAAAGTTTGTAATTTCATGGGCTTAGCTGGATATTATAGAAAATTTGTGGAAGGGTTTTCCAAGATAGGAAACTCAATCACTTCTTTACAGAAGAACCAAAAGTTTGTTTAGATAGAGAAGTGCGAGCAAGCTTTTCAACTCTTGAAAGACAAGCTAACATTTACACCTATGTTAAAGGTTCCATACCCAAATAGTAACCTTATAATGATTACAGATGCATTAAGGAAGGATTTGGGGGTGTGTGTATGTCATATGGCCATGTAGTGGCCTATGAATCCAAGAAACTCTAGTTGTATGAGTTAAACTATAGGCCCCATGACCTTGAGCTAGTAGATATTGTTCATGTGCTACTTATGTGGTGACATTTCTTGCTAGGGAAACCTTTTGATCTCAAGACAGATAATTTGGGGTTGAAATATATCTTCACGTAACCTAACCTTAATGCATGATAATGATGTTGGTTGTAATTTTTGAGTGATTATGAATTCAACATCGAGTATACTAAGGGAAAGGAAAATAGATTTATGAATGCCCTTAGTCAAAGAAGGTATATCGTTGCCATGATGATAATGAGAATTACTTTTCATGAATAGATTTTGAGTCAACTACCATCATATGAGTTCTATAATCAGGTCAAGACAACTTTAGAGGATGATAGTCAAGATCATATATACGAGGGTTATCAAATCAAAGGAGGGTGACTCGTTAGATTTAAAGGCAAGATTTATGTACCAAACATTGGTGGTTTACAAACCATGGTATTGGAGGAGGCACATAGTGCTCCTTACTTAGGTCACCCAGAGGTGACTAAGATGATGACAAATCTTAGACTCAGACAAGTATATTTATGTCCATACCTTAAGAGGGATGCCACTAGTTTTGTGACAAGATGTTTTGAGTGCCAACGAGTCAACACTGAGCATGTACATCCAACATGGTTATTATATTCCAATGAGCCTCTATAATAGAAATGACAAGTTATCAGTATGGATTGTATTCAAGGACTCCCCTTTTCAAAGTACTAACATGATGTGATCTTGGTTGTAGTAGACAAACTCACCACGGTTGCACATTTAATCCCAAGGAATCTAATAGATGGTTCACCAGTTTTAGCGAGGAGGTTTATGCAATAAATTTTTAGATTACATGGAGTACCCAAGAAGATCATTTTGAATCATAATACTCGCATGAATTTGAGCTTTTGGTAGACCTTGCATGTGGCTTTGGGAACAAAATTGAAATTCACTTATGCCTATCACCTTGAGACTGATGAATAAACAAAAAGGGTGAATCAAGTTCTAAAAGACATGTTATGTATGTATTGCATGGATCAATAATACAAGTGGGAGGAGTACTTGCCTTTAGTAGAGTTTATGTACAATAATTTACATCATTTAAATCTTGTCATGGTTCCCTTTGAGGCACTTTATGATAGGAAGTGTTGTACCCCTCTTAGTTGAGATAATCTAGGTGATAGAGTTGTGATTGGTCCTAAAATGCTCCAAGATACAAAGGAACATGTCAAGCTCATTCAGAAAAGATTTTTTGAAGCTATAGATATGCAAAAGAGCTATGCTAATAGGAAGAGGACTCCTAGACTTTTTGAAGTAGGAGATAAAAAAATTTCTGAGGGTAAAACCCCATAAGAGTTATATCAAGTTTGGAAAGTCTTCCAAACTAGCACCAAGATATGTAGGATCCTTTGACATCCTTGAAGTCGTTAACCCAATTGCTTATAGACTTGTACTACCATAAACACTTGCTCAACTTCATAATGTTTTCCATGTTTCTTTACTGAAACAATATCATACAAATGTGTCTCATGTTATTGATTGGAAGTCCTTACAGGTCCAGGATCTAGGAGTGGTTCTGATAGAGCCCTTGTGGGTTATTGATACTTGAAAACTCACTTTACAGAATAGGGAAGTCTCTTAGTGTAAGGTACAGTGGAACCAATATTATGAGGAGAGTGTGAGATGAGAAGACTATGATGAAGTCTTCAAATCTTTTTCACATATTTTTACTTAGTTACTTACGTTAGTAGTCATTGGGTCAATATCTCTCCCATGAGGGGGAGGATGTCATATCCCATTTTTATATGCATTTGATAATTACTTACTCATGTCACTGTGGTATGCCACGTAAACTTATCTAGCTAAACTTATGATGTTCATTTAATATTTGAGTGCTTGTATCCATTGTGAAACTGAATAACTACATTCTTAAAATGATTATTATGAATTATATTGTTATGAGGTTTAAAATGGTGAATGATATGCACATAAATCTAACATAAATTTGACATTGAGTTGTGTAGGACAAGCAAAAAGGTTTTTAAGTGATGCAAGAATCAATTAGTGCTTTAACATTATCGTACTTACATAATTACTATATATTTGGATTTATTAAATGTTAACGAGTCTTGTCTTAGTGTGTGTTTACAGCACAGGTTGCTCCAGCCCTATAGAGAGGGAGGGTATCATCGAGAGAGTTGGAATAGATAAGGTGTCAGGAAATAAGAAAAAGATTATGTCGAATGATAAACTGAGCATTTTGTAGGGATACATAGACAACTTATATATGGGCCTTTATCATTTTTCATTATGTGTTGTTCTAAACATCATTTTTTAGCTCGTGTTTCAAAAATCTATTTTATATTAATCAAGTTGAACATGTACACCAATAATGGTTGGGTTTCCATACACCAGATTTTATCTCAAGTAAGAAATTTGCCATCTTTTAAACTTTAACTAATATTAGGAAAGGTGAAGTAAAAAATTATATTTAATAAATTAATACAGATTTAAAAGACTTGAGCACAACCATTTAAGCCACATGACTTTCTAGAAAGGGAAATAAATGCATTTAGTTGAAAAGTTTTCACATGTGCAAAAAAGAAGTGTTTATCAAAAAGGACTCTTCCAAAAAGTTATTTCATTCAAATCATACCTACAAGTCTTCACCAATACACCTTCTTAGGAGTACAAAAAAGTGTTGGCATTAAATTAAAACATTGTCAATTTTCTTTTCATCTTACGCAATTACTCTCACCTTTTTTACCACATGGGTGGAAATAAATGTTAAAGTTAATCAAAAATCTATTTATTGAAGCCTTTGAATAGAGAGGAGGGGGTGGACAGAAGAGAGAAGGATATTATTTTTGATCACAGGGTTTTATTTGGAAGAAGGAAGGAACACATTCATGTAAGAGAAAAAGAGGAACTTGCAGTAGAAAAGAGAAGGCTTGAAGGAAGTTCAAGATGTTCTTCATTTTAACATCAAAATCAGGTACCTTTTTATGGAAATAACTCTTCCTGTATAATTTTTGATTAATTTTGTGAAATGGATTGTGTAAGCCTGTGTATAAACAATAAGTTGCTATTAGGAAATGAGGAAATTAAATTCTATGAAAATATAATGAAATATTAAAGCTCCTTTATTTTCCTTTATCTTATAACTCTCTGTTGACATCTAGACATCGGCAAGCCTATAGTGAGTCACCATTTTCCTTGTGATAACTTGCAGTTGTCTAAAACAAATTTATAATTCTTATTACCTATTGTACTTTATGCCATCAAATGTCTATCCAAGTATTTTTGCAGTAGTATGGTGTCTTAGTTTCAAGTATTCATCATGGGTTGTAACAACGCCTTCCACCTAGGAAATAAATAAATAAATAAATTAATTAATTAATTAATTAAATACTAATAAAAAGTGTTTATTGATGACTATAGAAGAGTCCTCCTTAAAGAGATGTGTCTCCCTTCTTATTCAAATCAATGATGAAGTTAAATTGACCATCTTGTTGAGTGGTTAATCCGATTGTTATCTGATAACATTATATCTCTATTTAAAACCTGTAAGAACAATTGATTACTTTTGTTAGTAGTGTAGAACAAGATGATATTGAAGCAAAAAACCAAGGTACAAAACCTTTAGGGTATCACCATTTATTCCATGTCTGATGTTCATGCATGATGAGATCTTTAGCTTGTCTTTTTACCTGATTAAAGTAGTCACTGTGGCAGTATGACGTTACATATAACAATCTATAACTGATAATAGTAAATTAAATTAAATAGAGATTTGATCTTTTAGTACTGCTTAAGTATGGCATCCCATTTTCCACAATATGATCTAGTCAAGTGTTTAAAATTGAATGAAATGAGGAATAAAATAGTTGTATTTTCTCCCGTGCCAGGTGTGTTGGTAAAAGTATTTTATCTGTCTATTTGAAACCAATTGTAACACCCCCCTTCTCTACATTTATTAATAATAAAATTAAATTTTAATTCATAAAATTTGTTGCTCTTTTGGCATCATATATATGTATAAACTCTTCCATAGGTAGCACCACTTGTCCATATGAATTAACCTGACAATTTAAAAAAAGATGCCTTTGGTAATGCAACCATATTTTTCATTTATAATAAAACTAATCTACATTATCTACCTAAGTTAGTGAGAAAATACGCTATAACTAAATATATTCAACCCTTTTTCAATATGTTATTGCGCCATTTCACTTATATGGTTTTACCTTTATAGTAAGTCCTCCCACTATGCATGCTAAAAATCCATGTACTTCCCCCTATATTTGTGTAATAACCCCACTGAGTTTGACTTACAAAAATGTGATAATTTAAAAAATAAAAATAATCTACGTATTCTTTTATAGATTTCACCATGAGAATCTAATTAGTGATCCAGATAAAACACTCTAAGTATGTTAACTGTAAAATAAGCATGTAACATTTACCTATTACTGATCACTAGCATCATATGAAACAAAACATAGCTGAATAAGGAAAGTAATTAAAGTTTTTATAGTGATGGGTGGTACATACATACAACCATTGTTGTCAATGTCCAAAGAGTAAATAATCACATTTCATTAGGGATAATGTTTCAATAATAATAAATATAATACAAGATACAAGACTCCATGGAGAATGAGTTTTCCGAACTCTAATATATATGGCGATCTCAAATGTAATCTACAAGTAAGTATTATTGTGGGGAGGGAGAGTATCATCTGAGTATTTTTTCACACCAACCATGACCATTGATCCTCTGCATAATCCCCCAACAAGGAATGACCCTCCCTTCATGGATGAGTAGATATTGACAATGCAAAAATCTAGAGAGACAAGTTAGTGCACATGTGATGTAAGATTTACAATACATGATGTGTACCATAAAGAAAATACATTCTAAAATTATATCACACAAATATGTAAAACATGCATATGAAATGATAGTCTAACTAACATTACTTTGGCCAAAGTTTTCAATAGTTATTAATCTCTAGGATTAGTAAAATTCATACACACCACTTGATCAGATTATCCTTATGGGTAAGTGCACAAAGTTAAAGGACAAAAAGTGGGTTACCCATGGACATGATTTTCCTGAAATTTTAAAAAGTTGAACTTATGTAGATAATTTGAGATATCTACACTCCAAATTTGAAGATGGTGTAAGAACATGAAATGTAGTATTTCAAGTCTAGTTCCCAAAACACCATTTTTTTTAAATGATAAGAATAAATAGTTCAAACATCTAAAATTTGAAGAGGAATTATTATTTTTTTAAACATAGTAGATAGACAGTCATGCGACACATATTTTTTTGAGCAGCGTTTAATATTATTTAAAACCCTTTGGAGAAAATTTAGATAAGATCTTCTAGTTTGTGATATATATTTTTAATGTTTTTTCAATGATTACCTTTTTTTATGAATTTTGAAAGTAAATAGATCTTGAAAACTAATAAAAAATATACATTTGTCCGTGCGACGTGCCCAACTACCTCAAAAAAAATGAAAATCATTTTTTTTTAATGTGTACAATTAGGCCTAGTTTGTGACCATATAACTTATTTTTCACTTGGATCAATGAAAGATATATTACATGAACATGTATAGGCATGTGTGTTTGTGGCATGTAGTAGCCTCAAAAAGGTATAGCTAGAAATCAGTATAGTTTAAAACCTTAAATTAGTCTAAAAAATATAAAAAACATATTTTTGAAAAGAGGAGAGCGTGTTTATCATGATGGTATTAAGTTTTTGAAATTTTATGTTGAAATTATTAGTGTATTTGGCAATCAAAATTGAATTTTGTTATTTTTTAATCATAACTCACAAAACTCGATTGTACATTGATAGTCCAAGCCTTTGGCTCAAGAATCCAAGCCATTCCTAAGCCAAAATTGAATTTAGATTTAAATAGCATGATTGTGTTAATGTATAATGTGATCGCATTAATAAACAACATGATCATGTTATTGTAAAAATAATAACATGATCGTGTTACTATTATTTCTCACATTAAAGTAATGAACATGTAGATGGAGCGAATGTTGGTTAACAAGTAATGTGATCATGTTATTAATAATGCAATCACGTTATTGATAACGTGATTACATTCTTATTATTTTGTACATAAAAGCATATGGGAGTTGCACATGAATGCAACTTTATTCAGAAGCTTATATTTACTACTCTCAATGTTAAGTATAAAAAATAAATGTAACAATATAAGAAAATAAACATTGAGTATAAGTTTACATTTATTTTCTTATACTTTAATTTTATTTTGGTAAATATAAGAAATTAGGCTTACTCAACATCTGATAGATTTGGTCTCATAGTTGCATGCCTTACGATGTGGAAAATAGTTTTTTAAAATCCAATCTGGTCACTACTTAGTCATTTTTAAAGTCTAGGTATTAAACCTAGGGATTTCAATACATAACTTTTGCAATTGATATCTATTTTTGGTAAATATATAGTCATTTTTAAGGTTTTTGTGCCTTCCAAATTGATTCATGGCATTTATAGGAGTCCTAGGTTTGCCAAAATTGAAGTTTGGAAAGTACTTACTTTGAACTTGATCCAAAGAGGTGTGATTAGGGTAGTGTAGGTCATATTGATGACCTGCACACATCAAATAACCACTTTGTATTAATTTCACTTATTCATCATCCTTGATCACTTCTTACTCATCCCTCATTACTATGAACATAGGATTTCAATATGGGGAGATTAGTATTATGTTAGTGAATAAAATAAATCAATCAAAAAACACACTAAACTTACACCTTAAGTCTATCTCAAAGGGGGAGCTTAGTTAACAAAATAAAAATGGAAAACACAACTAAAACATGAAAGAAAGAACTTCCATCACCTTCTTTGGATGCTCCAAAATATTTTTTGTAGTAGCTTGCTCAATTTGTGTTCATGAAGTTTGCATCAATAAAGTGTGGCTACCTACATCTCTCATTGGTACCATGTTTGGCTTTTACTTGGCTTGGATTGGCTCAATATTTGGGCATTATAACACTAAAATGCAATTATTTTGAATGAATTTGGGCATTATAACACTAATATGCAATGATTTTCAATGCATTTGGGCATTATAAGTTTGGTATAAAAGAGCTTCAAATTCAATAGGCAAGGCCTCCTATTTATAGATTTTTGGAATGGTTTAGAATCAACCTGAACCATCCATCTCAAGATGAAGATGTGTGGCTAAGGATTAATTCAACTATATAATTAAAATTCATAAATAGGCTCATCAATATTTGGGATATAAGGGCATTAACTAGGCATGGAGGGTCTTAATGAGGCATGTGAGGCATTAATTCAGATATTTGTGGCATTTATGTCTTGTGGATGCCACCCCATAAGATGATGTCATTTGATGATGTAGTTAATGACAATTAATTTTTAAAAATAAATATTCAAAAAGTTCCATGGAAAATTAACTTAAGCTCTTGATTTGGTTTAATTATCCTTAAACATGATTAGTCAACTTTGATGCAAAACCTTGACAATTTGTGCACAAATTAGTCGAGTTGGTCAAAATGTCGTATTATTGACTCAAAATTTGACTAGATTAGAATTGGAAGTCAATGTTGGATGCATTGGAACCCTTATCCCATTTAGGATGTTGCCAATACAAAATAACAGAGGCACATGTCTTATACAAAAAAATTGATAGAAAAGAGCAATTTATAGCACCCAGGTGTGAAAATGTCATTTTGACTCGAAATGATCTTATCAAAGTTAGCTAATTCATAAATTATATTGCCCCATTTAGGGATATTTTGACCAAAATTGACACTTGAATATGTCAGTTTCAAAAAATTTAATGTGTTTTAATGTTTTAAGTCAAATTATGCAAACTGTAGGCAAACTATAGGAAAAGCAATGTCTTCTCAAATAATGAAAGATGGCCTGTATGCAAAAAAAAAGATGATGATTGAAGAAAAAGATCCAAAGAGTGTTTGGGAAGCCTATGATGATGTCCCCTCGAGGGAGTGGCCATGACATTGTTGATGGATGGTCCCTCAAAAAGAAGTAAGAAGAAAGGTGGAATCAACCCGTGGTTGAGATTAATCCAAATGAGAAAATGCTTGCATGCATTGATTTAAAAAGGATTATTAATTTGCCCAAAGGTGGTTATAATAAAGAATAAAATTCAAAATAATGATTTACCCATAGGCATTTATAATCATTAAGAGGACCTGGATTGGCTAAAAATGATTGTGCCCCAATTAGGGCTAACTACTAAGTTTAACTCAAGGATATAACCTAAAATATAGATTAAATATGAGTGGGTACAAACATAGATGTGATGGTTTAATGACTAAAGAAGCCACAAACACCCAGGTATATGAGGATGCATAAAATGATGAAAGAGATGGATAGAAGAATAAGGTTTGATTATTGGAAAAGATTCAGTTGTACTTATTAATGCAAAGATGTTCATCCTTATTAGCAATGATATAACTATAACGGTCAATGGGTTGATTTGATCAAGGGTGAGATGGAAGGATTTGCCTAGGTGCCAAGGAGAATATTCTATGATTCCATTACTTGTAGACCTTCTTGAAGCTAATATTTGTTGTAGCATATGATGATATGTATCATGATAAAACATCATGAAGACTATCCTAAAATATACATAAGCACCGACTCTTGATCCAATAAACACTTGAAAATAATACACCAATGATATAAACCATGATCCTAATGTTGACGTATGAATATGGATGGACTCAAGAATAATGTGTGCAAGGAATCACCCAATGCATACATATAGACTGAGTTGAGGCAACAATGTTGAAAGAAAATAAACAGGCAAGCGAACAAACAAACAAACATGAAGCACACAAACAAACAAACAACTTGAAATAAACAAACAAATAAAAATCTTGAAAAAAAAGCAAACAAAAGCATCCTAACAATGACCATGTCCTAGTAGGGCAGATCAAGGATGACTAACTAGGCTTAGATAAGACAAATGTTTTTAGATTTTGAAATATTTCAATGTTTTTAGAATTTTAAGGTATCTTAACTCATTAGAGAATGACAAGATACCTACTTGTAAAATGATGAGAACGTTTGGCTTAGGTTGCTCAAAAAATGGTGAGAGCGCATGGAAAGGGGGACTAAGGTGACCTCAACATGAATTGAGCATGGCCTGCATAGTCTTGAAATGACCTCAAGTCACAATAATTCCTCCCACACAAAAGGCGAGGAAAAACTTGACTAGGTAACAACAAGTTCTCAAATCTAGCAAATGGTCAATCAAATGAAAATGACAATGGCAAGGTGATGCGCCAATGCATGATAAACAAATGTTGCCCCTAGTTGCCTACAGGTGGTTATAACTAAAATACAACATATCATATCAATGATACTAATTTTCCCATATGCAGTTATAATTAGTAGTAAGACTGGTGAACACTAATTTGCCCATAGGTGGTTATAATTAGGGTCACATAAACAAACTTGATATAGATGGAAAATAAAAGATATCTTACTAGATCAACCGTCACACTACTTTCATAGATTGTCATTTAAACATGGATTTGATTGATTATTAAAGCTTGATTGGAATCCTCCCACAAAAGGTTTGGGAAGAACCAAAGGAACCAAGATCAAAATAGGATCAGGTAGGATGACTAAAAATAGGTTTTGGTATAGATAGGAATGGAATGATGGTTTTTGATAGATTGGAAAAAAATGGTAAGAGGGTTGCCCCCAAGTGATGGGGTGAATGGCTAAGATATGCAACAATGACAAAAGGAATATGGCAAATGAATTGGTATGGAAAATGGCAAATGCATATGTGACAATGGCATGGATATGGCAAATGGCAAATAGATATATGACAATGACATGGTGCATGTTTTTGGTTGATGATTGGTTATTGGGTTGGATGTATTTAACCTAGGTATGGTAAATGGCATATGATTTTATTGCTCTTGTGGAAGTGGAGATGGACGTCTTGATCAGTAAATGATATAAATAGAATAATCGATCATGTTAATTACTAGCCCACACCTCATGTGAATAGTTACTCTATCAAGAACTGCCTGCATATTTGGATACCGAGAATGCTTTTGTGTTCTTCATTGGTCGTTGATTCTAATTTCTTGAAACATCAAGACAAGGTATCTTTGTAGCCTTTGTAAAGTAAAGTGTGGGTGTGGATGGTAAACAAGGACAAATAATGGTTGATAGGTTTGATTGTGAAATGGAATGGTGGATGATAATGGAATGAATGATGGAGGGGAAATAAATGAAAATCAAGACTTTCAGTCACACGTAATGTTGTTGATGTTAGATTTAATGTAACTTTAGTTGTGGCAAGATCGCAGACTTGTTCTCTTGATAGGACCACCATATTTTGTTGTTGTTTAGGCTCGAGAGTAGCTACTATCTGATTAGGTGATAGAGAAGAAGCTATTTTGATGTTATTTTTGATTTTATCCTCATTAAGTAGTGAAAAACTTTTGTGCTCAACTATTAGTGCCTTAAAGAGGTTTTCACCAATGAAGTTGTCTTTATTGTCCCATAGTGTCTCTAAAAAGGTGTCACTAATGAACATTGGATTTTGACTTTGATTTTCTTCTAACGCTTTTGAAAAAGTTTCACTAAAAGATGCTAAGTTTGAACTTTGCATGTCCCCTAGCACCTCTGAAAAGGTTTCACTAGGAGAGTGTTCTTCTGCTATATGAATGTGATCTTTCCCTTCTTATTCTTCTTTAACTGCTATGTCACCATGGATGCAATTCAATAAAGTATGATTCAGTCGGTCCCAATCGACACTTGTGGGAGATGAAATATTAATAATATGGCTATGTTGATTGATGGTAATGGCTTGTAGAATGGTAATGAAATGGGGAGAGGCTACACAATTTTCATAGAAGATACTTGGATAACTTGTGTTGAAGTTGAAGTACTCATCCTCAAAAACTATAGAAAGATCACAAATGCATTCAAAATGATCTGTGAGGCATGCATAACCAATATTATAATAGTCATGAATGTATTATGTTTCTGAATCTAATTCTGACTCAATAGACTCTGAGACTAATGTTGATTATGATTTCGATGCTAAATCTGATGTCAATGCAAGAATAGAACTTGACTCTAATTTTGATTCTTTATTTGATGGGTGCTCTGTTATAATGATGTCTTATTGAATGTTTGATATTGGACAAGTAATAGACTATGATGGCATAATAGGCTCCATAAAAATTGGTTTATCAAAATGGGACTCCTCTATAATGGGGAAAAGGTCAAGAGACAACTCCTTAGAGACTGGCTTGGCAATAGGCATATGGTCGAGGTAATGATTTGCCCAAAGGCGCATTAAGAAGTGACTCAATAAAGACTGGCTTGTCAAAGTGAGACTCCTCGATAACTAGTATAGGATCAATTTGTGATTCATCACCAATTGACTTATCACAATTGATTAGTTTGACAAAAATATCTCAAATTGGTTGGTTTTCTTGGCTTTGGTTTCTAATGAGTTGGAAAATACAAGTTTTGAACATAGCGCGGTCTTTGAATGATTAGATGGATTGAGGTTTTGATTGGATTGGCACTAGATGAGGAATGGCAAGCAGTTGGATAATGGTAGGGCATTGGGGAGCATGATTGCTTACACGAGCCAAAAGACAAAGTCTTGAAATGGTAAGGATAGGGCAATGTGCAACTTGATTGCTCGCATAAGCCAAAAGATAGGTCCCAGAATGATGAAGGGTTGTTGTCGAGCTTGATTACTCACACAAGCCAATGTATCTAAGTCCTTATAAACCAAATCATCATAATCTTGAGTTGGATCATAATTTGGTTCTTGAATATGTTCTATGTATTGATTATTGTAAAGAAGGTATGGATATGTATCCCAAATAATATTATTTGTAGTTGGGTCTTCAAATTCCTTCTCATAAACCATATCATTCCAATTGGTAATTTGATTTGGATTTTGAGTTACTTCTTGACTTTATTCCCATCATGGAGTATTGTAGGGAGAATAATAAAACTCCGTAAAAAATCTATCTCTGTAAGGGTTTTCAGTCAAATTTTGTGCAATCATTCTATCATAAATTAGATTCTACGTGACTCCACCATAACAGTAGCTAGACATACTTGCATAAATGATGAAAGCTCTAAAACAAAAAGGCTTAGAATTTTACAAACTTTGAAAAACTATGTCCAAAGGACAAATGGTTTAAACTTGGTCTAACTTGGTCGAAAGTGGAGTTGTATCTCCAACGTGGTCTAAAAATGGAGCTGTATCTTCAAAATAGTTTGTGCTAAGATTTGACATAAAACAGTCTAACATCAAATGTCATACACATAAAAATTCAAGCATCTAAATAAAAACCAACATGTCAAAGTCTAGGTAAAGTTTTCCAAACAAGGTCTAAACTAAGAAAGGGAAAAGAGTCGTTAGATTTTTTATCCAAACGTGGAGTTAAAAGCTAGGCTCAAACAAGTTGTGCTAGTACTTTTGGCCAAATGATGTAAAAAGCTAGACTTGAAACAAATGATTGCTATGAATTTAATTTAACAAGTTTGGAAACAACTTTGACATAGACTTGACACACTGAATCAAACATAAACATGATCAATGAGCATTAGACACAAGACAAAAAAGCTTTTTGAAGAGAGGTTGTGCTCTTCTAAACAAAGGCAAAAACAATGATGAGAATAAGCTCTGTGAATAAACAAACAATCAATAGTGTTCAAGTTTGGGTAATCAATTGACTAAAGTTATGCAACCTAAAAGAGAAAGATCTATGTGTTAGCCCTACGAAATGATGCCTAAAAAGAAATCAATCAATGTTTGAATCTAAATTTGACAAATTTAATTGAAAACTCAACGTTAAAAACTAAGATTTTGATCAAACAAGCTAGATAAAATTTGGACAACATGAAAATGCATAAACAAAGTCCAAATGGTTGATACATGACATGGTCTGAGACAAATGGCTTTTGATACAATGGTAAACAAGTATTGAAACAAATTGAGTAGCTTAAAAGACGCATGCTCGAATGATGTGATCAATGTTATGTTTCAAAGATTCAAAGGCAAAATAAATTGACATGTTTTGGGTAGCATAATGCTACCCTCCTTAACTCAAATGACATACACACAAACAAGTTTAGCAAAAATTTCAAGGCACAAGTGTGGTGTAAAATAGTTATCATAATGCCTCTTTAGACAAAAGAGTGACGTATAAATAAATTGGTTTTGACATGGTTTACAAATAAACATATTAGTTTCAGTCTCAAAACACCGAGTAAGGAAATGACAAAATATAAGTAAATCGTCCAAATTCTTATTAAGGGTGTGGCAAAGTCAGATTGACTAAAACTACTTGGTTTTCAATCATTTCTAGATGGATCCCATGTCTACCAACTTTCACGTTAGCAAACAAGAGAAACAACACTCTAATTAGGTCTTTATGACACATGGCTTGTCACAAAAAGGTCTTGTCCTTTTTGCAACCACTACATTCATCGTTTGTTCAGTGTAGTGTGATGTCCAAAGTGCAAATATGTCCCGTGTGCAACTCCAACTTTAGAAGGTGGTTTAATCACTCAAACCTCTAATCCTAGTGGGAGTAATTAAAGTCAGTGTTGGGAGATGAAATCCCAGGTCAAAGGTTCCCTATAAAACTTGCAAGAGGTAATGAAGTTCCCCTCGTAAGCCAAGATGCAATAAAATAAATTACTAATAGAAAGACTTTAGGGTCATTTCAAGATCACTCAAGCTATTGCGAGTTTTTGGGGAGTGTTTTAGATGACATTCTTTTTATTCCTTGGACTAGGCATGTTTGCAATAAATATGACACTTTTAATTCTAAAAGTTCCCTAAAAGGGATGGATGGAAGAGCATATATGCAACGTACCTCTTTTTGGCAATCAAATTACAAGTTTAAATAACTATTGAAAAAAAAATTTGACAAGTGAGTTCAATTTTAAGCACCAGATGAAAGATTAGGTGGTGTTCTTTTGATCCCTTGGTCGTAAGTTGTAAAAACATGTAAAGATTACAACAAAAAAGACTAAATAAAACAATAAGCACCTACTTTTGTTTTAAACCCAAAGTTTGGAGTGTTCAAGACTTAACATGTTAAAGATTCATTTTAGGCACCAAATTTGAAGTGTGCATGATTTTAACCAAGTTCTTTTTAAAACCCCAAATTGAAGTGTATGATTAGTTAAAATACCCACATTAACTTCTAAACCATCCTTTCAACCTATAAAAACAAGATTAGGATTTTCTATTTTGAAGCACTTTAGAGGATGAGATAAGGACTTTTGAAAAATAATTTCTTGGGTTGACAGTCGAGTTGGGTTGACAGTCGAGTTGGGTTGACAGGCGAGTTGGGTTGGCAGGCGAGTTGGGTTGATAGGCGAGTTGGGTTGCATAGTCCCAAAAACAAAACCGTGGTTTAGAAAAAATGGATTTTTGCACAAATTTTTATCTTGTTTGCCTCTACACTCTAACATCCTGCATGACAATGATTAGTATGTTGCTTGTAGGTGCAATTTGACCAAATTTTTGAGGTTAGGTCCTATCGGGCGTGCCATTTATGAACATAGGATTGCAATAGGGGTAGATTAGTATTGTGTTAGTGAATAAAACAAATCAATAAAAAAACACACTAAACTAACACCCTAAGCCTATCTCAAAGGAGGAGCTTAGTTAACAAAATAAAATTGGAAAACACAACTAAAACATGAAAGAAAGACCTTCCTTCACCTTCCTTGGACGCTCCAAAATGCTTGTTGTAGTGGCTTGCTCAGTTTATGCTCATGAAGTCTACATCAATGAAGTGTGGCTACCTCCATCTCTCCTTGGCACCATGTTTAGCTTTGTCTTGGCTCAAGATTTGGGCATTATAACACTAAGATGCAATAATTTTGGATGCATTTAGGCATTATAAGTTTGACATAAAAGTGCTTCAAATTCAATAGGCAAGGCATCCTATTTATAGATTTTTGGAATGATTTAGAATCAACCTAAACCATCCATCTCAAGATGAAGATGTGTGGCTAAGGATTAATTCAATTATGTAATTTAAATTCATAAATAAGCTCATTAATATTTAGGATAGAGGTGCATTAAATAGGCATGGAGGGTATTAATGAATCATGAGAGGCATTAATTCAGATATTTGTGGCATTTATGGCTTGTAGATGCCACCCTATAAAATGATGTCATTTGATGATGCAATTAATGACAATCAATTTTTAAAAATAAATATTCAAAAATCTCAATGTAAAATTAATTTAAGCTCTTTATTTGATTTAATTAGCCTTAAATTTGAATAGTCAACTTTGATGCAAAACCTTAGCAATTTGTGCACAAATTAATCAAATTGGTCAAAATGTCGTATTATTGGCTCAAAATTTGACTAAATTAGAATTGGAAGTTGATGTTGGATGCGTTGGAACCATTATTCCATTTAGGATGTTGCTAATACAAAATAACAAAGGCACATGTCTTGTATAATAAATTTGATAGAAAAAAGCAATCTAGAGCATCCAAGTGCGAAAATGTCATTTTGACTTGAAATGATCTGATCAAAGTTAGTTGCTTCATAAATTACATTAACCCATTTACAAATACTTTGGCCAAAATCAACATTTGAATATGTCAGTTTCAAAGCTTTTAATGTGTTTTAGTGTTTTTAGGCCAAATTGTGCATTTTGGTGAGAATTGGTCAAACCTTGACTGATGGTCATTGGTGGCTAGATTTAGGTGTATACAATTACCCCTAATCACTCTCTCATCATTCCTCATTGTCCCTAATCACTCCCTCATTGACCCTCATTATCCCTAGTCATCTCTAATCACTCTATTATCATCCATATTCACTCCCCATTGACCCTCACTATCCTTCATCATCCCTAATCACTTACTCATCCTTATTCACTCCCTCCTCATCCCTAATCACTCCTTCATTGACCTTCATTGTCTCTCATAATCTCTAATCACTCGGGCTTATCAACCCTAATCACTTCTTCATTGATTATCACCATCCCTCATCATCCCTAATCACTCCCTCCTCATCCCTCATAATCCCTAATAAATATTTCTTCATCCCTCATCATCACTAATCACTCCCTCATCAACCCTCACTATCCATCATCATCATTAATCACTCCCTCATTAACCCTCAGCATCCCTCATCACTCCATCATTAACCCTCACCATCCCTCACCATCTTTAATCACTCCCTCATCATCTGATGTAATTATATACTCTAAAGATACATTTGATTCAAATCATATGTTGTTTAATCCATTATAATAAAAATTAACTATTTTCTAGGACTTGTTTTGTCAATACCCATTTATGATAATCAATTTTATTACTGAATGAATTGGATGGTTTTCTAAATTTATAGTCAAGTAACTTAAGTACTAACACAAAATATAGTCTAAATTTTAGTTCATCGGATTATCTTTGTTGTGTAATTGACTAGATGAAACTTTATTCAGTTCCACCTTTGGTAGTTTGGTTCAAAAGATAAAAGTCAAACACAAATTTCTAGTATAATTTTCTAATTCTGAGAATATTTGAATCAGATGCAAAGTTATTTAGTGTTTTCCATTCCTGTATGACTTCAATCTTAGTCACATTCACACATGCACTCCTTGTGTGTATAATGTGTCCCAAATATTTTATTTCTTGGATGAAAAATGAACATTCATTCATGTTATCATAAAAATATTTTTCTGCAAAATGTGAAACACTAGTTCAACATGGTGTAGATGTTCAACCCATGTTTTCTAAAGATTAATATGCCATCAAGGTAAATTAAAAAAATGACATAGGTAAAGGGCTTGAGGATGTCGTTCAACATCTTGAAATGAATGAAATCATTACATGAGTTAACCTAAAAGGCATAACCAACTAGTCAATCAATCCTTCATTTACTTTTAAGACTATATTCCAAATGTCTAGAGGTTTAACATGAATATGATGATACCCAAACTTAAGATCAATTTTGGAAAAGCCTTCTACACCATGGATATGACAGAAAAATGCCTTAATATTTAAATGAGGATAATATTTCTTCACTTTAATCTTGTTAAGATTTTTTTAATTGATTCACAACTTTGGCACAAACACAATTGGGCTTCTACAATGCAATGATTTGGGCATGATGTGTCCATTATACATGATTTCATGGATCTACCACTCGATTTATTCACTATCTAGAAATGATATGTTGTATACAGAGGTTTGAGGTAGAGGTAGTTAAGGGATCAAATCAATAGTATGATTTAGTGTACAATATGTAAGAACTTATTTAGGTGATCGAAAGATATCCTTGTATTCACCTAGTTTATGGTTCAATTATTTTGTCTTTGTTATTATTGGAAAAACCACACTGATACAGTGACATAAGGATTTTTTTACATTTACTTCTTACCATCAAGAGTATACTTCTTACTAGAGCTGACAAGATTCTTGCACTTACTGACACTAATGATTGAAAGCTTATAAACTAACTACGTTTTAGATCATGACAATCTATCACAACATTTCAAAGATTTACTTCATAGACTACATGTAAATGGTAAATATATGGTTGAACACATGTAAAACATCACACACCTCTAATGTTGAGATGCCACATAGGATCGTATATTTAAAAAGTTTGATTTTGTACACCAAGTGACACTACTATGTGATCCATTTCTCAAGGCCTGCACTAGACCATGCACTAGATTATGGTTATGGATGATGTATAAATTTAAAGTTAAATTTTTGAAGATATGTTTTAGGATACATTAAATTCTTCTAACTTTCATTGGAAATGATGAAGTATATTGGCTCAACATTGATCTACATTTATTAATGAAACAATATTTTTAATTCATATAAGTTCTTGTTGGGGGAAGTAGAGATATTTTTTGTATCAACCATATCATTGGGTTCATAATCTATTATATACTTACCTTTTTATAATGATAGATAACTTGTACCCACTTCTCGAGATGTGCAAGTAGATAGCTCATAGTGTGACACTCTTCATTGGATTGAATATTGAAGTTATGAATTAATCATTTGAAAATTATTTTCCACTCTTTGGTATGATGAGTCAATCAATAGACATAAAAATGGATGGCCTTCAATGTAATTATTCACATCATAAAATGTCCTCATATGGAAAGCAATTTATTGGTTTCAGGAAATCACATATCTTAGTAATCCTCATGTATTTACTACCCATTTTTGGTGCTATGGTGGTTTTACTTGCTTCTATTTTTCTGGAAAATTTTTAATTTTGAATTGTACATCATTTCTAATAGGCCCATATTTTTTTATAGGTGTTAAATATTTATGTTTCAAATTTACCTCCACATCATTTTGATCACCATGTCTTATATTTTATGCTAGCACTCAACTCTTCACTTGTAGCTCCTAACATTGTTAAACCCCAACAAAATACCACCACAAAGGTATTGGATAGAGTGATTAAAGATGAGGAGGGATGAGGAAGAATTGAGTAAATATGATGAGGGAGTCAATAAGGATGATGAGGGATGGTGAGGGTCAATGAGCTAGTGATTAGGGAGGATGAGGGAGTGATTAGATATGATGAGGGATGGTGATGATTAATGAGGGAATGATTAGGGTAAATGAAGGACGAGGAATGAGAGATTAAAGATTATGAGGTATGATGAAGTAGTGATTAGGGATGGTGAGGGTTAATGCAAGAGTGATTAAGAATGATGAAGGAGTGATTATAAATGACGAGGAATGGTGAGGGTCAATAATGGAGTGATTAGGGATGAGGAGGGATGAGGAGGGAGTTTTTATGGATGATGAAGCAGTGATTAGGGATGGTGAGAGTTAATTAGGGAGTGATTAGGGATGATGAGGGATGATGAGAGCCAATGAGGGAGTGATTAGGGATGATGAGGGAGTGATTAAATATGATGAGGAATGGTGAGTGTCAATGAGGGAGTGATGAGGTACAATGAGGGACAAGGAGTGAGTGATTAGGGATGATGAGGGATAGTGAGGGTCAATGAAGGAGTAATTAGGGATGATGAGGGAGTGATTATAAATGACTAGGGATAGTGAGGGTCAATGAGGGAGTGGTTAGGGACAATGAGGAATGATGAGAGGGTGATTAAGGATGATGAGGCATGAGTAGGAAGTGATTAGGGATGAGGGAGGGATGATGAATAAGTGAAATTAACACAAAGTGGGCATTTGATATGTATAGATCATAAATGTGACTTATGCTACCCCAATCACATCACTTTACATCAATTTCAAAGTGAGTGGTTTACAAACTTCAATTTTGACAAACCTAAGACTCATAGAAATGCTAAGAATCAATCTAGAAGACACAAAATGTTAGGTGTGGACCCTGATTATCTTCCAAGATTAAAGGTTAAAATTCTAATGTTATTTCAACCAGGGTTTGGATGCTATTCATTGTATCCTCGATGTTGTAAGGAGTTGTAAGGGGGGGAACATGCCTTCCAAGCTTCAGGTTGGTTGACCCCCTTGATGGGGGGTCTGGGGGCTGTACACCCTGTTGGGGGATTGAGGGCCACTCCCTCAAAAAGAAAATTTTATTAAAATTGCCTTGTAAAATTATAATTTTGTAATCAATCTAGGCCATTGATTAAAGGTTTCTAGATCTGATGGTAGAGGTTATGTTTAGGTGTTTTTTGCCCTAAAATGTATTAATACATGGTTGAGATAGAATATATATATATATATATATATATATATATATATATATATATATATATACATATATATATATATATATATATATATATATATATACATATATATATATATATATATATATATATATTGTACACAGAGAGGAGGCAAAGAAGGTAGAGAGGTGTAATAGGTTTTGTTGCAGGATTTGTTTCTCTCTTGTATTACTAGAAATAATATACTAGACAAGTTTGGTGGATATAGCCCATCTTGGGTGAACCATGTTAAATCTGGTGTCTTCTATTTTATGCATGTTTATGATTATTTTTTGTATGTTTGATTGATTCATTTCATAGTTTATCTTATATGCGATTTGGGAATAAATATGTGTTTTATTTTATCCTAACACAAAAACCTAAAAATCATTATATGTTTACTAAAAATGGACATCAATTATAAAAATTATGCCCTAAAATCCCTAGGTTTAATACTTAGACCCTAAAAATGCCTAAGAACTGACAAAAATGGATTTTGAAAATTTATTTTCCACATCATAAGGCGTGTAGTTGTAAGACCAACTCTAACAGATGCTGAGTGACCCTAATTTCTTATATTTACTAAAATAAATTCAAAGTATAAGAAAATAAATGTAACAATATAAATGTAAACTTATACTTGTATAAGCTTCTAGACAAAGTTTCCTTCATGTACAATTCCCACATGCTTTTATGTGCAAAATAACAAGAACACGACTGCATTATCAATAACATGATCATGTTATCAATAACACAATCACATTATTAATAATATGATTGCATTCCCTGCTAACCAACATTCATTCCATCTACATGTTTGTTGTTTTAATGTGAGAAACAATAGTAACGTGATCATGTTATTATTTTTACAATAACGTAATTGTGCTAGAGCTTGATAATTGTCAAACCATAATTTAATTAATATGATCATGTTGATTAAATAACACGATCACGTTATTTATAACATGATCATGTTACGTAAAATATCCATTTAATTATTTCCCAACTCCGTGCACTTATTATCATGCAGCATTGTTGTTGTTAGTAAGATAGTGAAATCTGTCTCACTACTTAGTACCAAGAATACAAGATTTGATTAATATAATTATAACTAACATATTCATACAGATTACTTCCTACTATCAAGTATAAAATATGTTAAACATAGGAATAATCAAAATGCATACATCTATTCCATCAAATGTTTAAATCAATCTCCATTATCTTATTTATCACATACTAATAAGCATAACAAGTACAATTTATACCAACTGAGTATAGTCTATATTTAAACCACACATTTCTAATTTTCATAGTAGATTCAAATATAATACATGTTATGATGAGCAATAATATCATAGTCTATTATATATTTATTGCTATTATTGCAATAGACTATGATATTATTGCTCATCATAACATGTATTATATTTGAATCTACTACGAAAATTAGAAATGTGTGTGTGTGTGTGTGTGTGTGTGTGTGTGTGTGTGTGTGTGTGTGTGTGTGTGTGTGTGTGTGTATATAATGTTTTGTCACACCAATAGTAACATCTATTTTCTATTCATTAATTAACAATCATAGTCTATCATCGAAATTTAACATTTTCTCAACCTTTGTTCCTATTCAATTATTTCCAAGTCATGATCCATTTATGGTAAAATCCAAATTAAATCTATTGCCCTATTTTGCCCTTATTCAGGTCTTAAACTAAAATACTATCCAAATTTGTTGATAAATAGGGTGCTATATTCAAAAGTCTATTCACGTTTATATTTTGCTTTATTTATCCACGGAAGGACTATTATGCTTTTATGAGTTTCACAAGTATCTAATAAATCAAGTCGACAACCAATAAAATAATAAATCTCTTCATAATTCAATTTTGTATTTTGAACCCTACAATAGTCATGCATTTAGTTCACATATATAATTACAAATTCAACTCTATTGACTCAAATGCTAAAAGACTTCATTCATGCTACAGGTCCTAATATTTTTCCATGTAAAAAATATACAACACACACACACACACACACACACACACACAATACGTGTGTATGTGTGTGTGTGTGTTAATCTTAATCAACTTCAAGTTATTAGTACACAAAATCAAATTAACTCAAAACATCGTATTTATCAAACTATACACCACCCTATTTACTATATATATATATATATATTAGACAAACATTTGACTGAGTATATACTATAGTGTGAAATTTGAGAAATAGGGATTTAAGATCATGCAACTCATCTAAAATCTACTCAAACATCAAACTACCTAGTTAAAATCTAGAGCCATTAGAAACAAATGCAATATATGACTTCACAATTCAAATCAACATTATGATCCTAAAGCTAAATACTCCAAACCATGATTAAATGGAATCAACACAAGAGGATTAGGATTAAGATTACCTTAGACTCATAAATTTGACATTATGATGGCATGATTATGGGTGATGGATTCATGGATTGATTTAGCATGGAGATGTTATGGACTTCTAAGATGGCCTGATGATAAATTTTAATGATTGATTAAATTAGCATGAATTCTTCATGAGCATGGTAGATGATATTTCATGGAGGAATGAAATGCTTTAAATATAAAGAGGGGGGGAAGATCAATGGCGGAGATTCAAATTTGGATGAAAGAGGTCAAGGGTGGAGAATTAAAATGAATTTAAAATTTCTTGGTAACCTCTAGATTTAGAGGCTTCTAGAGAGGAGGGGTGCCAATAGAGAGGATTCTATAACTAGAGGATTCTAAGATCCTCTTAGGGGTTAATGATGATTAGATGGGGGATTAAATAGGGATTAGGTAGGTGATTAGGGATTAGGAGTGTAGGAGAGCCTAAGCATAGGCTAGTAGGTGGGCCATTGTGAATTTAAAATTCCCAAATGATAGGTAAATAGGATTAAGATGGGATAATAGAGATTTAAGATAAATTAATTGATTGGTGGGGATGAATAAGGTTAGTTCATGAATAAATATTTGGGGGTGTTAGATAAATGGATAGGAAGGTAGGGGATAAATTAATGGAATTAATTAGAATAAATGAGATGAATGGAATTAGTGTCAACTAATAGGAATATTAGTGACATTAAACAAAGCGAGTGGATTTGGATGCATACATTTTACCCCTCTTAGAAAGGGCATTGCAAATTGATGAAGTGGAAGGAGTAATGGTCTTTCAAAGAAAAACCATGTCATGAATGAATGTTAATAGATGATGTTAGTGGATATGATGCCCCTTTGAGGGGAAATGCAAGCAAAAATGAGATGGATGGCCACTCAAAATAAGAAATAAGGGGTGGGATGCAATGGATAGATGAGGGGATGGGATGCCAAGTGTGAGATAGAAGATGAAGAAGATGATCGACCTGACTAGTAAGCTACAAATTGATGATGCCCCTAGCAAAGACACATGCACAAGGAGTAAAGATGATGGGTGTCATGGTTGATGACACATCCTAAGGAGGAATCAACCATAACATGATGATGATAGGATTAAAAGGTTATAGTCTTTAGATGTATCCCAAGCAAATATGCATGCAAGCGAGAGTTGTAGGCCAAGAAAAAATTGATTTGATGAGATTAATGATAGGTGTAGCTTAAATCTAAATCGATCAATGTGATGTAGGTGATGATAGAGGAAAAACAATATGATCAAGTGATAAAAAGATGGATGAGAATATATGATTGAGATGATGATGATAGATTATGGGTAGAAAAGATCGGATGTTAGTCGAGTGGATCGAGAGGATTAGATTAGTGATGGGAAATAAGGATGATTAGATGATTAGATAAATGATGAGGGGGCAGTTGATCAAGCCACCACAATTGTCACAAGGCTCATCATAGTATAAGAAATCCAATAGATATGGAACTTGATAGTATGCCCCATGATATAAACATGACCAAGGGGACATTATGCCAAAGTGTAGAAGAAGGGGCAAATAGTGAACTCTGCATCATCGATGGCACTTGTAAGCATTATGGTAGCTTTTGTGATGTCATAGCATCCTCATTTACTACCGAATAGATAAAAAGAGACATGATGAAAATAAAACATAATAAAAACAAGATATATATAATATGCAAACAAGTCAAACAACATAAAACATAGAGTAGCACACATGAGTATCTACATTCAATACCACAATATCTTGTCAAATGACGAGATGAGTGATTGGATGATGGGATGGACTAGAATGAGCATGATGTGATTATAGATAAGATGATGATATGTATATATATTAGGATTAGGCTAATGACTTGAATGACGATATGGATTTGGGGATCTGGATGAGGATGTGGATATGAAGATGACCAAAGATTAACAAAAGATAAAACCCTGCAAGAATCTAATATAGCAAGATGATTAGGAGATGATGGGATCAAATACCTTCCATACTAGCAAAAATAGGGATTGGATGGGTGTTAGGTATGAAGAAGCAATGATAGAGAAGTGATGGGTGCTAGACTAAATTTTTTGACACGGTTGTCTATGTCAATAATACCTTTGTCAAAAATGATGATGAGGAAGACATAGATGGGTGACCACTAGGATCTTGATTTCAAGATGAAATAAGAGATGGATATTAGTTGTGGCTTGGGATGGGGGACAACAGGATGTATGGGATAAGTATAGTGATGTATATGAATGTGACTAGGGGTTAGGCATAAGACAAGACTTCATGAACTATTTTTGGCTTTTTCAAATTTAATGATTTTTAAGGTTTTTGACATACTTCAATTTTTAGGGATTTTTGGAATATGTATGTACACTATACAAATGGGGTTACTAGAAAAGGGAATACCAAGCCTAAAAACCAGGGCAAAGATAGATGGGATGGTGGATGAGATGCCAAAGGATGAGGGTAATGCGAAAAAAGGGGATGAGGGATAAGGATGGAGGGACTGGGGATTACCAATGACCACATCAGGAAGGAACCAGATGTTTAGTTGCCTGAGTGTTCATTGGAGGATATGCCAAGATGATTCCAAAACATGTCTCAAGATACCTTCTACTCTTTTACGAAGGTCAAGATGAAATGATAGATGAGACACAATATGATGCATGATACGATGGTGGATGATGGATAAGAATAATGGACCAAGGGATAAGATGTTGGGTGATATAGAGGAAATTGACAAGGGATATGAAACGGATGGATTTTGCCCCCAAGTATGGAGGTATTATGTAGACAATAGATTATTATACCATAATGCCAGAAACTAGTTTTCATCATAGTACTTGCCCAAGGTGCTAGTAGACTGGTTTTCACCATTGGATGAATACTTTTTTTTTACTTTTATAATTTTTAGAAGACATCTCAATTTATTAGATATGGGTACGAGATGTAAGAAGCATACATTATTGTGATCTTCAACCAACATTTATTCTGGAGATGTGTGGTGTTAGGACCATGTTGTATTTAGTAGATATATAAACATCCTCGTGACCTTTGTTGACACTTGATGGAGACCCCTCCAGATATCTAGACTAGGTATCTTTGTCATCCTTAGGAGAGACAATGCTATTTAGGGAGGTGATGGGAGGGATGGATTCAATTAGGTGTCGATGGGGATGTATGGGACTTGAATTGATGGTAGGACTTGATTAGATTATGGGTTCATGATAAGATGACATGATGAGTGATAGAGGATTAGGACTAGCATTCACATACATCATTGGAGATGTTGGATGTTATTCAGTTGATTGGTGTCATGTGACAAAAGATTACAGAAGAACCAAGACACTTTGATTTTGTGATTCATCTTTGATATGATCGTTTGATGGATAATCAACCATAGTGCTTTTGACATTATTTTAATTTTTTGACTAGATTTGAATTTGATTACCCCTCAGCCCCTGATTTTGGGATTCATCAAAGGAGATTGATTTTTGACTTGATATATAATGATTATTTTAACTTTGATAGTCCCCTAGTGCCAGATTTTGGGCTTCACCAGGGGAAGACACGTTTAGATTTGGTCGATGATTTAACTTTTATATATTTTGATTTATGAGATCAAAGGTGATTTGCTTATGATTTATAACTTGTGGAATATAGTCTTAGACCTTTGTATTTATGGCACACAATATATTACTCAAAGAAGGATCCCACAATGGTGAAAACTATTTGTCCCTATGGAGGGAGGTGATTAAATGATCATTGATGGGAAGAAAGGGATATATAATGGATGGAGGTGGTGGATATGGTGTGATGGGGTTAATGAGTGGTGATAGGGCAACACAGTCTGTATAAATTGAACCATCTACCAAGGTTTCAACATATACAGTCTTATGTATTTTTAGATTTTAGACATACTTCAAAATAGGTAATACACAATATTTTCATCTTCTAAATGTTTATGGTAGACGTATTGTATATTTCATTGGATTTATTAGCAAGATCAAGGTTTTAGGATACCGTTGACGCAAGAAATTGCACTCGGGGCAAGGAGGTCGAACTCCTGCCTTCTCCTCGCAACATGGAAACTCCCCTCTCACCTGTGGGACTTGCGAAGCTAGAGGGGAGAGTCTCTAGATAAGGGCTAGCTCCCTTTGATGTATCATGTTTGTTCCAGCAATTACAAAACACACACACACACACACACACACACACACACATATATATATAATGGGCAGAATGAAAAGGGAGAAAGATGCAGGAAAACAAACTACTCTAAAGAGGTGATACACCAAAACAAGATGACCTTCTCACACCCACTCTCAAAATCAAACAAACACACTTATACGCTTCACCCTTAGTAGAAGAAACAGTCTGCAAACTTGACAGGGAGGTTTAAATGAAAGATACAGAAAAGGGGGTTCACCAATGGTGCTGTAAGAGGCACTCTATAGATAATCCCTTCTGTTCTGCACTCCAAAATAGAACTCTTCTCCTGTCAAGCTGCTTATGGCCCCTTATAGATAGCTAGTGTGTTGGTGTTGACCCTGTGAGAGCATCAAAAGACAATGACTAAACACAAATCAACACTCAAGACATACAAAAAATATCTATCCAAGAAGAGGTAAAAATCTGTGTTTATCAATTCAGGTAGAAATTTTAGCAGGGCTGCGCCTTGTAAAATTCATGAAAAAATGATTACAAAATGACAAGTCCGCAATATATAAGAGAAGAAAGAGAGGCCTTTTGGCGCCCTTTTTACAAGTGACCCATGTGCCTTGCGAGCATTGGGAAGAGCATGCCATTCAAAAATATTAATGCTATCTCAACCCTGGCTTTGACTTCAGGCACTTTCTTGACATGGCCGCCTTGTTCCCTCATTGATAGAGACTGCTCCTTGAAGGCACCTACACAGCTTGTCTTCTCATAAATGTGAAATGGAGAAAAGGGGTGCACGGTTGGCTGTTCACACCTTCTCATGGTCAATTCGCAGGCACTGTGTCACCTGCTAGAGTTAATTCTTGAACCAACGCCTCCCTTCACCACTTGGATCTTTTCAGCCCTTGGGCTATCTTTTGGTGGGTCGCTGCATCTTGGCTCCCTCTGGTTAGCGCTCTCTTTCCTTGAAAGCAAACGGCTATTTCATTGCGCTAATTTTGACATTCATACAGTTGTCATTGATTTGAAAACCAATGGCTAATTTGCTTCATTAATTTTGATGGCCTCCCAGACGTCATCATCCTCGACAAATACCTTCGGGCTTTTTTCTCTTTTATCCTACACGTTGAACTAGAGGCGTTGAACTAACCCGTTGAACCAAAGTGCTGAAGCAATTGTGTTGAACCAAGTAGAGAACCATTGGCATGAACTTGAGCAACACGAAATTGATAGGCATTTGAAAAGCAAGGGAAGAAGGTGACTAAAATTTTGCCTGTGGGTAAAATTGGTCAACAAATTGGCGACTCACAGGGGAAGCATGCCTGCAATGCTTAGAACCCAGTTGCTTTAACAAATCCATTGAGCGCAGAGTCAGATTGTAACTTTAAAAAAAAAGGCAACAACCCCAATTAATTCAAAACTAATCACGCAAATCTACCTCCAGGGAAAAATGGAAACACACACAAGACTAAGAAAACTACTACTTGTGCAACAACACTTAGGAAAAATAGGAAAGAAAAACAAGGGAAAATATATACAGGTGAACCAAAAATCAATGGCAATGCTTCAGATGTATCCCATTAACTGGGATATGCAGTTATTAACCATCCAACCTGGAGAGTTGGAATGCATTATGATGCTTGCACTGAGTGATTATGTCAGGGCCACTCCATAGAGCATCGAATTTGGCATGCTTTCCAGGCTTAGCTCGATCTTCGTCCGATTTCAGGACAATGTCTCTTTTAGAGAAATCTCTTGGCAAAGATTTCTTGTTAAAGTGTCTTTTTACTTGTTGTTGGCGACTGGTCATAGAAGACATATCCTGATCCCTTACCTCTTGGAGCTTTATCAGCTCACACAGCCTGACCTCCATGCTGGTTCCTTCTTCTAACTGCAACTGGCGGGTGAGATCCAATGCTAGCAATTCAAGCGAGATGGGAAGCCTAGCTTCCCTTTCATATACGAGCGTATATAGAGAATTTCCGATTGCTCTCTTTAGAGTAATTCAGTTGCCCCACAGAGTTGTCTTTAGCTTGGCATGTCAAGTCCTCTGATTTTCTTCCATGGTCCTCTTTATGATTATGATCAAATTTTTGTTGGTGGACTCAGCCAAACCATTCCCTTGCGGAATATAATTTGATGAAGTGCTGAGGTATATGCCATACCTTAGTGCCCATTCACTTATTTTGGTTCTTAGAAAAGCCAAGGTGTTATCTGAGATTATGGTGGCTGGGACCCCAAATCTTGTTACCAAGTCCTCGTAAAACTCCAAGACTGCGCTTTCACTTACCTCTTTCAGAGCAATAGCCTCCACCCACTTGGTGAAATAATTCATAGCAGTTAGGACCCATTTATGCCCAGCACTGGAGGGAGGATTGATCATCCCTATGAAATCTAGACCCCACTACATGAATGGTTGGTCAACTTGAATGGGTTGTAGAGACATGGCTGCCAATCATTGTTTTCCATCAAAAAGTGCACACTTCTGGCACTTTCTTACCCAGGCATGGGTGTCCTTGAAAAGAGTAGGCCAGAAATAGCCAGCTCTCATTATCCTTGATGTCGTAGCTCTAGGAGCGAAGTGATCACCTGTTGGCCCATCATGGAACTCATCCAATACCTTATCAGCCTGGTTTGGGTCAATGCACCTTAGAAGGACCCCAGAGAGATCCCTCTTAAACAATACTTCACCAACCAAGACATAAGGGAGAGACTAGAGTTTGAAATACCTTCTTTCAGTGTTATCAAGACCCTATGGGCACTCACCAGTGATAAGGAAATGCCTCAGGTCCAATGTCTAATCCTTTATGACAGCTGGCACTTCTGTTGTGGCTGCGTCGTGAATTAACAAGCTCTCTTCCCCTTTTCGCTTTAAGTCTACAGCAAGTTGTTTGCACAGGCCTCTTCCCCTCACCATCTTGGTGATCTTGATGTCTACGTCATATGCCATCACTTTGGTAATCCACCTCGCCCTCTTCTCATTCAGTTCTCGATTGGTCAAGAAATCCTTGACGCCAGGGTGTGGGACCATGAGGTGAATCCTGTTGTTAGACAACATATGCCTAAATATCTTTAGGATCTGCACTACTGCCAGGATTTGCTTCTCTACATACATGTACCTGACTTCAAAATCCTCTAATCATTGGCTAAAAAAAGCCAGTGGTTGTTTGAGGTCCTCACCATTTGCTTGGGTAAGCATGGCAGATATAACCTCTTCATTGCTGAAAGTGTAGAGGTTGAAGTCTTTGTTGAAGTCGGGGCTGATCAAAGTGGGAGCCTGGGTTATGCCCTGCTTGATGTCTTCAAAGCTATCTTTCGTTTGAGCTGTCCACTTGAATTCCTCACCCTTCCTCATCATAGAGGTGAGTGGCTTGACTATCTCAGCAAAATTCGAAATGAATCTCTGAATGAAATTTATCCTACCAAAGAAACTCTGTAGGCGTCTCTTGTGCTTTGGTAGGGACATCTCCAGGATATAACAAACTCTCTCAGGGTCAATGAATAAGCCCTCCTTGGACACAATGTGGCCAAGGAGTTTCCCTTCATGAATAATAAACATGCATTTCTTTGGATTAAGAGAGATGTCGAATTCCCTGTACCTCTTAAAATTCTGCATGAGGTGTTTTATGTGTTGGCTCGCCTCCTTGGAGAATACTATCACATCATCGAGGTAGACCAGCACATTGTCATTTATCAAGCCTCCAAAAGCCATATCCATGGCTCGCTAAAAAGTGGCACCAGTATTAGATAGACCGAATGGCATCTTCTTGTAGGCAAACATTCCCCATTTAGTGGTGAAGGCCATTTTGTGTTGGTCACAGCCTTGCACTAGAATCTGATTATACCCTGAATAACCATCCAGGAGGGAGAAGCGCTCGCTACCGGTTACCTTTTGGAGGATCCGCTCCATGTTTGGGAGAGGATAATGGTCTTTTAAAGAGACTTTATTAAGGTCTCTAAAATCGACACATAACCTGATCTCCCCATTCTTCTTTCTGACAGGAACAAGGTTGGCCAGCCAGGAAGAATGCTTGATTGGAAATATAATTCCAGACTCAATCAATTTGGCTAGTTCCTTTTGCATGTGGGGCTCAATTTTTAGATTGACAGGTCTATGCTTATGTGTGACGGGCCTGGTGCCTTCCTCTAATTCAATGGTGTGTTGGACGAGTCTTGGGTCAAAACCCTTCAAGTCACTGTAATCCCAAGCAAAGACATCGGAGAACTCCTAACACAACAAAATGAAGCCCTGCCTTTCTTGAATCGTGTAGACTTTTCCAAGTGCAAGCAACTTGTCCGTGAAGATCTCAACCCTTTCATAATTCTCCTCTTTGGTTGTGATGCATGCCTTGTCATTTCTCAATTGATCCTCCGTTGAAGTTGATCTCAAGTGTGACCAAAACTTTAAGGAGTTTATTGTTCTTCAATTGAACAATCTGATTGTCGTATCATTGTTGTAACTTCCCCTGATTTTGTGTTGCGAACTCAGCTTCCTCCTGTAGGAAGAAAGCTATTTGTTGGTAGCTTTCGAAAACTTGCTAATTTGCAATGTTATCTGGGACAGAAGGCCGAACCACCACTTTCAAGTGGCGCGAACCACAGTCTCAACTTATTTCTTTTGAAATGTCAAATTGAGCACTAATTACTTCCAGCCTATCCGCTTGTTTGTTTTGCTCTCTAGGAATGGAGGTGATATTGAAAGCAATAAAATCCTCCACCAAGTCCCAGACTCTATGCTTGTAAAACTTTAGCAAGGGATTCTTGGTCAGATTCAGGCCTCTACACTGATTTACAATAAGCGTAATATCTCCCAAAACTTGCAACTCCTTAATCCCTCTTTTCCTTGCTCATTCAAGGCCATAAATAAGGGACTCATATTTTAAAACATTACTCGTGTAAGAGAATTGGAAATGAAAAGCTGAAAAATAGCAATCCTTTGAAAGGGAGACCAACATCACCCCACCACCAACCCCTAGGTTACTTCTGGAACTGTCAAAATACAGCTGCCACAGGCCAAGGTCTTCTTTGCTTGCCTTCATTAAATTTGGCATGAAGGCACCCTCTTCATGCATGCAATAGACTCCAAGGTTTGTCTCTTCAATGAACTTGTATAAATCATGTTCGAAGTTATCATTTCCCCACTCATCCAAGAGTAAGTCTGCGACTCCTTCAAGAGCAGAGGATGAAGATTGGTCTGTCTGGGACTCTTTTGGGTCGATAATGGTGTAATTGATGTTTGCTACCTTGGGTGAATATGGTTCTAGATGGTCCTTGTAGAGTGGCTCTGATTCAATTTTTACCTTGGTCCCATATTTGGTTCTAAAAACCAGATATGACCAATTCGGTGCTAGATAGCCACCTATCTTTGATGTGAAGTCCCTGGACAAGCAAATTGTGAAATAAGGAGGAACATCTGCTACCTCTATATCATGGGGAATTGAGAAGGTTGGGCAAGCATGTAATGTCAAGCTTAAACCCTTCAAAATTCCAACTATTTTTGCAGGCGTCCCATCTAACTGCAGGACTCCCTTATTCATCTCTTCATATTTCAGTCTCATCTTGTCAGCTATACACTTGGGCATCACCGAGGTACTAACCCCATTGTCAATTATGTAGTTGTGTACCAAGAAATCCCCTATGACCAAAGATAGATAGAAAGGAGGAGTTCTCTCTTCCTTCTTTACCTGACCTGAAGTGGAAGGTTGTCTGTTTGTCATTAAGATGTTATCAGTGCTTGCTAGGACAACTTGTCGATCCAGCTCGTGCAATTTCTTCTTCAATACATCCTTCTATCTCAGAAGAGACAATGAATCCCATAAATAGATGCTCATATACATCTTCTTCATTTGGTCCACTATATTGACCTGGGGACTACCTCCCTTCAAGTTTTCTTTGGGGCTGATTCCAAGCTGGACTGCAGGCTGAGGGGCTGAAGGTACAAATGGCGGCCTATAATTTGGGGCCTTTTGCTTTGAGTGTAATGGAGAGGGTGCAGCTGCCGCTTGAGTGGTAGCCTGGGCTTCTCCCATTGCTCTCCTCTTAAATCTTGTATTGGCTGCAACACAGTCAGCCTGATTGTCTGCAGCGCCCACATAATTCACTAAATAAAATTCCCCTTCCAAATGATTCATGAGGGTAGAATCAGGCTAGGCCTGATTACTACTCGTACTGGGCTGCATTGGAGCCTCAAAGACCTATGAATGAGCGACTGTTTGATAGTCTGCATTTGGGTAATAACCTGTCATCTCATTTGTATAAGCAACCTATTCGTGACCATATCCCATGATCGAACAACTTGGTTGTTCTTGTACCAGGTTGTTCAGAATGGGCACCATGGCCTTAGATGATGAAAGGGGGCCTGGGTTGTAGTTTTGAAACGGTCTGGTTTGAGTGAGTTGACCCTGTTCTTGATTATAGTTTTGGAAAGGGGGTCTAGGGGCTTGACCATAATGCTGGTATCCCTGATTCGGTCTTTTGTTTTGAGCTTGTTGCCTTTTAATAGCTACAAGTTCATTTGACATATTCTACAACAGGCTCTTAACCTCATGAAGCTCATTGAATGGAGCAGCAGCTGGTTTCTCTATGCTAGGCAAAGGGGCTAATGTGGGAGCAGGGGCCTGAATTAGAGATGGCATTTTTGGGAAAATTGGCATGTGGGGTCTAGGGGCTATTTTCTCAGCCTGTATTAGGCAATTTTTCGCTGCTATGGCTATGTCATAGGCAGCAGGCAACACATGCCCTCCCATGGACTGTATCATTACTGCAACATCACTATTTAATGCCTTCAAATAATATAGGAAAGCATAGTTAGCAGTTGGTCTTACCAAGATGGGGATTCTATGCCAAGTCTTCTAAAACTGTGCGTTGAAATCCTGCATATATTCGTGTGGAGCTCTTTTTATGGTCGTCAGCTGCTCAGCAAGCGAGAGGTCGTTGCTCTTTTCCCCAAAATGGTCTGTTAGCTGAATACCCAGTTCATTCCAAGAATGGATTGAATTCACAGGCAAAGTCCCGTACCAGTCAAGAGCCTTGCCCTTAAGAGACAAAGCCAGCAATTTGATTGCGACATTTTCCTCTATGACATTATGAATATTGACGAGATTAGAAACATTCTTGATGTGTTCGATGACTGTAATGGGCCTGTCTCCATCAAAAGAAGGCACATTTTTTAGGGTTGCTCCTGGGATTGGGTCATATTATAGGAGATTCAAGGGGCTTCCACCATGAAAGGCTGCAAAGGGTAATGTCATAGCCAGGATGGGACGTAACTGCGGCTCTGCTGCATATGAGTCCCTTACAATAGGTTTGGGAGGGTGGCTTGTTGATTAAGGATGAGTCTTCCCAAACCTCAATCTTTTTGTTGAGTTCAAAGGCAACTCATTGAAATTGAAAGGAACACCCTTAGAAGCAGACCATGTGGTGATCTTAGGCATAAGAAGTTTAAACTGGTCTGGGATTGAAAAACTGAAGCTCTTACCAGTGGAGTCGCCAGATGCTAGAAATCTTTGATTTGTTGTAACAGGACCATCATCAATCCTAAAAACTTACTGAGTTATAAAGCTATGTCCCATCGGGCGTGCCAAAACTATTGACGCAGGAAATTGCACTCGAGGCAAGGAGGTCGAACTCCTGCCTTCTCCTCGCAACATGGAAACTCCCCTCTCGCTTGTGGGATTGGTGAAGCTGGAGGGGAGAGTATCTAGATAAGGGCTAGCTCCCTTTGATGTATCATGTTTATTCTAGCAATTGCAAAACACATATATGTAGATAGATATAATGGGGGAAATGAAAATGGAGAAAGATGTAGGAAAACAAACTTCTCTAAAGAGGTGATACACCAAAACAAGATGACCTTCTCACATCCACTCTTAAAATCAGACAAACACACTTATACGCTTCACCCTTGGTAGAAGAAACAGTCTGCAAACTTGACAGGGAGGTTTAAATGAAAGATACAAAAAAAGGGGGTTCACTAAAGGTGTTGTAAGAGGCACTCTGTAGATAATCCCTTCTGTTCTGCACTCCAAAATAGAACTCTTCTCCTATCAGCTGTAGATGGCACCTTGTAGATAGCTGGTGTGTTGGTGTTGAACTCGTGAGAGCATCAAAATACAATGACTAAACACAAATCAACACTCAGGACATACACATAATATCTATCCAAGAAGAGGTAAAAATCTATGTTTATAGATTTAGGTAGAAATTTTAGCAGGGCTGCGCCTTGTAAAATTTGTGAAAAGATGATTACAAAATGATAAGTCCACAATATATAGGAGAAGAAAGAGAGGCCTTTTGGTGCCCTTTTTACAAGTGACCCATGTGCCTTGCGAGCATTGGGAAGAGCAGGCCGTTCAAAAACATTAATGCTATCTCGGCCCTGGCTTTGACTTCAGGCACTTTCTTGACATGGCCGCCCTATTCCCTCATTGACTGAGACTGCTCCTTGAAGTCACTTACGCAGCTTGTCAGCTCATAAATGTGAAATGGAGAAAAGGGGTGAACGGTTGGCTGTTCACACCTTCTCACAGTCAATTTGCAGGCACTGTGTCACCTGCTAGAGTTAATTCTTGAACTGACGCCTCCCTTTGCCACTTGGATGACATGTTTGTTCCATGCTTGGCACTTTATCCTTTTCCCTATCTTGTCTCTTTCTGGATCTTTTCGGCCCTCGAGCTATCTTCTGGTGGGTCGCTACATCTTGGCTCCCTCTGGTTAGCGCTCTCTTTCTTTGAAAGCAAACGGCTATTTCATTGCTCTAATTTTGACATTCATACGGCTAATTTGCTTCGTTAATTTTGACGGCCTCCCAGACGTCATCGTCCTTGGCAAATACCTTCGGGCTTTTTTCTTTTTTATCCTGAACGTTGAACAAGAGGCGTTGAACTAACCCGTTGAACCAAAGTGCTGAACCAATTGTGTTGAACCAAGTAGAGAATGACTGGCATGAACTTGAGCAACCCGAAATTGACAGGCATTTGAAAAGCAAGGGAAGAAGGTGACTTAAATTTTGCCTGTGGGCAAAATTGGTCAACAGATACCATACACACACTTTGTCCATTTACATATTCATTCCATGGTTTACATAATAGAAATGAGTCGTGTATGAAGCTATAAGTTTGATGTTTTATGCACAGTTCGCTATCATTATATATAGGTTCGCTATAATATATAAATTTGCTCTGCATGAATAATATTATACTTAGGTCATTATATTATTCACAGTCATATGTCTCTATGGAATGAATAACAATTAACATCAGTTCATACACATATATATGATTTTATATACACCCAATCTAGTTCATACATATAAAGTTTAATGGTTTTAAATATTGATTATTCTACATACTAGAATTCTATCGTATATATCTTTGTGAGTGTAAAGCAAACTCACCTGATAAAGGCCAAGAGCCACAACTTCCAAGATTGTCCTATGTTGTACTCTTGCACCAAACTTCTATCATGTTTCATCCTCTCTCCTTTGGCACCACTTCTTCCCTTTTGCTCTACTCCCCTTCGTGCCCCTTATCTTCTTCTCCACCTTTCGTTATTCCATTCCCTTCTCCCACCCTCCTCTTAATCCTTCTCCTATGCCCCCTTTCTTTTTTTTCCATGTAAAAGCTCATCATTTTTTTTTAAAGCTTCCCATCCTTTTTATTTTTGCATTTTTTTCTTTTTCACTTCTGGTATTTATATATATTTTTTCTAATTTTATAATTCAACACGATAAAATTGCTTTATAACACAATTGCTAATTATAAAAAATTACAATATAATTGCTTTATTTGTTTTATTTCTTAATTATAAAAATTAATACATTTACTAATTATAACTAGCACTTCGAATATTATCCTGACTTAATGATGATACAACAACTATAAAGTCAATTATATTCCTTTATCAAAAATGGTAAATCACACGCTATTATACCAATCCTAATTATAACAACATAAATATTGTGTTATTACTACGTTGTATAGATTATCTATGTTTTTTGTTATCTATATATATTTTAAGATGTTTAAGCCATATAATGATATTCTCGAATATTCTACAGATAATTATCCAATGTTTTAAAACATTTCAAATACAAGTGGGTTAGTCTACATATGATAGTATTAGATACTGATTCACATAAATTTATGTTATCGAAAAATATTAATAATCATGAATACAATAAATAGACAATACCATTATTCATCCAAATTTACTTATAACAACCACAATGCAATCACCCAAGATTAATTCCACATAATTATTAAAATGAGCTAACACAACTAATATACATATATAATTATCTAAATGCAAATAAAATAAAAAATGTACCAACATTAATCATTTAAACTATGCATATAATGTGTACTATTTAACGTGGTATGTGCATAGATTCTATCCATTCCTCTATCATCCCCCAACACTTCCATCTATGTCATCCTCTCCGATGATGCTCATCCTCTGTGATGTTCTGAGAGATGAATCTCTTATGCGTCAAACTCATGATAAGAAAGTAGTTAGTCTGTAATACCGTGACATATATCATAAAATAATGTTATAATAACAAATCAATATAATCATAATGTGAGAATATACCATATAACTAAACTTATAACAATGCAATCATGTAATCAAAGTAATCAAAGTAACATTCAACTATCACATAATAACATATGACTTACAACTTAGTTAATAATAATCAAATCAAATAACCAGCCATAAAAATCCATGGATATTCGAGTAAATTTGCTTAGCAAAAAATTAGGATGTAATAATTTGCTACAATCATCAGTTTCCAAGAAGACTCTCCCTAACATTATTACTCATCTTTATAAATTTTCATTTCTTGATGACTTCAAATAATTATATAGGGAGTGGTGTTTGATAAAAAAGATGAGTTGAATAAATTTATAAAAAAATGTCATTTGTTAAAAAGGAGCTAAAAGCTAATAATTCTTTTATAAATAATATTTTTATACTAGGGAATATAAATAAATGATAATAGATTAATATTTATGATATGAGTAAATAATAGATCGTAATATCTGAGCCAAAATAATAACATTGTATTGTATTAAAATATTAATAAGTATGAGCATAGATTGTCTAGTTCATAAACATAGATAATAACATCATGAATACATTTTTTTATCAAGTCAAGTGTACTGTTTCTGTCATTTAATTATCTAGGTAATATTTGAACGAATGAAAGGTTCTAATAACGTGCACAAAACCAAAAAGCCTACAAAAGATATTACATCTAACTAAATGGTTTCATGATTGCCTTTCAATCTGTCAAATTAAAGAACCTACTTAATGATATATCTCAATATATCGTTTATAAGGATGATTAAGTTGAGATTATAGGGTCTTTAGAATCATTTCATTTGTTTGGAATGAACATTAAATGCATAAATGTTTAATTGTTGTAACTAGTATTCATGTTTGGTGAATGAGTCATTACATCAATCTAAAAAAAAACATTACTCTAATAATGTCACTTATACAATATTTAAAACTTGAAAGAAGGATAATACATGAGTTTACTTGTATTCAGATCAACTTAATTGAAGTATGAATTTGAATCATAGATTGTCCAGTCAAGAACAATAAAGTTGGTTAGTGTCGTCACTTAGATTTACACCTTTTGAGGAGATGTTTCATAAAGCACAAGCCACCATTATTCACACTCTTATAATGGAAATGAAGGTATTTGAGTGTACCACAACCTCCCAAAAGCATTTGACTTGAAACCTCTTTAGCTATCTGTACTAAGCACAAACTTGAAGGTCACTTCTGTATGTCTAGAAAAACAAAGAAGGAGCAAAATGGTTTTGGCTTAAAAATGGCACTTCCAGAGCATGTAAATCATTCAGATGAGTGTGAGGAAGATGAAGAGGCCCTCCATGATCTTCTCCCATGTGTCACCTTCCCCCATGGGTCATACAAGTGCTAAATGTTCCCTTTTTCAGTTGGTTTCTTGAATTTTAGTTAAACAACTTGCAAAATTCTGATGTACCTAACATCTTTGATAGGAAAAATAACTTCTTTGATGTTTGAAAAGATAAAAGGACACCTGAACACCTTAGGAATTGTGCCACTTGCATTTATGACCCCTAAAATCCTACTAAATGATCTAAAATGATAAATTGACTAATATGACCAAGACCAAGGATAGGATGACATTAAATGACATCAAAGAACATATAATACATCTTATGATGTATTATTATACCCCAAAAAAAACCTAAAACTCAAGTTTTTACCTGTAGGTGCCCCAAATTAACCTGCAGGGTCAAATTTGGTCAATAGTTAGGAAAGTGAGTTTATAGTAATCAACCTATTTATGCCAAAATCAATCATTTAGTATTGTGTAAGCAAGTCAACGAGTTATATGGGTGGTATGGGACACTCACGTAAAGCGTCATCTCATAACCACATTCTTAAGAAATCAAATAACTAGTAATAGAGAATATCTAAACCTAGTAACTATGAGACGTCTAGGTCGGGGAGACCTTAGGATAAGAGTAGTGGATGCAAGACGTGTGGTCTAAGAGATGGAAGGGTATCCTAGTTAGACCCACATAATAACTTGGTTATCTAATGAGTTAAGATTCAATAAGGGGAACTTATCAAATTTAAAAACATGGTTATAAGTAGTGTATACGAGTAGTGTACATTAAGAATGTTTTAACCCTTGTCTCGGTTCACAATCACACTCATAAGAAGTGTGGAGTAGCTACAGTATTGGCAAGTTATATAGTGATCTCTTTTTCAGTTTTTGGACCCCTATCTATCTTACTCGTGAAAGGTAGGGCCACTCTAAGTGGATGAGAGGTATGTGGGAGATATGAAAGGCTCCGTGGTCAGAGGAATATCCCTCTATGATACTCTCCCTCTCTACATTGACAAGGTTTATTGTTGGTCTATGATAAATCCTCTACTTACTCAGTTAATAAAAGAATTAAATGTTAAACAAATTGATTATTGTAATTACTAATGTAAAGTGTTGATGTATGTTTATCAAAATTATAAATTATTAATGACATTGACAATGGAATTCAGTGTTAATTGTATAATGGTTGTGATCAAATCAAATTCTATATATATGATTCATATCATTGTAAATTTGAAATGATGATTGAGTATTCAAGTTAAATAGAAAGGATAGAAGGGATTGTAATTCTATATTGTAATGTATAGCTAAACATCATTGTCCCTGCAATAGTGAATGATTATAGTTGATAGGAGAGATTGTTTAATAAAACTTTTATCATAACTATTTATACTTGAGGTGTTGACATTCTGATGTGAATTATATTAAGTTTTTCATTAAATATATGGCACCTGAGTAATTATGTTCCTTTAATAAAGTATGCAAAATGAATTATAATATACCTTTTATTAATGCAAGTTATTTGTCCTTGATTATAAGTGCACACAATTAATTATCGTATGTTATTTATGAAATAGATTTATATGCTAAATCAATCACTATGAGTTGTTCCTTGAATACTGAGTAGAATTTATGATGTATGTATGGATTAGATTACATGATAAAACCTTTGGTTAGGAGATTATTCTATTCTAAAAAATAAAAACAAAAAAATGACTAGTTTAACTTTACCCCGAAGGGGTTGTCACACCACTAATAACCAAGTCAGGGTTTGTACTAGAGCTAAAGAGTATTGACACTCTGATTCTAATATATCCACTATTGGAAGGGAGATTTGAGGCCAATTTTATGTAAACCATCATCAAGCACAACCATATGGATTTCAACAATGGACTCAAAGAGCTAATTATTGATACCATACTTAGTTTTGAGAGCCTTAATCCTAGGAGATTCTAAAAAGGATGTCCATTGTGAATAATGACCAAAGACTGACACACCAAATGGCTATTGTTAATGGACAAGCCAATTTTGAATTGATCTTCTTTCCAAACAAGCAAGTGCTTGATTATTTCCTAAGCTTTCCAAATAGTATTAACAACAATGATGGAGTCAATTATATATTGAGTTCTTAGGTAATCTCTCATTTCAATGAGGATTAGGGCATGTATAGTCCAATCTAAGTGTTTCGACGATGTAAAAAACTTCAAGGGTCTTTCCCTCCTCAATCACTAGTTTTGCACTAAAAAACACAATGATTAATGTACCCAAACTGTTAGGGTGTGGAGCTAAAAGCTACACCTTAAGGCAAACAGGAGGGTTTCTGGCGTTTGCAGTCATCGGCGTCGGCAGGCCACACCGACGTCGGTCAGGGGACGCAGAATGGAAACCGGCATCGGCAGAGGATCGGCCGGCGTCGGTCACCTCCAGGAGGGCAGGGACCGACGTCGGTCGCCGGTAGCGGTCTGAACTGCTGTTGACGAACAGTCAGTTAAGTGAACGCGGAGTTTGCATGTTAAAGGCTTGTTCAAAGTCTTGAGCCGCAAATCTAGTCAGTGTATGCATGAGATCTATATAATAGACTCATGGGCTGTATTGTTAAGTGGAGAATTTGGAGAAGAGCTATGTGAAGCTTGGAGAGTTCTTCCCATGGTGGAATCAAGTAGGATTCCCCATGTATGGATAAGTAAGATCAGGTTTGATATGCAGGGATGTGTGGATGCGAGGGTCAGAAAGGAGATCAGCGGGGTAGCTAGATCTAAGGTGACAACAATACATCAGCAGGATCATGGAGAGATCTACTTGGAGTACGGTTGTGTACTCGATTGTACAGATGTACAATGAGGTGAACAACAGCTTGTGTTAGTTGTGTGTTGTGACTTATGAGAGAAGATTACTCTAGAGGGAAGTTTACTGTAAGCCCACGAAGTGGAAGAAAGAGTGCCACCTCTTTGTTGTAAATTCCTTTGTAATGAGTTGAATATAATTGTATATTGCCTCTCATATTCTGTGTGCTTTCTCATTGATAGTTATTTGTTCTTCTGGATTTCGCATGTTTAGTTGCTTATACATTGGTAATCATGTGTGCTCTTAAATCTGACAAGTTGTGTCAGAGCTTTGGGGAGTTTCGGTCCTATCAATTGGTATCAGAGCGAGGTTGGACGTTCTTAGAGCGAGCTTGACTAACAGATGTCCCAGATCTGTTAAGTGTTTGTTGATTACAGGTTACTCACAGGGGTTGCTATTTGAGTGGGAGTATAGCAAGGCAGAAGATGGTACAATGAGAATGAAGGAAATCAGGCACAAGATTAACACCATAAGGAGTGTGGTGGGTTGTCTTCAAGTGGGAGCTTGAAGAGGAATACAAGCCAGGATGCAGATTGGATAGAGTACTGGTTTTGGGTATAGGTGCAGCTCTTTATCTCCAAGTGGGAGATTGTTAGGGTGTGGAGCTAAAAGCTACACCTTAAGGCAAACAGGAGGGTTTCTGGCGTTTGCAGTCACCGGCGTCGGCAGGCCACACCGACGTCGGTCAGGGGACACAGAATGGAAACCGGCATCGGCAGAGGATCGGCCGGCGTCGGTCACCTCCAGGAGGGCAGGGACCGACGTCAGTCGCCTGTAGCAGTCTGAACTGCTGTTGACGAACAGTCAGTTAAGTGAACGCGGAGTTTGCATGTTAAAGGCTTGTTCAAAGTCTTGAGCCGCAAGTCTAGTCAGTGTATGCATGAGATCTATATAATAGACTCATGGGCTGTATTGTTAAGTGGAGAATTTGGAGAAGAGCTATGTGAAGCTTGGAGAGTTCTTCCCATGGTGGAATCAAGTAGGATTCCCCATGTATGGATAAGTAAGATCAGGTTTGATATGCAGGGATGTGTGGATGCGAGGGTCAGAAAGGAGATCAGCGGGGTAGCTAGATCCAAGGTGACAGGAATACATCAGCAGGATCATGGAGAGATCTACTTGGAGTACGGTTGTGTACTCGATTGTACAAATGTACAATGAGGTGAACAACAGCTTGTGTTAGCTGTGTTGTGACCTATGAGAGAAGATTACTCTGGAGGGAAGTTTACTGTAAGCCCACGAAGTGGAAGAAAGAGTGCCACCTCTTTGTTGTAAATTCCTTTGTAATGAGTTGAATATAATTGTATATTGCCTCTCATATTATGTGTGCTTTCTCATTGATAGTTATTTGTTCTTCTGGATTCCGCATGTTTAGTTGCTTATAAATTGGTAATCATGTGTGCTCTTAAATCTGACAAGTTGTGTCAGAGCTTTGGGGAGTTTCGGTCCTATCACAAACAAGTGTAATCATTCCTTGTCATTTGAACCATACATTTTATTGTCTTTACTTTCATATTTTTTTCCTAAGTAAGGATTGATTTATACATGTTTCATTGCATGTTTTCATGAAGCACAGTTTAAGATATGTCATACATTTAAGACTAATATTCATAAGTAAGTTCGAGTATAATTTTTTTCTTTTAACCTAGTACTTTCACTTCGATGCATTAATAAAATAAAAGGGGGGGGGGGGAATATAGACACTAAAATTAACATTCAATGCTAAAATAATGCACTTGTGACCACTCCTTATGTACAATTAGTCAAGGCTCAATTATATGGTTCTAAGTCGTTATTCCTCTACTTTTATGTGAATGATCCTTATTCTTAAACAATTCTAATTTTGAATATTCTTATTTGTCGTTCTAAATAGCCTAACTTCATCCCTTTGTCGATTCACACTTGCAGCTTACTTGTCTTTTCTTCTTATAAAACGTTGTTCCTTCCAGACTATCCCACTCATTAGTAGTGTCTAAATTCATTAGCCATGTCCTCCTACCAAATAACAACTATTTATTCACATTCAAATTCACCTAAAGAGTCATTCAACAAGTTTCACAAGCCCCATTCGAGGAATTCCTAAAAAGAATATTGTAAAGCTACATTTTCTAACTATTTTTCACTATGACCTTACATGATTGAAATGTACTAGAATATCTAACTACAAATTGAGAGTAAAACACCTATTCTTCCCAATTATGAGTCGACCCAGTCCAAGTAGCCATGAGCTAAGTTTGAATACATCCCCAATGTCATAGGTAATTATTGTAACACAGAATTACACCAGAATTGTGTTAGCTCTTATCACTTGTCGGAGTGGCTCACACTTGAGGATCTACTGGATAGGATTGAATGCATAGAGAAAACATGTATAGAGTAGTGAAATCCAAAAGAACAATCCAAAGGAAGAAGCTTCATTTCACAATAAGAAGATTGCATTAATAAGCATTAGCCAAAAAGTATAAAGGAAAGTTCCTTATATAGGTGTAAAATAAACATGTCCCAATATCCTCATGCGCGTGAGATTATTTTCCCCTAAGTACCCTTATTAAACCTAAATAAGTTAACTAGACTCTGTAGACAAAACCTAGCTAGACAAAAGTATACACCAACACCCCCCTTAAGTGTAGCTTAGGTGGGTAGAAGAATTAGGTCCCGATATAGAGGCTTCATGAGGTACCCAACTACATAGAGATGATCCCTTATTAGAGGAAGATAATGGAGCTACCTAAACCTCAAAAAGAGCTCGTAAATGAATATACTTACTCTTAGTGAAGGGTTTGGTGAATATATCAATAATTTGCTCTATTGTTTGGATGTAGCAATGATCAATACCTTGTTCATGGATGAGCTCCAAAATGAAATGCATGTGAATCTCAATATGTTTAGTCTATTGATGAAGGAACATATTCTTGCAGATCTCGATTATGATTTGGTTGTTGTAGAAGATGATTGTTGGTCATCAAAATTGGATGTCAAACTCAGTGAGTATCCCTTGAAGCCAAATAGCCTCAGTGGTAGCATTAATATCTCCTCTATATTATGCCTTTGAAGAAGATAAAGCGATATCATTTTTCTTATTATTTGACCAATTGATCAGACTTAAATTGAAGGAGAAACTATAACTGAAAGTAGACTTGCGATTTTAAATATCACTAGCCCAATCTGAATTTGTATAACCAATCAAATCAATATTGATGTTTGCTCCATAATGAATCTCGAAACTAAAAGTACCTTGAATATAGTGGAGAATCCATTTAGCTACTTTTTATTACAATTCATGTGGTTCCTACATGAATTTGGAGACCATGCCCATTGCATATGAAAGGTTAGGTATAGTGTGCATAAGATAGATTAGACTGCCAATAAGTTGTCAATACGAGGTAACATCAACCAATAGAAATGGACAATTAGCCTCAAGCTTCTCACCAGATAGAAAAGGAGTCAGAACTGGCTTATAGTCAGCCATGTTAAACTGTGCAATCAAATCAAGAGCATATTTAGATTGTGCAATAGTGATCCCAATGTCAAATTGAGAAATTTTAAACCCAAATAAATAATGTAACAAGCCCAAGTCAACCATTGATAACCTATCAAAAAAATCAATTTTCATTGTTATGATGGTCGATGGAGAACTCCTTGTGATCAATAAGTCATCCACATAGATAACCAAAATCAATAGTGAATCATCATGTCGGAAGATGTAGACATTTAGATCAAAATGACATTTGGTGAACCCAATCGAAATAAGAAAGGAGTCCATTTTGGCATATCAAGATAGAGGAGCTTGTTTGAGGTCATAGATAAATTTTTTAAGTTTTTAAACTAAGGAGGAATCTTCCACAAATCCTTGTGGTTGCTCTATGTATATTTCCTCTCTGAGGTCATCATGAAGAAAAGCACTCTTCACATCCATCTGATGAACATCCCAATGATGTTTTGTGGCAATAGTGAGAGTGAGTTAGATTGAGTTCATTTTGGTAACTAGGGAGAATGTCTTAGTATAGTCAATGTCAGGTACCTAAGAAAAACCCTTTATTCCCAAACATGCTTTGAACTTGTCTACAGACCCATTTCCTATAAATTTTATTTGGTACATCCACCTACATCAAACAAATTTTCTTCCCTTCGGAAGTGGAACTAAATCCCAAGCACTATTCCTCTGTAAGGAACTATACTCCTCTTACATAGCAATATCCCACTCACGAGTGCTTGATGCCTCGCAAAATGATTATGAATATAAAGTAGATGTAATGAAATCATGCGGGGCATCCTAGAATTGTGAACAGGTTCACCTATTATTTGATGGATCTCCAACCCAATGGCCATTACGTTGTAGTGTATGTCTATCCCAAAGAGGACTAGTGCACAGAGAGTTAGGAGGGGATTCCTTTCCCTCTATAGATATTATGGGAAAAGGAGGAGGGGAATTCTTATCACTACTCTCATCATCAGAACTAGAAGAAGAATCAAGATCATCGAGTAGTTAATCAGGCAGATTTGAATCTTTAAAATTATTATCAATTCCAAGAGTGTCTAAGTAAGAATGATAGCTATTAAGTGTGGATTCCAAAGGACCATCCATAAAATGAACACTCCTCTCAATGAAAAACTCGTGAGTGATGGAATGGAGAAGCCTGTGTCCATTAACAGCCTCAGGATATCCAATGAAGATGCAAGAGTGACTCCAAGGTTTCAATGCCTTATGTTTATTCTTTAGAATATGAGCCATAACAGGTGAACCAAACACTCATAAGTGTTATATTGTGAGTTTTTAATCAATTCAAGATTCTAAAGGAGTGACTCCATTCAATGTATTATGAGGAACTCAGTTTTAGATATAACATGCACAATTGATGGCCTCAGCTCAATTTTGAGGTGCAAAAAACTAAGAGTGTATAATATAATTGGCCATTTCTTTCAAGGACTTGTTCTTGTAGTCTATAACACCAATTTTCTAAGGAATATATGGAACTATACATTGCAATTAAATCCCCTCTTATGTACACAATTGCTCAAAATAGTTACTTACATACTCAACACCATTATCAATGTAATATTTCTCTACAAGCACTTTGAAGTCCTAAAAATTATCAAAGACCTTAGATTTATGCTTAAGAAAGTACATCCAAGTATACCTTGAAAAATCATTGATGAAAGTGCATGTACTTTATCTTATTGAATGAAGGTTTTGGAAATGGGCCAACAATGTCACTGTGAACAATCTCCAATATTTGTTTAGTTCTCTGTGATTGGCCCTTGTCATACTTCTCTTTAGGATGCTTACCAAGTATACAACCCTGGCAAACTCTGTCAAAAAACTTGACTCGTGACAAACCTGAAACCATGTCTTGATGATTGAGTTGCTCCAGGTAGTGATTGTTGTGATGGTCGAATCACTCGTGCCATAGTTTACTCGCCTCATCTGAATGAGTGAGAAGTGTAGTAGAGGGTTAATCAAGAGTAAAATGTGAGAAAGTATACAATCTAGATTATTGATCTACTTTCCTAAATACAACAATGGATTCATTGTTAACTTCCTTTATAACCATGGAATTGGGTGTGAACTCAACTCTCTTGCCCAAACTGATGTGAGTGGTCTGGTAAATAGATAGGATATTAGTGGATAAAGAGGAAACACCATGAAATGTCCCATCATTCACTTCAATAGATTTATTCCCACTAACTTATGTAGAAGTATCATCACCTAATAAAATGAAAGTATAGAGCAAAGCTTCAAGGATACAAACATGCCCTGTGATGAATCCATGTGGTGTGATATATCATAATCAATAACACATACGGAAGGTTGGGATGCAACTACAACAAGTGATTTTCCCCTATCTTTGCCCTTCTTACTATCTTTGGCCTAAGAAGACTCTTGTGATGATGATCTCTAATTGAAACAATTAGGAATATTGATATTGTGCTTTTTGAGCATTTTTGTCAGTTGGTCAATTTGCTTGTTCATGCATTTGGCTTCATCATGCCCAAATTTATTGAAATATCCATGTGCGAGACACTCTTTCTTGGATTTCCTATCTAAAGAGGAGGACTCTTTTGATGCTTTTGGTTTAGCATTAAATTTTTGACCCTTTCTTTATTTTTGGTCTTTCTTATTATGTTTATTCTCCTTGCTACTAGAAGCCTTTTGTTTGTCATGACTCATAATTAAGGCATGGGATTTGGAGGACTATAGTGTACCCATTTGAATAAGCTTGTTTTATTCGCAAGTCAAGTCAAAATCAAAGTCATCCAAGGATGACATGGTCCATGTAGCTCCAAAGGCATGCTTGGTGGCTTGGAAGGTAGAAACGAATACAAAATAGTCAGATCCCAATTTGACAAGGATGGAAATAATCAATTGATCATATTTTTTATTAATGTCACATAGTTTAAACTATAACCTAAATGATTTAAACTTTGTGAAGAAGTCTTGTATCATATTAAAGATACTTAGGCTCAAATTGATGAGCTTATTATCTAATTTGTGACCCCTCATTTCATCCTACTTTCCAAACAGTTTATCTAATAAGGTCCACACTTGATTTAGAGTTGTTACAGATTTGATACGAAAAAGCAAGTTGAAAGACATAAACAGGCACAATAGACCATAGGCTTCATTACCTCAGTTGTACCACTTCACCTTCTTTACGTCATGTGTCAGTTTGGTTTCTATACCCATCATGAGTTAGTGTAAGCCTTTGCTCCTCAAGAGGATTTACACTTTGACTTTCCACTCATGATAGTTGAATGGTATAAAAATTGGAATGAAACTGAGATCCATGATGCATAAAGGCAGTATGCATTGAACTATGTGTGTTGTAAACTATAAATGTAACACCCCCATGAATCTGTAAAGGTTCAAATTTACAAAGCAAGAGATTATCACCAATGCGTAGAGCTCAAAAAAAATCACACTTCCAAAAAATGGCACTTTGAAAGGAGTAACAAGTTTAAAGTTAAATGTGTTTGAATGTTTTTTGCTAGAAAAAAAATAATGCCCTCCACTTTGCATGAAAATTTGGGTGTGTAAATAATTTGAAAATTTTTTTAGAGTAACTTCTCCACAAAAAACTGATGCCCTCTTAGAGAAAAAGTTAAACAATTTTGGGTTGGCTGTAACCAAGGGCCAAAACTAAATTTTCACATGCAAAATTATTTGTCTTCACATCATGGGTGGTCGAGACAATAGGCCTTGGGCCCCATAGATGCATGTGGGATAGGCCTACAATCATGCATTCACTCAGCCAAGGTCAGGCGAATAGGCCTTGGGCCCTACAAAAGTGTGAACATGCATAGGATGGGCAAATGGGCTAGCAATCGCACATTCACATCAGTTGGGGTCGGGTCGATGAGCCTTTGATCTCGTGAAGATGTGAAAATGCATGCACATTTATGGGGTTGTATCACCATGCGAAGGAGGGTCAAGCAAAGAGAGAGAGAAAGCTTGAAAATTTTCTAAGTTCAAAATTTTGTAGATGTCATCAAAATCAACTAAAAGATGGCGAAAAAGGCCAATAAGGAAAAGCTTATATCTTTAAAAATCTATACGGTTTCCCTAAAAAATAGTAAATACCCACTTCATATTTTGTAAAACCAAAAAAAACTCATAAAACATTTTCCAGTTTGAGTATTGGGTGGTACAAAATATACAAATTTTCCAAAAATGTCTTTAAACCCTCCAAAAATGGCAAAAATTTGACTATTATGAAACAAGTCATGCTTACAAACAATCCTAATGTTTTGACACCTTTTGAATCCAACATCACTATCTATTTTTTTTTGGAGACTTTAGATGTGTAGATTTGAATGGATTTTCAAGAAATCCTACCAAATCCTTGAAAAATTGAAATCAAGAAAAACACTTGATTAAACTGAATATTGGATCTCACAATAGAAACAATGGTATTTGGCTACCAACAAAGCTATGGTACCATGTCAGAGTGGGCCACACTTGAGGATCTACTGGATAAGATTGATTACATGGAGAAAACCTGTATAGAGTAGTGAAATCCAAAAGAATAATCCAAATAAAGAAGTTTGTCTTCACAATAAGAAAATTACATTATTAAGCATTAACTAAAAAGTACAAACAAAGGTTCCTTATAAGGTGGAAAATAGACATATCCCAACATCCTCATGCATGTGGGATTATTTTTCCACAAGGACCTTTATTAAACCTAACAAGTTGACTAGACGGTGTATGTTAGGTTGTGGAGTTAAAAGCTTCACCAGGGTGCGAACAGGAGGAGTTGTTGAAGTGTCACAGACACCGGCGTCGGTCAGGCCAACCGACGTCAGTCAGGGGAGAGACAGGAAGCTGTCGACATCAGTCACGATCGGTTGACGTCGGTCACCTCTAGGCAGACAGGGATCGACGTCAGTCGCCTGTGCGATTCTAGAACTGCGAGTTGACGAACAGTTTGTTAATGAACCAGTTATTTGCATGTTAAGAGGCTAATTATAGTCTTGAGTTGAGTGTCTAATTATTGTAATTAGGGTCTAATTATTATATGCATGAGATCTATATAATAGACTCATGGGCTGTATTGTAAAAGTGTGCTAGAAAGCCATTGTGCTTGAAGAGAGAGCAAGAGTAGCTCCTCCTAGTTCCAAAGGGGTGCTGAGTGTGTATGATCAGGGAGAGTTGCAGGTTGTGCAAGTTCTACTAGAAGATCCACTGGGGTACTGGTTGAAGAATCATAAGGACTTGGTGAGGCAAGGACAAGAGTTCTTCAGGGTGTAGAGATATCTACATGGTAAGTAAGGTCTGTTGATTTGCAGGTGGCATCAAGAGAAGGGAAGATCTACTTGGAGTACGGTTGTGTACTTGGTGTACTGGCAGCGTTGTTACTGACTGGTGGAGGTGAACAACAACTCTGTGTTTGAGTTGATTGTTGTGACCGTGATGAGAGAGTGAAGTGTTGAAGGAGAATTACAGGTGAACCCTAGAAGTGTGGGAGCTCTAGAGGTGTGGGAAGAAGAAGTGTGGCATCTTCTTTATTATATTCTTTTCTAGATGACTATTAATACAAGATTGTGTATTGCCTCTCATATCCTGTGTTGTTTCATATTTCTAGTTACTTATTCATTCTGGTTAAATTCTGTGTTTAGTTGCTAATACAAAGGTAATCAAGTGTGCCCTTAGTGGGTAGTAGGATCCTGACAGTTGGTATCAGAGCTAAGGTTGCAGGAAGTAGGTTATTGTTTGATTACAGGTCATTCTCAGAGGTTTCAGATTGAGTGGGAGTATAGTAATGGCAGAAAAAAGTAAGCTACGAATGGAGAAACTGAATAGCACGAATGGTCAGATTGATGGAAAGAAAGAGCAGGTAAAGAAAGATTGTTTGTTGGTAGCAGATCAGCATGAAGAAGCAGATGTTGCAGGTGTTGTAGCACAGGATGCTCTGGATAAAGTAGAATCTTGGCTTACAGATTCTTTTGCCTCTTTCCATGCAACCCAAAATAGAGCATCTTTTCATGAGTATGTCCAGGGAGACTTTGGAGAGATTTATTTAGGGGTTGGTGAGCCTTGTCAGATTATTGGCAAAGGGGAAGTGAAGCTGAAATTACAGACAGATAACACACAGGTGTTGAAGGAGGTCATGTAGGTATCAGTATTTGAGATGAGTCTAATTTCTTCAGGAAAGTTGGATGATGAGAGATGCACAAAAACTCTCACAGCGGATGCACTTGAATTAGACGATTGTAAGAAAGTAGGTACCCTTTATCTATCTACTTATATTATTGATTCACCTTCTGTTGCAGAGATGTGGCTTTGTAGGCTTGGTCACATATGAAAGAAGGGAATGCATGTTCTTAAGCGAAAGACAGATATCTTTGACAAACTTAAGAACTAGAAAGCCTTGGTGTTCATGGAGGAGATGACGGACAGAGATTAGCTGAGGGGACTGAATTATTCTGAGCAGCACTGTGTTAATTTAAACAGGGTTTTGACCCAAAAGGAGCTTGCGGGTAAAAAGTCATCACTCACAGGCAAACACAGGTACCAGCGTTGGTCAAGATGAATTGACGTCGAACATACAGGCACCGACGTCGATCATGTGCAGATCAGCAGAGTCAGTGGTGTCAGGCAGCAAGAACTGACGTCGATCATACAAGAATCGACGTCGGTAGAAGTGACACCGGCGTCGGTCATGGAACTGACGTCGATAGTCAGTCGCAGGGAACCGACGTCAGTCCGTTGTAGATTGGGAGATGGTCGAGATCGATCACTGGAATAGATGTTGGGCAGACATCACGCTGTCAAGGAGTCTCAAACACCCATGTGGAGGACTGAAAGTGTAAGTGAGCCTCATATTCGTTGTTCACCTTCTTTATATTACTTGTTGCTTACTGATGGTCAAGAACCAGGAAGATGTGAAGAGGCAATGCAGGTAGAATCCAGGAAACAATGGGAGCATGGCATGAATTTTTTGGAAGAGAACCAAACAGGAGATTTGGTAGAGTTGCCAGCACTGACAGACGGATGGATTCCCAGGTTAGAGAAGAGAGTGGATGGACACGTGAGATGGAAGGCCAAGGTATATGGTCTTGAGGAAGTTGCAGGACAATCATACAGGTTTGACAGGTGTATGACAAAGCATGGTTTTGGTCAAGATCAATGTAATCGTTATGTTTTCTTTACAAAGTTGGATGATGATTGCAACATTATCCTGTTACTGTATGTGGTGTGGTTGCTTGTTGAAGGGTTACACATGCAGGGAGTTTTTGAGCTAAAGGTAAAATTAGTTCAGAGGTATGTCATGAAGAATTTGGGAGCAACGAAATTCTTTGGCATAAGAGACATGGAGATTTTGTCTCTAGTGGAAGCTGATGTGAAGAAGGTGTTGGCGGGGTTCAATACGCAGGATGCATAACTAGTAAGCACACCAAGAGTTGGACAGTTCAAGCTGAGCTTAGAACAATGTTCGAAATCACATGAGGTCGAGTGTAGACCTGAGTTTTCCCAAGCAGTGGGAGTTGTCAGAAAGTTTAGAGCCAATTCGTGGAAGGAGCACTGGAGGGCAGTTCAGTGGATTCTCAGGTATCTAAGAGGGACCAGCAGCAGGGATTCATGTTATGCAGGGTTAAGGTCTTCACTACATGGTTTGTAGGTTCCGATGTGGTAGGTTACTTAGATGACAGGAGGTGCACCACAGGTTGTGTGGTGGTTGGTCTTCAGGATTGAGCTTAAAAAGGGATACAAGCCAGGAAATGAATTAGACGGTGTACAGGTATAGGTACAAGTGCAGCTGTTTATCTCCAAGTGAGAGATTGTTAGGTTGTGGAGTTAAAAGCTTCACCAGGGTGCAAACAAGAGGAGTTGCTGAAGTGTCACAGACACCGGCGTCAGTCAGGCCAATCGACGTCAGTCAGGGGAGAGACAAGAAGCTGCCGACATCGGTTACGATCGGCCGACGTCGGTCACCTCCAGGCAGACAAGGACCGACGTCGGTCGCCTGTGCGATTCCAGAACTGCGAGTTGACAAACAATTTGTTAACGAACCGGTTGTTTGCTTGTTAAGAGGCTAATTATAGTCTTGAGTTGAGTGTCTAATTATTGTAATTAGGGTCTAATTATTATATGCATGAGATCTATATAATAGATTCATGGGTTGTATTGTAAAAGTGTGATAGAAAGCCATTGTGCTTGAAGAGAGAGCAAGAGTAGCTCTTCCTAGTTCCAAAGGGGTGCTGAGAGTGTATGATCAGGGAGAGTTGCAGGTTGTGCAAGTTCTACTAGAAGATCCACCGGGGTACTGGTTGAAGAATCATAAGGACTTGGTGAGGCAAGGACAAGGGTTCTTCAGGGTGTAGAGATATCTACATGGTAAGTAAGGTCTATTGATTTGTAGGTGGCATCAAGAGAAGGGAAGATCTACTTGGAGTACGGTTGTGTACTTGGTGTACTGGCAGCGTTGTTACTGACTGGTGGAGGTGAACAACTCTGTGTTTGAGTTGATTGTTGTGACCGTGATGAGAGAGTGAAGTGTTGAAGGAGATTACAGGTGAACCCTAGAAGTATGGGAGCTCTAGAGGTGTGGGAAGAAATGTGGCATCTTCTTTATTGTATTCTTTTCTGGATCAGTATTAATACAAGATTGTGTATTGTCTCTCATATCTTGTGTTGTTTCATATTTCTAGTTACTTATTCATTCTGGTTAAATTTCGTGTTTAGTTGCTAATACAAAGGTAATCAAGTGTGCCCTTAGTGGGCAGTAGGATCCTGACAGTGTAGACAAAAACCAATGGGACAAAAGTCTGCACCAATATTTCACACACACCACCTTAGCATGAGATAAGTATATGGAGTTTGATCCTTCTTTAAATTATTAGTATGTAGGCAATGCTCAACATAGGGGTGGTTAAGGTCAAGCACAACTTAAATGACTAACTTTAGTTTCCCATTTATTCCATTTATCTCTCATTGTCTTTTGAGCTAGGGTTCCAAGTGAATAAGAATGTAAATAGTAGTTTCCATAATTGATCAAAATATTTTGCACAATCACACGATATCTATAAGTAAAGGCACTCATATTTAAATTTACATAAAGGGTAAAAACCTTATCAGATGCCAACATGCCCTATAGATGTTAGCGAAAGTTGGCCTTATTCAAATAGTGCAACTTATTCCAAGAAGATATGAAGTCCTGTTCTTGATTCATAGTGATTTAATACAAGCTCTATCTCAGTCTTGCATATCTGAGTACAACTAAGTCATTTTTTTTCTATGTATTTCCATATATAGTAAGTTCTAAATCAGAAATACTTAATTCATGTTTATCATATACATTCTTATTTTACATAACACTTTGTCATAATAAGGATTTAAGTATTTCTTCTATCCCGATTTTTGATAAAACATTTAGATCCCCCTTTTTTTATTTCTTAGAAATATTTGTTCAAGCACAACATAATGGTGTAGCTAGATTGAAATAATTTGTCATCAATCAATGAAAATTTATAGAGAAGGAAATGGAGTCATTAATTAATATGTTATGGGACAAATGGAAATATAAGATAGACATCTCAAGATTGATATCTCTCGACATTTTTCATAAGTATTTAAGTTACTTGTACTAGTTACATCGATAATGATGTTGATAACTATACCCTGCAATGGCATATGAGGGCGATAGTAGATTTTAATGTCTGTGATGTTGGTGTAGGCTTTTTTTCCATTGGGTTTTGCTTACACAGTTGTATTAACTTGCTTAGGGCTCTAGAGGTCATTTGGGTTACTTGAGAAGATTAGTCCCACATTTACTAGAATGTATGGTTTCTTTCTCTCTCATACTTATATCTGTACTTCTTTCTCTTTGTATTGATCATTTAGGATGACATGGAGTATTTCATTATTGACAATATTATTCCATGCATGATTTCATTTACTAGTAGCGTTTTATGATGTGCACTTACTCGACTCGTGAGATCACTTTATCATGTGCATTTGTTGATTTGGTGATCCTAGCTACAACTCTTATATGGTATCAAAGCACCAATCCATGTTCATGATTATCTGGTTGGTTGGTTATTTGGTATTGTTTTTTATGAAATCTTGAGATTTGATATTGTATTATCTAGGAATTATTGAGAGAAATATTCATATATGCCAAAAATAAAGAGGCATGCCTTGTTTTTAGATCTATTTTTTTTAAGCTTGACTTGCTTGCCTAAGCGTTGGACTTTTCACCTAGGCATCTTTGCTTTATTCTCTAAGCTTGGCATCAAGTTTTTTTTTATTTGTCTGCATGCTGATTGCATATCTGCACAACAGTTTGATCAAGTATATTTCTTTTACCTTGGCATCACACTATCTAGCAAGGCATTCCACATAACTAGGTGTCCTTTGTTTTAGTTTCTATTTGCATATCTACATTGGAAAAAGAAGGAGTGGAGTTCCCTTTGTCTCACTAAGGCATTGAATAAGAAGGAGATATGTCTATTGGAAGCCAAAAGTTAGAACAAGGCATCAGAAGAGTAGCACTTAGAAAATAAAACTTGGGTGGTGTTTTCCTTTTCTGACAGAGGCATTTTGTTTGCTTGGCATGGAGGTCTTCTTTAGTGCCATTATCCCTATCATGCTACATTTAAGATCTGTATCATTTAGATCCGAGGCATTAGAATTTATCAGAATCTACTACATGGAGGGAGAGGAGATCTGCAATGAAGGCATTAGAGGTTAATTTTTTGTTCTTTGCCTCAGATTTGCAAATTAACTATTGTTAGGCATTGGTTTTTCACCTGTGGCATTGAGAGGTCTTTTCAAGGAGATACAGTGTGTTAGAATTTGAAAGCCTTTCACTAACCCTGTATGGCAGTGTAGGAGATCAAGGAGGATCTAACGAAGGGCTAAGGAGTCTTACTGAGATTTAAGAATCTTGGTGTGTTGATTTTTACCTTGATGTTGAATAAAGGGGGTTAACATTGTCACTTTTGCTTACTGCTACATGAATGGACTGATGTGTTACTTCCTCTTTTATCTTATGTGTTGTAAATTTCATTTTTCACATTGGGCATTCTTCCACCTCTTATTCTCTCTTTACACAGCGGAAAATTCATTAGTTTGGCCTTATTAGTTGTAATTTTTGCTTAAAGTGGAATTCCAACTTACTTTCACACATACCGAGGTAATCAAGAAGCATTTTTTCACTTGCATTGAATTTTTTAAGTCCATAGTGAAATTTCGGTTCTAATGAGTGGTGGGATGACATATTTTACATCGTCCAAGGGTAAAATAGGCTTATTTATGGGAAATTGTATTGTTAATATCTTGTAAATGGTAACTCAAAATTGAGTATCATCTTTTGCAAAAGTATTTATTTTTTTATTTCCCACACATTAGTACAATTTTAATTATAAAATACACTACTTTATAAAGTGCCAAAATTTGGTGGGGCTCCCCAACATAATTTCACGGGGGTTGTATTGTGGTTGTCATTCTATTATATAATTCTCTCATTTTTTGCATATTTAATTTCTGCAACAACAACAAAAAACACATCAATCTTAATTCTGTAATAGATCTTAGCATTGTTAATACACTCACACCCTTCAACTACCAAGAATGAAAAAGTAAGCTTACAGTGGTTTTTAGAAGTAAAGGGTTATTTTGCATAACTATGGGGGTATAAGTTGAGCCCACAACTGTAGCAAATAAGATAAAAAGGTTTAATAAATGTAATGAAGCTTTTGGGATATTATATCTTTCAATGTCATTAAAACTCTTATTTCACATATAGTCGACAAAATCTCCCAAAGAAGTATGGGATACCCTAGATAGCTTATTTAGAAAAATTGACACCATGAGTGAGCTTGAGATTAAGCTAATTAGTTTGAGCCCTAGCAACTTTGACACATTGAAAGAATTCTTCACCAAGCTTAAATCACTTAGATTGTAGTTAAAAGAGTGTGGAACCGAGAAGAAAGATAAGCAGTTAGTTTTTTCTGTTATTGCATAACTAGGACTTGATTACTTTGTATTTATTTCAACTTTTTATGCGACCAAGAGAGTTATAGGATCCAATTGGAAAATGCCATCCATAGTTGAATTCATTATAGATTTAACTAAAAAATAGGATATATTGATCCAGATGGGAAGCCTCAAGTCTCCCAAACCTTCAACCCTCATTATCAAGATTAAGAAATAAAAAGCCTCTAGCAGCAAGGATAAGAAATAGAAGAGTAAGGATCTTGAGAAGAAAGAACAAAAAACTACTACAAAAACTAGTACTAACACCTCCTCCTCTGAAGATAAATCTAAGAGAGAAAAGGTTGAGTGTTCCTATTGCAATAAGAATGGGCATGATGAACATAAGTGTATGAAGAAACAAATAGACCACCTTACACATCTCCTAGAAAAAAACAATATAGGGGTCCCTAAGTCTGTCAAATAGTCATCGTCAACCAAAGAATCTTCTAAGGCAAAGGAAAAAGGGAAGAAGAAACCTAAGGGAAAAACTTTAGTTGCAGTGGCTTCTATATCTGTTTCATCTTGGGTTATCGACTATGGTGATTCACACCATATGGGTTCGTTAGAGGTTGAGTTTCTTGACTTAGAGCCCTGTAGCATGTCCTCTATCACTTTGGGTGATGACACTGTAGCAGAAGTTACAAGAAGAGGGACTATTGAATTCAAAGGTGGATTATTCACAAATGTTCTAAGTGTACCTTCATTATCAACTAATCTTTTTTCAGTATGTGAGATTACCCACATAGGGTAGGGCATGAGAGTTGAGTTCACACTAGATTTAGATGAGATCAAAGAGATATACAATGACTATACAGTTACATTAGGGAGGGTTGATCACCATTATAGGCTATACATCTTCTCTCATTTTGCTTCAGATGTTCCTCATACCACATTGATTACCCATTTAGATAGAGTTAGTAGGCTATGACATGAGTGGTTTGGCCATCTTAACTATCGTTATCTCGAGCAGCTGAGTCAACAGGATATGGTTACAATCTTGCCTAAAATTAAATTCTTTAAGGGACTTTGTGAGGGTTGTGCCCTTGACAAATATCTCAAATAGAAATTCAAAAAATTCAAAGCTAGGAGAGCTTCAGTACCTCTTGAGTTGATTCACAATGATTTCATGGGGTAGTTTCTCCATCCTTCTTTTTACCAGAGCCAGATACATCCTCACCTTCATTGATGACTTTTCTAGATACACATGGGTCTACATTCTTAGACAAAAGTTTGAAGTTTTCGATAATTTTTGAGACTTCAAGGCTTTAGCTGAGAAGCAATCTAGAAAGTGCATCAAAATCCTTTGAATAGATGATGGGGGGAGTACATCAACCATAGATTTGTGTAGTTTTGTACCATCAAAGGGATTGATCTTTAATAGACAATATCGTACACTTTTTAGTAGAATGGTGTAGTGGAACACAAAAATCTATCCTTGAAGGAGATGGCCAACTAGATGATTCACTCCAGATCATTGGCTTCATAGTTTTGAGTGGAAGCCATCAATTATACATGTTACATTTAGATCCAAGTTCCTCACAAAGCTTTAAAGGGCATCACTCCTTATGAAGCTTAACATAATAGAAAACCAAAGGTGTAGCATTTTAGGTTCTTCAAATCATCAACGATGGCGTGCATTCCTAAAAAAAAATGCAAGGCTATGGAGGTTCAATCTAAACTTTACATCTTTGTTGGGTATCTAGATGTGGTCAAGGGTTATAGACTTCTTCATCCTATGACTCATCAGTTGTTCATCAAGAAGAGTGTTAGGTTTCAGGAGAGTCCCACCAACTTTTTCCTTGACACTTCTCCCTTTACATCGATTTCAGTCAGTTTAGATGAGCATTTTGAGGATTCAAATAATTCACAGCAGGTCCCTGAGGTAGAGATCACTTCTTCTTCTTCTAGTTCTGATAACGAGTAGAGTGATGCAAAGTTATTCTCATCCACTTTTAGGGATGCATCAGAGGATGAGGATTTGACACTTGACTTACCCATTTTAGGCCCTCTTTGGGCTAGGCAAACATTTGAGAGTGTAGGCACTTAGGCAAGGGATCTAGATGATGACATACATACTTGGATAGAATTTGAGAGTGGACCACATGCCTTTTTTGTATTCGCATTAGATCTAAAAATTTTAAGAGAGGCTTCAGACATACCTAAGTGGGATAGAGCCATAGATGAGGAACAAGATTCCTTGATTAGCAATCACACTTGGGATTTGACTTATCTTCCTAAGGTAAGGAAGATGGTTCAATGTCATTGGATATATCAGACTAAGTATGTTACAGATGTATTTGTTGACTAGTACAAGGTTAGATTAGTAGCTAAGGGATTTTCATAGGTAGCCGACATCGACTACTCAGAGACCTTTACACCCGTGGCCAAGATGACTTCGAGTAGATTCACACTTATTGTAGCTATAGCACATGGATGGAGTGTACATCAGATGGATGTGAAGAGTGTATTTCTTAATGGAAACCTTGAGGAGGAGATCTACATAGAGCAGCCACTTGGTTTTATTTGGGATTCTTCTTTAGTGTGCAGACTTAGGAAATCTATTTATGGCCTCAAATAGACCCCTTAAGCTTGGTATGCCAAAATGGATTCCTTCTTTCTTACTTCAAGTTTCAATAGATGCCACTCAGACCCCAATGTGTACTTCTTATAGCAAGATGATTCATTGTTGATACTAGTTTTGTATGTTGATGACCTTTTGATCACAAGGAGTTCTTCTTCGACTATCTCACTAGTGAATAAAACTCTTTAGGATAGATTTACCACAACTAACTTGGGCTTACTACACTACTTCTTTAGCATTGAGATCACTTAGATAGATTCAAAGATTTCACTTTCATAGCCCAAGTAATCTCTTGTTCTATTGGCATGGTTTCATATGGCTGACTGTAAGCCATCTCTGACTCCATTCCTATCTGGAGTCAAGCTTGAGGCAGATTGTTCCACTACATTAGTCGATGCTACCTTGTATTGATAACTTGTTAGCAAACTTATTTACTTGACTCACACCAGACCTGATATCTCTTATGTTGTTGGGATTATTTTGAGATTCATGCAGGAACTCTATGAGCTGCATTAGAAAGCAACTAAGAGGATCTTGCACTACATTTAGGGTTCACATAGGTATGAGATACACTATATGGTTGGTTTAGATTTTGACTTGGTCAGCTACACAAACTTAGATTGGATTGGTGACACTGAGAGTCATAAGTCCACTTCAGTTTAGAGTTTCTCATTAGGTTCTAGCCCCATCAATTGGTCAAGTAAGAAGCAAAATGTTATTGCTCTATCTTCCACAAAAGTAGAGTATAAGGGAGTTGTTAACACAACTACAAAGGCTATTTGGCTTTTGGGGATTCTTTCTAATCTTGGTATCCAAATTAGGTGACCTACAATCACATTTTGTGAAAACCAAACCACCATTCAAATTAGAAAGAATTCAGTCCTTCATCAGAGGAACAAACACATCAAGATTTACATGCACTTCATTTGGGAACTAATTAATGAGCAGGTCATCGACATAGTATTTTGCCAGTCTTCAGAGCAATTTGTTGATATCTTCACCAAACCCTTCACTGAGAGCACGTTCATTCATCTATAAGCTCTTCTTGGGGTGCGGTCCACTTCAACAACTTCATCATCTTTAGGGGGGCTTCTAGCCTCTTCACTTATTCATTTCTCTCTTTTGGGGGGAGCTTTTCCCACTAGGTTTTTCTTCTCTATGTATGAGGGATTACGTTGTATATGGGTAACTTATTAGGGCTTGTTATCAAGACTCATTTTTTGTATCATCGCCCACCTAAGTTGTACTTATGGGGGGTGTTGGTGTAGGCTTTTTTTCTACTGAGTTTTGCCTACATAGTTGTATTAACTTGCTTAGGGCTCTAGAGGTCATTTGGGTAACTTGGGAAGATTAGTCCCACATTCACTAGAATGTGTGGTATCTTTCTCTCTCCAACCTATATATGCACCTCTCTTCCTTTGTATCGATCATTCAAGATGATATAGAGTATTTCATTATTTGCTCTCATTCCTTTGCAATATTTTTCTATGCATGATTTTATTTCCTAGCAGCTTCATTGTGATGTGCACTTGCTTGACTCGTGATATCACTCCGTCATGTGCATTCATTGATCCAGGCTACAACTCTTCTATATAATAAGTTAACAATCAATGATTGAATTCAAAATTGACATCTATTTAACCATCATATGGAAGTTTTTTCTTCTGTCTTGGAGAAGTCTATAGAAAAATGTAATATCTCGTGCATACGATGGAGTTTGGAGCCCCTTTTTTCATGCAAATAGTTTTTCAAATTCAACATAGTAGTGCAACTAAATTAAGGCCATTTATCACCAATCAACGAGTAATTTAATGATAAGGTAACAAATTCATCAATCAATGTTGTATGCGATGAATCTAAGATAGGCATCTCAAGATTGATATCTCTTAGCATTTTTCATAATGACGTATTTAATATCGTTATGCTAGTATTTATATATATCAAAATATGTTGATAACTAGTAATTGCCCCCAAGGGTGCAAGTTACGTCAAAATTATTGTATTTGTTAGTATTTATGCAAGGGAGATTGGAATACATGTGGCTATTATTTGTATGGGTTCTTGAAGTGGTTCTACATGTGCATGGTTATTATTTGGTGTACCCACTACCGAATTTCACATGGAGATCCCATATTGTATTTCATAAAATGTTTTCTTTGGTAGCTTATTGTATATCATTAATCATAACTATGATGGCAAAATGATTAGAAGGGGAAACAAATATATGTACAAAACAATCAATGTAACCATTGTATATTATCTCTACATCATAAAGTTATGCATTATTGTTATGTTGCTTGGAGATGTTTGTTAAGGGCGAGTAGGAGTACATTGTATTCAAACTCAAATCTTAAAAACTGTAGTGAAAATAATGTTGGTGGCTACAATTTATGAACCCTACTCATACGTGGTTTAATTTGACCCTTGGTACTCATTATGCACCCATGTGTTGGTGTGGGGCCTTCGGTGGTTCATTGTTGCTTTGTTGATTGACCCTGCCCAAGCTCTTCGATTTGATGTCAGATGTGTTGAGGGAGTTGGGTTGGCCAACAAGTTGTAGCTCACTATGCACAAGGGGCACTTGTTGCATCCTTATTCATTGTATATGTTTGACAAATTATAATGGTGTTTACATTGGGCTTGTAACACATTGCACACCATCATTGGTATATCTTCTTTGTTATCATTGTTGTCACTAGTAGAATTCACATTGTTGTCATCTTTTACACATGATCACTCAATATGCAAAGTTCAGTGACATGTCACATATGTGAATGTAATATGTAGCTTTCACCAAACTATTTAAGCTACTCAATGCATGATTGAAATAAACATCATCTCAATGAAAACAAATGTCTCTTTGAGGTATTTTTTCAACCATATATTGTCATGACAACCATGTGTTTGAGAGTGTTATTTTGGGTCAAAGAGTTTTAAAAAGTCATTTCAAAATCATTTTTGTTCAGATTGTGCATGACAATATTGTGAGGGATTAAATTGTCATAGTGCTTGGATAGAGCATGTAGAATTTGGTGGGGATTCGAATCCTCGTCCAATAAACTACCTAAAATTAGTTGTGTTTGTGGTCCTCACATAAATTGCACTTTTATTCCATTCACCAAATAAAGAGAAATAAGTATTATTATTACAAATACAATAGTTATTATTAGTGTTAATGAGAATGAAAATATAAAAGCTTGTAAATATATATATCCATATCTATTTACACATGGAATCATGTATCACTCAATTATATTATATAAGAGGTGTCTTTCATTAAAGAAGCCTTTTCCATTTTTTGTCTAACTAGTTTTATAGTCGTATAATTAGGTTTTATCTAGTTTTAACATAGTTAATTTTTTTGTCAATTTAGTTTTAGACTTGTCTAAATTGACACATGGTGTATTCCATGCGTTTTTAAAAGAGTCATTGGATTCTAACACCTATTTTAATTGTGTATTGGGTAATTGAAATGATTTGGTAGAAGCTACAATTTTCATTATCATATATGACCTATCATTGAACTTTCAACGTGTATTTTCCCAAACTTATTTAAGTATCTCATTAAAATACCCTATCATTGCCCCTCACCATCACCATCCAGCTCACCTTGATATCTTTCACCACTTGCATTTTCTGTATGGGCTTGCCCTTCCCCACCAATTCATCATTGTTCAAGTTCACCGTAAAACAAAACATCTCCTCTCTACATAAGGCATTGCCACACCACATGAAGAAACACACAACCTCATTTTTCACCATCATCTTCATAAAAAATAACAATTATTTGTTTACTAATGCTCTATGAACAAAATGCAAGATGGGGTTAGGGGTTATGAGTTTTGAGTGTGATATGATTGCCAATTTACACTCTTTTGTTTTAAAAAAAACCCACTTTACCAAAAAATAAATTTACATCGTTTCTAGCGTAACTTGCACCTTTGGGGCAACTGCTAGTTTTAACCCTTATCACATATCGTGTCAACAAAATAAAAAATTTCGTTCAACCTTAAAATCCACTTTATGAAATGAATTTTTGTTATTACAAATACTAATAATGTTTTTTTCAAATTAATTAATGCAGTAATATCATCATAGAAATGACATATAAAATGTAATATTATAATATCTGACTTTTAATTCAAAAGGTTGTTTCCCAAACAAACCCATACTAAAATCATGCCAAAACATGACTCCTATAAAATCATGAGTCATTATAGAAGCACATTGTCTTCACTTTGCATACATCTTATACTTTCATCTGCCACCTTTACATGTCGGTCCTCCAAATGTCCCGCATGCATGGCGTACATGTTTCCACCTCACTCCTCTCCACACCTCTCTACCTTGTTTTATTCAAGACCTAAAATACTCCATAGTCATATTCTCAACTAACAACGATGAAGAGCCAATTGATTAAATTCTTACCAATATTGGTCATGGAAAACAGGTGTTGTCAGACTGAGCTTCCTTTAGACCATTATAATTGAGAGTTGTGAGAAGTTTTAGACTATAGTAGGTATTGAATAGTTACACGCATTGAAATATTTACAACTTTCATTTTGTAGCAATCCACTAATATGTAATTCCATTCAAAGGTTGTAGGTAACGAATAGTCATTGCTTGTCATTAATCTATTGTTGTCAAATTGTCTTACTATGATTGGGAGCATGGTGGATGGAACAAAGTCAATCTTAAACTCACATATATTTTCCCACTGTACTGGTAGAGAAGTAATCATTAAACTTGAAAGTCATCCCTAGCATAGAACTTCAGCGGCAACAACATCTCTGAATTTGCTAAACATAATGCTATAAAAGGGTTCACTGAGTGCAATTATCCTATGCATTATGGTTTCTAATTGATTTTTGTTTTCAACAAAAGATTTTAGAGTAATTGAATACATAAACCAAAAATATCACTAAAAACTTGTTGAACTGGGTAATTTACCTCACCATTTCATATTGTTTTTGATAACATATTTCATGGCAACTACTCAATTTTCACAGTACAATATTATATTTAAACAACAATGAAAACAATAATATATACTCCATAACCTCAATGTATTGCTCCCACATCAGTGTGATTGCATTGTTGATTCAATCCACACATTATACATTAAATCTTTTTGTAATTAAATAGAAAATAGTTAATAAAATATACCACCACTAAGCTGCAAACTACAAACCCCTTTCTAATGGGTACGGGTCACATAAATCCAACAACTGCCCTAAAGTCAACACACATGTATGATATGGGCCCTCTAGTGTACTATATCACCTGAAATACCTATCATTTCCCCTCATCATCACTGCCCAATTCAATTTGAAATCTATCACCACTTGCAAGTTCTGTATGGCCTTGCCCTTTATTCCATGGGTATGACTATGGTGTTTTTGTATGTTCTCAACCCTAATGTAATTTCTCTAGGTGTCAATATTTTGGCAACATAGATAAACATAAGCTACAATATAAACTTTGGAACCTCAATGTCTTGTCCCCACATCAGCAACATTGCAACACTAATTTGAGTCACACACTGGACATGGAGCCTTATCACAATCAAAACAATGTCATGTCATCCTCATCGACCCTTGACAATATAAAACATTTAATCTGAGAACTTGCCACCCTATAAACTATGTAGCCCTTTGTAATGGGTGCAGGTAATGTAAATCCCACACTTGCCCTAAATCTATGTCTACGATCACCCCCCAACTCACCTCATTGTATATACTATTTTTAATATAAAAAATATATATTTGTGTTATTTATTATATATTAATATATTATGATATACTATAAAATAATATTAATATTACAATATAACACAAAATAATATTAATATTATTATATGCAATGGGTGCAAGTCATGTAAATCCAATAGTTACCCTAAATTTAGGTGATCACCCCCGACTCACCTCATTGTATATATTATTTTTTATATAAAAAATATATTTGTGCTATATATTATATTAGCATACTATGTTATACTATAAAATTATATTAATATTATAATAATATATACTATGATATTATTATTACATTTTATAAATATATTAATATAATATAATAGATAGGATGCTTGTTTATTTTATGTGGCAATTAGAAAAATTGAAACATGGCAATCTACATATCGGCCATAATGTGGTGGGCAACATGTATGTGAAACATGGGATAATGAAGGATACTCGCAAGGTTTTCGATTGAATTCTAAAGTGAGATGTATGCTTGTGGAGTATCATGATTACAACTTATGCAAGGCAGGGCTTTCATCACAAATCATTGGCACTCTTTCAACCAATGCAAACAAAATAAATGTAGTTCAAACAATTTACATTTTCCAGTGCTATTAAGTGAAAATGCATTGGGTGTTTAGAAAGGTTTACGACTACAAGAAAGGTGCCTTGAAGATCAAATGACAAGTGGGTCTAATATTATTCAACAAAATAACAAGTGGGTTTGATCTTAAACAAAAATAAGTGGGTTTGATCTCCCTATTCCATAAACAACAAGAATCAAATCAACTGTGTTTTATATGTTTTATCAATGATGTACCAAAACCAATCTTGTTGAATAGGAAGAAAAAAGACATTGTAGATCATATATGAGTATGAATTTATCTACTAAGCAAGCCAAGCCTCAAGGTAGTGCATTAAAAAACAACCCTTATACTATAAGAATACTTTTATACATTAATGCATGTACTTCCATTTCTAGGTCTAGAACTAAGATGGGCACAAACTAGTTTTCAAAAACCACAGAATATATAGAGACAACTATCAAATTCATTTGCCTAGGATTGACTTGTGCTCAATGGACACCCATATCAAATTCATATTGACTTGTGCTCATTTGTCTAGGATTGACTTGTTATTTAAAACCATTGGCAAAACCACTGAAACCATGAAGACCATGAAGGTAGAGCCTACACGATGAAGACCACGTTAGCACAAACAAACAATTATTCCCCAAAACTGTCCTCCAAAATAGCTGAGCATCTTTTGTTTTTTGTCTCATGTGAGGTAAATCTAAGGTGCTAGCAACCTAATAGAGACACCTCCAACATAAATAAAAACAATTAATTACATTGAAGGTGTCTTATTTTAAGGTAGAGTTTCATGATTAAGCCCATGTTTGAAGGTTAGCTATCCAAATTGTATTGAAAAGTATCGAAGTTCCACAGAGTGCACATCTTAAGAGTTGGGGGTGATGCTAACTCAAATTAATTAGAGAATAAACAACCTTCTTTAAAAAATATTCCCTCAAATTATACTTTAAAAAACACTTAAGACAACAATGAAAAATGTGGTTCCATAGACCATTATATCTTGGAAACCAACAATGAAAAAGTGTGCTCTCATAGACCATCATATCTCAATGACGTAATTACACTAGAGGCATTTCTACTGAGGGGAATAGAGCTAGGATTCATCCCTAGATATTTTTAGATGTCATTCCTATCACTTCCAATAGTTGTCAGTGACGCCAATAATTGTCACCTGGATATAGGTGCAAGTTAGCGAATCGACATATTACATAGGAAACATTCACCAGCAAAATTTACAAACCAAAGGCAATAAATCTACACGAGAAACATGTCAGAAAAAACCGGTCTAATCTCGGATTATTTTGTGATTATTGATTAGTATGATCTATTGGAATGTAATTTACAATGAAGGTTGACGAATTATAGACATATTAAGGGATGAACAATATGGAGATTGGATTGCCTAATTATATTCCAGATGAATCTATATGAATGTTGGTTTTCTATCTTCAGTTTAAAATGAGCTCTACATTATTTAGATAATACAAAGCTATACCAAATGGCAACCATATCAATATTATCACAAACTTTGATATAATAGGTAAAGTATCCAATAACACTTATAGATACTCTATATCATGTTTGAAAATCGATAAGTTGTAGCTTTTTTACATTTTAGATTGCATACGACCAAATTTTTTTTATCGTGTGATAGATCATTATAGTTTAAAAAAATAGTAGATCATATATTTTTTTAATACATCTTCATTTAATATTATAGAAATATTACAAATCCCAATATTATAAGGAAACAAATACTTGGAATTTGATAATTTTGAAAAAATAAAATAAAAAATCATTTAATAGTTCCCTAAAAGAGGTAGCCCATTAACAAATTTTGAATTAATTAGAATGGCTGATTTATAATTCCAGGCCTATTATATGTAATAGAAAATATTCATAAAATTATTGAATCTTTGTACTCTCAAGCATATCAGTGGGATTTGTAGTCTCCACAGTAGTGGAATCAAATGCACCATCATGCCCCCTGATGGACTTCAAAGGTAAAGGGTTCAAAACCACATCGATGCCCTGCATAATCTTAGTAATAAATGTCTGCACAAACTGAGTCATATTTACATCAATACTTGACTTCTCAACAGTCTGCACGAGATCCATTGTGATAATTAGTTTAACAGGCATAGTCTTATTCTAGGTATTTTTTAAAGGCCACTATTTCACGGTAATTCATCTGTAGTTAGCGAAATTAAAATATAATAAATTTACATATTTTTTATGAGGTGATGTAGGACTATATCGTTACAAAGTGAGAGAACATGTTGAACATCTAACACACACCACATCTTCAAATGCAACGATGAAGCAAGGGACATGTTGCCTAATAAGGGCACACATGTTCAAATAAGTGCCCCTCTATGAGGTCTTATGAATTTTCTAATGTTGTATTTTGTAATTAAAAAATTGGCTACGAACCATAAAGAAGTGGATTTATGTTTTATTTTTATTATAATTAATAATGTAGAAACTAGAATATATTACCACAACAATAATATTTCATTTTGAAGATGGCTTATACTAAATCATGTTCGATTTTAGGCAATCTCATTATTTTCAACGACTTGTTTTACAACACATTTTATTACTTTTACACCTTTAAGTTCAAAAAGACAAGATTAGAAGTATCAAACTCATTAAATATAAGAAACACACATATTTATTTGGTAAAATCCAATAACCAATTAGATTAGTTACATCAACGTTAAGAACATATGGAAGTTCCCATTGATCAAACCCATAGAAGAAATAACAAGGCCATACAAAACACATTTGCCATTTTCAATTGTCAATGTTGGACAAGGATGTCGTGAAAGTCAATTTGATTGTTGTAGGACTCTATGTACCCAATAATTCATGTTCTCCCCCTCCATCTCAAGCAACTTGAAAATATTTGCTATAATAAACGAGGATTTCACTGGACCGCTCCCTTGTAAACACTTATTTTATTGCGAATCAAGCGACATTGTAATTTCAAACAATGTTCAAATGTTCCATAGTTCACTTGCAAAAGGACGATATAAAATGCCAAGCATTTAGGCTTCTAGCCAAGATTCACCTCACGATATTGCATATATGCATCTTGGTTGATTGAAGTTTTGAAGGGTAGTTTTTGGGGAGGGCAGTTTTCATGATATTTTGTTGATTGCTCTTTTTACCATTGTTCTTGGCCTCAAGAAGTACTAGAAGAAGTTGCATGAGAAGCTCAAGCTCGTGGAAGAGCGAGTCCCCCAAAAAACTACGCAATTAGTAGTGTATGTGAAGACGGTTGAGTTAGTTTTGAATCTTGAGGATGACAAACTTTTTGCAACCTCCTTGCATATTTATTTTCCAAATGTTGAAGACAACATTGAAGGTGAGTTAACACCTAAGATCGAGGCACGCCAGTAAACATAAATAATCTACTTTGAATCCATTACAAAAAGAAAAAAAAGGATTTTGGTAAAAGGCCTTACAGGGTTAGATAGGATTGATCTCACGGTGTACAACACCAACTCTCTATCTTACTCAAAAATAACCCACGACTTAACTATAAAAGTTAAGATTGTAAGTGGAAATGTAGGTATCAAGTAATTGATTGAATAAGAGATACAAAGAATGGACTATAAGATGCATACAAACTATTTGTCAAAATGCCACAACGAGCTTTTGGATATGAATCTCAAAATTCTTTCTTTAAATGGCACCAAGAAGAAGAATTAGAGGTCCAAAAGCCACTACAATAATGGGATAAATTGTTGACCATTACTAATACATCTTATTTATTTCAACAAGTATGTGTTCTTTCAAATTGCTTGTTTGGGGTTAACAGGGTTGTGTCCACGCAACAGAGGAACAATGGTTGTATCATGCATGCACAACACAGATTCCCTTGAAGCATTTTGGCAAGGAGAAGGTCGAAGCACATCAGACAATAATTAGCTTACAACTTGTTTTTTGATTGCTAGAAAATATCAAATGAAAGCTAGAAATTTCATGCTTGCAACTAAAAAGAGAGGAGAAAAAAAATTGAATGGAGGATGTGAAGGCCAATTGTAGTTATTACTCAAAGAATAAATTTTAAATACCTTTTAAATTTAAAATATTTAATGTCTGTAACAAAATTAGTATTTACAAATAAATTCAGAGTAATCCATGCATCCACAAAAGAATTACCCTCAAAGCAAATGACATTATAGGATATAATGCAGAAGTATGCTCACATATTAAAACCCTGTAAAAGTTAAGACCATAATTCCCAACCTGTTGTGGATAGACAAAATTTTAGTAGAATTATGAATTTCTCCCCTGCAGACACATTAATCATAATTGTCAAAAGAAATTTTCAAAATCATAACTATAATCCTAAATCAAACCTTAAACTTTTCAAAACACCTTCACTCTTCACAATTTGGTCACCACACCAAATAATTTTTTATTCAGGAACTGGTCACAAAATAGCAGGTTTGAGTTCACAATTTTTGTACTACTCCATTATTTAAAGTTTTGAGTTTACAAAATAGAAGGTTTGCACTTGAGAAGAAGCTAGAGGAAAATACAGGAGCAAATGTTTGTAGCCATGAAAATACAAAGATGTTATAATTTATGTTGTAGCCATAAGATTGTAGAGACCTTACAAGTACTAAAGGATATGTCTTCGATTTCTTCCTTATGCTTGATCCCTATGATGATCTCTAGATCGACATTGTTGCTACGGTGACTTTAACATTTCTTTAACCTTGCTTCATCTTTGTCATTCTTCTCATAAAAAGGATTTTTAGTCAAAGATTCAATGTTGTGGCCAAAGCCGTACTTTTTGAACAAATCTTCGTAGAATAGCCCAACCTTCCATTGTATTTAGCAACAAAAGATAACAAAACTGATTTGCTTCAAAGCACGATAACTCATCCATCCCATGCAAGTAGTTTGTTCACAACTTGACATTAGTCTCTAAAGAAGAAGAAATATGGGGTGGCAATTATCTTCTTATGAAATCATAGATAAAGCAAACATTAATTATGATTTTTTATCTAACCTTTTTTTTGTTTACTTTTTTTCTTTTTTTTTATAATTTGTTTGTAATTTAGTTAAATTTGGTAGAGCTGCAAATCCAACTACTAAAGAAGATCTAATTGGGCCATTAAATAGGCTTGAGATAATTTAAGGAAAAAAAATTAGTTGGTGTCACTAAATTATATGATTGAAAAAATAAACAACAATACAATCATCCACTTATCGATTATCTAAGTTTTTACCATCTTAGCATGTGCCACACTAACCCACCTTCAAATGCCATTTTATTATAAATCTTGAACATGCACATGAATTGTATAAATGTAATAAGATAAAGTAGTTAGCTTCGAAAAGATAATTATGTTTATATAACTAATACTTTACTTGAGTTATATAATTAAAAAATCAATAGATAATTTTTTCTAAAAATATTTTAGAAATATGGAACTCGTTTCTTGTTTTTAACACTTAATAGTCTATCAATATTTATTAGTTAGAAAACTGTATAGTTTAGAGTACATAGGGAATGGATGAAATATATAGGGGAGTCGCTTATCATGGGACAAAATAACTGAAATAGTTTGGTAGAAGCTACAGATAATATTGACAGAAGTGACATGTCATTGAATTTTTCATGTCTCTTAATGTTTGTTTCTTTGAGTCTATCACCTAAAATACCATATCATTTCCTCTCACTATCACCACCCAATTCACCTTGTAATATTTCACCGCTTTTGTATTTTGTATGGCCTTGCCCTTCACCAACACTTCGTTATTCCTCAAGCTCACCATGAAACAAAACTTATCCTCCCTGCAAAGCTTATTTCCATGTCGTATGATGGAACAAACTACCTCATTTCCCACTGTCACCTCCCCTAGAAGTATCATATTATTTTTTAAAAATGTTCCATATATAAAAGATAATACACGATCAACAGTCATAGATTTTGAGTTAGTTATGATTGTCGATTTACACTCTTTCACTTTACAAAGCCCTACTTCACGAAAACATCAAATAACACTCCTCCCTGTGTAACTTGCACCTTTGGGTGAACTCGAGCAATGGTGAAGTGGTGGGGAAGGGCAAGCCCATACATGTCATGCAAGTGGTGAAAGATATCAAGGTAAATTGGTTGGTGATGGTAATAGGCAATGACAAGGTATTTTACGCTGAAGGATCTTGTTGAGACGATTGATTTCTTTTCAATTCCGGCCATGGGTAGAGCTCTTTCCCCTCGAAACAACAAAGTATTTACCACTTGAAATAAATTCACTAAAAAGAAGTTCTAACAGTCATATAGTGGTAGACATATATAATAGGCCAATGCATTGTGCAAATTCATCAACTCATTTACAACATTTTTTTAAATTTTGATGAGTAAGACTATTGTAAAATATATTGCTCTAATTTTGCATTGTAAAGTTTCTAATTCATAGTAGGAGGCAATTAAATTGCTTACAATCTATGTGTGGGGATTTAAGTGAAATCTTTACTTTGCTCACATTCTCCAACCTCATATATGATAATGTCTATCTTTTTACAATTTTTATTTCGTATCATATATTTATAACACACTACCTCCTTTTCCACCATCATCTCTACTAAAAATATTTAATTATTATTATTCAACACTTCATATATAAAAATGAAATAACTCTAAATATCGTTAGTTTTAGGTACATTATTCTATCAATTTACACTATTTCACTACATTATTTCACTTACAAAACCTCTACTCTACCATATATATTATATCCATTCTTGACCTTTGGGGCAATTTCTAGTTAAAATCATTTCGTTTCTTGGTACGTCTCCATAGGTGCTAGTTTATACTGGTACAAGCAGTCAGCTATCTGCATTATTTTATTTTCGCGGAGGGCAAAATTTTCGATAAGCCGGCGAGGCCGCTGGGTTTTACATAAAATATTCGGCCCCATCTCCCTGGTATATTTATTTTGACCTTCTAGTGTGATCATACTATATTTCACATCTGGGTTTAATTGACTGTTGAATGGTTGAGGGTTCGAATTCTTTTTGGGTTTGATTCCTTATTGCAAACACCATTTGTTTTATTTGGTTGGTCAAGGGTTCGATTCTTCGAATTCTTGTTACAGTGCCCTTCCTATTTTATAGCTGATCGGACGAGAGTTCGAAACTAAGGTTTCTTATTAGGGTTTGAAACTAGGTTTTGTAGCCATGAGAATTTTTCTCCGCATGCCCTCTGGCAAAACCCTAGCCCTAGGGTTTTCTGAAGATTTGCCGACGGTGGGCACTTTGAAGCAAGCAATTGAAGCGGAGCATGGGATACCTTTAAGCGCCCAGAGGCTTGTGTACTCTACAAAAAATCTATGGGATTCGGGTTCGAAACTTGCAGATTATGGAGTGACAGATAAGTCGACTTTAATGTTGTTGGTTCCTGTATGTGGAGGTATGCAGGCGCCGGTTGCGCCACGACCTAGGTTGGAATTTTTGAACACGAAACCCCCTGCGAATTATGTGGCTGGTTTAGGACGAGGAGCTACAGGGTTTACTACGAGGTCTGATATTGGGCCGGCGAGGGCTGCCCCTGATTTGCCTGACAGGTCTGCGACTACAATTGGTGGTGCGGCCGCCTCCCAGGGGGCGGGTAGAGGCCGTGGTAAGGGTGCTCCTGGGGGGGAGGAAGACGAAGAAGGAGATGACGAGAAGGGTTACGATGAGAACCAGAAATTTGATGAATTTGAGGGGAATGATGTTGGACTTTTTGCGTCAGGGGAGTATGATGAGGATGATAAGGAGGCCGATGCAGTTTGGGAGAGTATTGACAAGAGAATGGATTCACGCCGCAAGGATAGAAGGGAGGCGAGGTTAAAGCAGGAGATTGAGAAGTACAGGGCATCGAATCCCAAGATTACAGAGCAATTTGCGGATTTGAAGAGGAAATTGTATACTTTGTCAAGTGAGGAGTGGGACAGCATACCCGAGATTGGGGATTATTCGCTGAGGAATAAGAAGAAGAGGTTCGAGAGCTTTGTGCCCGTGCCGGATACCTTGCTTGAGAAGGCACGCCAGGAGCAGGAGCATGTAACTGCATTGGACCCGAAGAGTAGAGGGGTAGGAGGGACTGAGACGCCATGGTCTCAGACGCCTGTGACTGATCTGACTGCTGTTGGACAGGGCAGGGAAACAGTGTTAAGTTTGAAGCTTGATAGGTTGTCTGATTCAGTGTCTGGTTTGACTGTTGTGGATCCAAAGGGGTATTTGACTGATTTGAAAAGTATGAAGATAACCAGCGATGCAGAGATTTCGGATATTAAGAAGGCAAGGTTGCTGCTGAAGTCGGTAACTCAGACTAATCCTAAGCATCCACCAGGTTGGATTGCGGCTGCAAGGCTGGAGGAGGTTGCGGGCAAGATTCAGGCTGCAAGGTATGCCCTATGTGACAACCAGTTTACTATTATGCTGATTTTCTGTCTTTCTGTTGGATTGTACGTTTTTCTTTCATTATGCATGGCACCTGGTTTGCCGCTATGCTTCACATTTTTAAATTAAAAAAAATTGAGTAGTTTGTCAGTCTTAGATAGCAAATGACGTTGCAGTAAGTTCTTTTTTCAAACAAAACTCTTTTCAAAAACTTTTCTAGTTTTCTTACTTGATGGAAACCTAACGGATAAAATGGATTTGCATTTTCTCATAAATCCAAGATGCCACTGGCTTCTGGATTGCATTAGTTTTGTTGCTCTTAACTAATTTGAAAATATTTTCTATAATGAAAGGCAGTTGATACAGAAAGGATGTGAGGAGTGCCCAAAAAACGAAGATGTCTGGGTAGAAGCCTGCCGATTGGCCAGCCCGGATGAGGCCAAGGCTGTTATTGCACAGGGTGTGAAGGCAAATCCAAATTCTGTGAAGCTGTGGATGCAAGCGGCAAGGCTGGAGCAGGATGATGCAAAGAAGAGCCGGGTGCTGAGGAAGGGGCTAGAACATATTCCAGACTCTGTGAGGCTTTGGAAGGCTGTGGTGGAGCTAGCCAATGAAGAGGATGCAAGGATTTTGCTGCACAGGGCAGTGGAATGCTGCCCATTGCATGTAGAGCTCTGGCTTGCACTTGCAAGGCTCGAGACATATGATCAGGCAAAGAAGGTTCTCAACAAGGCTAGGGAAAAGCTTTCAAAAGAGCCCACAATCTGGATAACAGCTGCAAAGCTGGAGGAGGCCCATGGAAATACAAATATGGTGGGTAAGATTATTGAGAGGGCGATCAAAAGTTTACAAAAGGAAGGTGTGGTAATCGATAGGGAAGCTTGGATGAAGGAGGCAGAGGCTGCAGAGCGAGCAGGGTCTGTTGTGACTTGCCAGGCAATAATTCGGAATACAATTGCAATTGGAGTTGAGGAGGAGGATCGGAAGAGAACATGGGTTGCAGATGCAGAGGAATGCAAGAAGAGGGGTTCAATTGAAACGGCCCGTGCAATTTATAATCATGCTCTTTCTGTCTTTCTTGCTAAGAAGGGTGTATGGCTCAAGGCTGCTCAGTTAGAGAAGAGCCACGGAACCAGAGAAACTTTAGATGCTTTGTTGAGGAAAGCTGTGACATACTGTCCACGAGCAGAGGTGCTATGGCTAATGGGTGCCAAGGAAAAATGGCTTGCAGGAGATGTCCCTGCGGCACGTGCAATCTTGCAGGAGGCTTATGCTGCAATACCCAATTCTGAGGAGATTTGGCTTGCTGCTTTCAAGTTGGAATTTGAAAATCATGAGCCTGAAAGGGCTAGAATGCTTCTTGCCAAGGCTCGTGAGAGGGATTGTTCTGAGAGAGTCTGGATGAAGTCAGCAATTGTTGAAAGAGAGCTGGGAAAAACTACAGAAGAGAGATCACTTCTTGAGGAAGGTCTAAAACGGTATCCTTCATTCTTTAAATTGTGGCTCATGCTTGGACAGCTTGAGGAACGTCTTGGAAACTTGGAAGCTGCACGAGAGGTCTATGATCAAGGTATCAAGAATTGTCCAGCGTGTGTTCCGCTATGGCTTGCTGCTGCTAAATTGGAAGAAAAAATGGGTGGTTTAAGCAAGGCAAGGGCAATCCTGACCATTGCCAGGAAGAAGAACAATCAAAACCCAGAGCTTTGGCTTGCTGCTATCAGGTCTGAGTCAAGACATGGAAATAAGAAAGAGGGTGAAAGTCTTATGGCCAAGGCATTGCAGGCATGTCCAACGAGTGGAAAATTGTGGGCAGCGGCAATTGAGATGGCTCCAAGACCTCAGAGGAAGACTAAGAGCATGGATGCAATCAAGAGGTGTGATCATGATCCATATGTTATTGCTGCCGTTGCTAAGTTGTTCTGGCATGACAGGAAGGTGGAAAAAGCTAGAAATTGGTTCAACAGGTCTGTCACTCTTGCTCCAGACAATGGGGATTTCTGGGCTCAGTATTACAAGTTTGAATTGCAACATGGAACTGAGGAGGACCAACAAAGTGTGTTGAAAAGATGCATTGCAGCAGAACCAAAGCATGGAGAACGATGGACCTCCATATCAAAAGCAGTTGAGAATTCACATCAACCTATAGAAGCCATTCTAAAGAAAGTAGTGGTGGCTATAGGCAAGGAAGAAGGTGTTGTAGGTGTTTGATAACTTTCACAAGGAAAAGTCAGTTGTTAAAATGCAAAATACCAAAGGGTCTCTACTTTTGATGGCTGTTAATTATCAATTGATTTACTATCTCTGATGACTTAAATTTGGGAAATCAAGAATCTCAGTTCTTGAAAGAATATCATGAAGGTGATTTTATATTTACCACTGAAACTACTACCTGTGTTTTAGCAAAATATGACTCCACAACTGCCAGTTTTGCTGACATGTATTAGACTTAGAAACTTGTAACTCCATTCTAGCTGTAATTAGAAGAAGTTGTGATTTTCTTTTTAATCATATGCAGATTGGTAGAGGCGTGCATGATGATTTTTCAGATAACTCGTGCATAGAAAATTTAAAATGCCAGTTTCTAAAGTTTGCAGATTTTTTTTATCATATTTTATTAAAAAACATCAAAACTTATTTCATTTCTTGTTGATTGGTCATTGTTGAGTGTAATAACAGTGTTTCAGGGTAAAAGCATGTTTTTCATAGCAAATAAAAATAAAATACAAGGGATATGAACTTTCCAGGTGCAATGAATATGTAAGAAGACTTCTACTTGAGCTTTTGCAAAATAAAAATGGTAATTTTACCATTTTAACTCTTTCCAATAACCATTCTTTTCGTAGCTATCATTGTACTTTTTTATAAGAATCAATAGGACTTTCTGGCTGTATGGGTTTCCCAGGGAGATTATGATTATACGTTCGTAATGAGGATTCTTGTACGTATCTGTTGTTTTCTCTTAAGTAGTGGTTCTTTATTTTTCAGCATTTGAAGAATTCATGTTTTATTGGAGATGATCTGTATCTAGTGACATCTTTTTGCATGGATGCAGAGTTGACTGTTGAGAAAGTGCAATACAATATCGTGCAGTTGACAGTATGAGGTTGTGGGTGAAGAATAGAAACTCAGGTATGTTTAGATGGTAACTATTACACATAATTCATGCATTAGATGTGGTTGAAGGGTTTGCTGAAGCAGAGTCCATGTTGTAAATCGTAGCAAGGGGATTAATCGTTAAAGGTGATTAGAATGAGCAGTAGTTGCCTTATTTAGCATAATTGTTTAGAGTGGATAATTTATAAAGATTTTTCACTAGTCCCAACATTGGGAGGAGACATGGTATTATTAACTGTTTGTTATAAATCGTGTACTATGTTGATTTACAGGGGGGACTGTGGACAGTAGTGCGGTATCAAATTCCTGCACTCTGTAGTGTTCATTACAACACAAGAACTGAATAAACATCAGTAATAGAAGACATGTTCAGTAAGTGCCAGATCCTAGTAGCTAACTTTTTCTTTTAGCATTTGACAATGTTTGCAGCTACTTTGCATTAACTCTTAATTATAACATAAAGTGAACAATAAGTTTACATTCTATTGTAAAAAAGATGTGGTTCTACCCTTGCTCTAGGATAAGATATTAAGAAAAATACTTGATGGCCCTATGTTAAATCTTAAGGTGCTTATGGATGCTGTGACCAATGATAACAAAATTCCTTATATCGATGCCTGGACGACATGGAACAATTTATTTCATTGGAAGCAGCTACTTGGGATACTGTTTTGAAAAGCTTCCATTCATAATTTTTCAAAACCACACCTGTGGAAGCCATGCACAAGGTGGCTCTCTTGCTGGAAGTTGCTTCTGGTACATCGAGTTTTCTTTTCTCTGGAACAAAACCAGGTTTGCTGCTAGATGTGAAATGAGCGTGGGGCATGACAGATACCAAAAGCATTTATGAATTTGAAAAATAATTAAGATCTAGGTATTTTTTAACCATCATCTGTACTAGTCTTCCAGAACAATGGGATCCTATATACTTGCAGACATAGTTACCTAGTTTGGAAATTCGGATCCGTTCGGGAGGGCAAAAAGATCCGAAAATCCGGAATCCTTGAAAAAGTTCAGAAAAATCCGATCTGGAGTATATACATATATACATGAGAATAGTTTTATAAAAATGCAAAATTGACAAATACAATGAAAAACATTAATAAAGTAATATAAAATGTTAATATTATACAATATATATGGTTGCTGGGCATTTTTTTACCATAGAAAACCTTTAAAAAAAAAAAAAAATTGAAAATAAACAGGGCCGACCCGGACGAATTTATCCGGGCAGGCAAAAAAATTTAGATCCGGCAGGATTTTGGGCAGATCCAGTCGGATTTGGTAACTATGCTGGCAGAGCAGCCATTTTAATCAAGCTATATCCATGGTTCACGGAGGACTCCAAATATTGTAATGTGCTATTTGTGAATATTGAGGCTAAGGTTCTTGATAATGGAAAGAGAAGGCAAAAGAAATGTTCACCTAGGATTATGAATTGAAAAATTAACTAAGACCTAGGTATATTTTATGCGAAGTGCATAAAATGAAGATGTGTGCAAATAGTAGCCTTAAATGTTTGACTAGATAATTATTAGTTGTGTAAAGCCTAATGCATGTCTATCCATGACGAATGTGTAAAGATAAGAGTATCAAAAAGGAATGAGAAGGAAAAAGCAAAGAGGTGAGTGAAGTGATACAAGTCATACGGTAGTTGTAACTACCACTTATGAGATGTGTAGTAAAGAATGAAAAATTAATAAAAAAGGATTTTACTCTCTCTGCCTTAGTGATTGTTTGCAAATTTGCATTGATCTTTTCCTTCTTTGCATGCTTTCATTTTTTTAATGGATGTGAAGTTTTACGTGCATGAAAAATTGCATGTAGAGGGAACCTTTTACTGTGTCGATAGATGTAACCTAACCTACCATGGCAGCTAATGGTGGTGGTGGACTGTAATGTGTGTGAGATGTTAACAATTAATAGCTGACCCAAAATTGGACATCCAGTTGGCTGTTATAGGGCAGTTTCTACCTTAAAGTAGATGTCAATTTGACTGTTACAAGGCTGTTTATACCTTAAATTAGATGTCAATTTGACTGTTACAGGGCAGTTTATACCTTAACTTTGATGTCAATTACAGTCATATGGAATTTTTTTATTCTTTTTTGGAGAAGTTGATCAAACAGTTGTAATATTTTGGGTATTGTTAGCAATGGTCCTTGGAAATCCTCATCAGGGCATGCAAGTGTTGTAGTCTACAGGTTGCTAAGGGACTCCCAAGATGGGAAAATTACATACAAGTACATAGGTGATTAAATGTGCTGTAATGTGTAATTATCCCATTTAGCCACTTTAAAGGGAGTGATTTAAATTCAGACTTTGCAAAGACAAGAATACTTGAGCATAGAACCATGTTCAATTCAAAATCTTATGAATTATGATTCATATCATTAGTTACAATAAAGTATTATGGCTAAGGATATATTTGTTCATGAGAGACTGATTTAAAGTTGTTTGTATTGGAACAAGCAAAATAGTAACTAACTTATCTTTTTGCGTGTCAGATACTTAGAGTCGATTTGCCTCTTTGGCTTCTCATCTCTTCATTTCTCTTCCTACTTGGTCCTAGGAAACCGTTCAATCTTCCATTTACCTTCTACTTACATGAACATTTCCAAAATACAAAATATACATATGTTGCATGTAAAATTTATACAAGTTACTTGCAAAATAGCCTTCACAATCCCTACTAACACATTGTTGGACTTAATTGGTTGTCTTGTCCTGAGACACATGTTGTTGGAGTTCGGTGACCTGCAAAATGCTTTCTGCCCATTGGATGAGGTGTGCTGAACTTCGTTGCATATGCATTTGAAAACAAACTCGCACTGCCCAAAATTGACGGAAGCCATGATATCATACTAGGAGGGGGTGGCATTGGGTGTGTTGGTGCTGTTGGCACTGGCTGATTAACATGTCCAGAGTCTTGCTGTGATGCTGTGGAGTGGTGTTGTTGTGCTGGTTGTGCGGGAGGAGTTTGTTGGGTGTGTTGCATTTGAAGTGCCTTTAGTGCTTGCAGTGTCTTGAGTAACTTGAAGGGAAGAATATATTCCGGCTTATCGAGCACATTCTTGACTGAGCCCAAAATGTCCAAGTCAGCTCTGAAGTTATTCCTTTTTTAAAATATGTTACACGCTATTGTGAAAAGTGTGTGCAATTGTTCCAAGCTCTGCATGATGCCCTGCACATCATCTTCACCAATAGCTGCAATCAATGGTTGATGCAGTGCGACAGTTTGATTAATGGTTTGTATTATTTGCTCTAGATGCTCCATATGACATATGGGGAATTTTTGAAACCATTTTTTTCTCCGGAAATAATTTTTGTAAGCCTGACATAATGGCCATGCTAGATTGAGGCCATTCGTCATCAGTTAATGGGAAATTCATGGAGAAGATAATGGAGTCATTAATCAATGTGGTTTGTGACAAATCCAAGACATGCACCTTGAGATTGATATCTCTTGGCATATTTCAGATAGATGTATTTAAGATATTTGTACTAGTTATAGTCGGATTTAATTGATTCCCCTTTATCAAAAGTAGATCAGCTGTTTGTTACAATTAAATGAATGTTTTCAAAGAATCATTACTAATTGTGCATTTATCCAAGCTCTAGGTGATCTTTATGTCATTTGGGTTAGGTCAAGTTTCGGTTATGGATATGTAGCTGTCGACTGTTAAGAGGAACTTTGAGTCTCCCTAGCATTCACCTAAAGTTTATTGGCTGTACCGTGTTTTGAGGGACAAGGGTTCCATGGTTCTCAACCTTACAATTTGACACATACATGTCTTTTTCCAACTAATCCAGTGGAGAAGGAATTTCTACAATTTTTTTTGCAATCTTTTGTGGTTTCCCAAGAAAAATTTCTATTGCTATTCGCTTTAGCTTACTATTTGTATTCCACTCTTATTTTCAATTCTTTGTTTCTCACTTTCAGGAAAAAGTGAGCAATTCAAAAATTTCAATGCGGGAGCCACACCTCTACCTTGTGGAGGGAAATCATTAAAATTTGGTTTGTTAGAAGTTGGCATGTGTTTTGGTCATCTTCATTGAGTTTTTTGACTTGACAAAATTTTGGGCTAACACATCCAACTTTACTTCATCAATTTTGCTGCAGTTTGTATTCGGAAATTTTAATGGAGAAGTTGACCTTAACCGGCACATAGAATTCCTTTAACAAAAACAAGGAGTTGATGAATAGGCACAGGTTCATGTTGGACTTGACTGGTTATGAAGAGAGGGAAATGTGGAGCAACAACTCAATTTCAATTAAGAGATAAATCATTGGGTCAGTCGCACTTAATAATCTTTTGAAGGAGATCACCATTTAGTGAAAATTGGACGAGATTGCCGTCAGCATGATTCTCCTTTTGGTGCTGATGGGGATGCAGTTGGTTTGCACATGAGATTGCTTTTGCTAAAGAGGTTTGCTAAATTATTCAAATTGAGAAATCTTTTTATTTGTTCTAGTTGAAAATCAGAACAGTTTTTGAATTTTTTCATCTAGTGCATTTGGCAGAGGTGTGTTTTGATGATTATTGAATTTGGGTTTTATTGATGATTATTGCATTTCTTTTTTAATTCAAAGTTTATATTCTCCAGTTAGATGCCATTGGAATCAAATACTCATATGAGAGACTTGAGTACCCAACTATATTATGGAACAAGTATAGACTGCTTCTTCCTGATGATGGTTTCAGGAGTGGACTTGAAATGTCTGGACTCTGAACCAAAAACCATTATGCAGTCATAACCAGAAAATATGCTCCAATGTTTTTCACATTGTGAAAAGAACCTCAAATTTCTAACATGTGTATTGTCTTTTTAGTTACATGCAAAAAAATGAGGGAAGTTTAATTCTTAATAGATATATTGACCTCTTATGTTATCATCTACAAGTTTTTTTGTATGACACTGGCATATCTAGAGATCATTTTGAAGTCTTGTGCAAAAACCCTAGTTGGCTTCTCATCAACATTCTAATATTTATATTATTTTTTGTTACTTTGATTTCTAATTTTGGTTTCAAGTTATCTTTATGTTGCATTTAGTTATGTTATCAATACCGTTTTGTTATTATATTGTTTATTCTATTCATATTATGTGGTCAATCTCTGTTTATTTGGCTAGAATATTTACATTTTAGGACTAGTCGCTGCTTTTTACTTAGCTGAATATAATTTTCTTCAAAGTCTAGCTTATGTTTAATTTTCAGTGCATAGGTATTTTCACGGACCTCGCAGTTTTGCACTTCATTAGAAAAAGATTTCGTATGTTGCATGAGCCTGAGCTAGTTGGAAGGTGTCACACGTAGTTTATTTATTAACACGGACATTGTAGTACTTGGGCCTTTCGCACCAAAATTCTGGAATTGCGTGATTCAGAATCAATTGAAGAATGCTATGCGTTGCTTTTGCAGGGCCTTGTCTTGCACCACTATGCAAGTTGAAAAGGTTCTGTGAAGATCTTCGGCACCGTGTAACTCCGAGTCCATCAGATTTTGCTATTTGTTACAATATCATTGATTGATCACACAACTCAAACGTCATCATACTATTTTGAAGAATTCCCTGTGATCTTCCACACTGCATGGCCCCACGGTAATCAGAGGATGCAACATGATCTTACCATAAAGTCTCTCAGGTTGCAACAACTATGAAGGATGTTAACAGATTCACATTGCGTAACTCCGAGCCAGTTAGAGAGTTACACGTGGCTTGAGATGAGTTGTTCAAAGTTTATGTCTAGTTGGCGGACAGGTGTTTGGGATATAAGCATCTTGATCGTGATTAATATCGTCCAAAATCTCACGCAGTCCGCATGGCTTATAACAATTAAACTCCGTATCCCCCCACAATCTTGAGGATGCACGATGATGACACATGGACGATTCAATTTTTTTTTGAAAAAGGCCAAAATTAAAAATTTAACAAGAAAAAGCTATGAAAGGCCATCTTTTACAGTTAATACACGTGAACAACATGACTGAAGTTATCACTTAAAAGATCTCAAGAAAGAATTAAAGGTCATAACTTCAAATACTTGGAAGTGGTTTCTATATCGACCATTGTTTAAAGCAAAAAAAGAAATTCATTGCCTTCCAACTCGAGCTTTCTTCACAATTGAGCTTGTATCCGCTCACGCAATAGCTGAGATATTGAGTGTTTGAATTCTTGAGCAGAACACATAACTGGAATGGCTGTATCCGTTTTTTCCTATGGGACGTCCCAAACATATAGATGCAATTTTTTGTTTCAAATGCATTGGATTTAGGCTTCAAGCATAACAATGCTATTTTGAAGGAAGTTGAAGAAATGAAGGTGATCCCAGATGATGCAGGCGCCTCTTAATCTGACATAAATTATTAAGAGGATGTGATTGCCATACGAAATGCAGGTTTTCATTGAGCAGGAGCCAAGGGAAAGGTATTTGTATATATAGACCTTTTTTTCAATGCCTTTACTAGGACTACATGTCATGAAAACATGGTGCTATCATTTAAACATAAGTATCAAATAACATTTCTTGGGGGTTTGGCATTTGAAACCTATCATCAGTTGTCGCCCCCTATGGTGGTCTACAATCAAGCAGTGGGATTGGAATTGCTTGATAGCTATAATTTGAGAGTTGTTCTTGAGGATTGTGCTGAAGACGCATCTAACTAGGTGAATATAGAAGAGGTTAATACTATTCTCTTTAGGTTTTTCAGACCTGGTGTCAAATTTGGGATGACATTGATGAATAGGTTGTATGGAGCTGCAGGTATTGTCCAAGATGACATGTTTTGGGTTCCTTTGCTCTCAACGATTATCAATGATGAACAAATCTGTCCTAGGAGAGATAATTTCTTACAACCTAAGGCAACAAGTCCTAGAAGTGAGGAAAGGGCAGAATTTCTTACAATGAGATTTGATCAATTTCGCAGATGGACTCCTGCTCCTGGACCGTTGTACATTTGCAATTTTCGAAATTATATGTGCACAAATATCGACATCTTATCAAGGAAATATGCAATTATTTCTATCCCCTAGTGTAATGTGCCATCAATGAGATGCAATATCCAAACTTTTTGAAGAAATAAGAAAGTCTATTCTTGATATCAGAGCTTATTGGTATTACTTGGACTGCACAATCATAAGAATTGAAGGAATCTTGGTGTCAACCCTTAAGCTGTCTTACAATGTATTGGAAAAGCTAGCAGAGCAAGAGGTAGCTTACCAATTTGTTCATGGAGTTGGTGATTGATGCAAGGAAAAAAAGCAATTCCCATGGCCTCCTATACCTCTCAGAATGGGGAGGATCAATTTGAAGACACGGCTAGCATTACAGGGGTTGGCAACACACAAGTTGTCATTTAATTTAGATGACCATGACCTCAGGCTTTGGGATCTAGTGGGTAATTTAAGAACACATCTATGAACATTGAGAGAAAAAGTTCCACGGGTATATGACTACAGTCCTCATCCCGATGATAAGGTATATATGAATGTTAAAAATGATGAAGAAGTGAGTAAGAAGATAAGAGCTGCAGGGATTACTAACACCACCCAAACAAGGTCAAGCTCAAGGGATGGAGGATAGACCAGTTGCTCCAGCTCCTTTTGATGGGTCACCTTGTACGAACCTTTATCTCAAAAAGAAAGTATTGCAAGGGCTGCCTCCACTATAAACATCTCCAATGATCGATCAATCGCTAGAGGTAACACGATTTCCCTCCCCATCTCATATTGTTCAAATTCTTGATAGTCCACATGCTGCAATTCAATTATCTCCTTCAAGACATATGGAGGAATTATTGGAAGCTCATGTGCCTATGCCCACAAGTTCCATTACTCTTGTGACCCCTTCCACTTCAAGTTCAATGCCTCATTTGGAAGATGTGCCATTTGGGACTCCCATTGCAATGATTGAAATGGTAGTCACTACTTCTGTTACTCTAATAAAAAGAACTCCCCAAGTCATCAATGTGTATATTAGGCAAATGGCCCCCAGAGCAGGAACTAAGAATCCTCAAGTTTCCACTATGCATGTTTGAAGTCAAATTGAGGCTGCTGCTCGAGCATTTAGAAGTTGCTTTATTTTCTGATGACACATCAACTGTTTCTTCTCTTTTGGTTACTTCAACAACATTAGATAGATGAGTCCTTTTTAAGGATGCCCTATTTTGGCCTCAAGCTCAATTGCGAACAATGGACCCTTCGAACATCTCGCATACTACCAAGGTCACTGTCATGCTTGGATTGCCCGCAATGTCTAAACCAAAGGAGCCCAAAGGGAAGCAAAAAGTTGTTTGATACAATTCCCCGAGAAAAAGGACACTGGCCATGATGAGTCAATAACAGTGGCCCCGTCATTGCAAACAACCACAGCCACTTCAGTCACACTACCGCATTCATCCTTACTGATCTTGCTTTCACCGCTCCATTAGTCACTCCCATTCCAACCGTATCATCCACTTTGGCCACACCTTCCACTACTAATGCTATTCCATTACTAAAAGAAGAAGAGAATTGGATAAAGGATGTGTAATTAGCTCAGATTTGGAGACAAAAAATGATAGTAATAGATGAACTTGAGATTAAGCTAGTGTTTGAACAAGCATCTGGTAAGCTGAAGAGAGTAACAAGAAGAATTGTTCTCATTAACCAGGGAAAGTAAATGCAAAACCAATGAAGTAGAAGAAGTTGCATAAGATCTAAAATCTATAGTGAGGACTACTGGTGAAATGACAATGAAAATGATCCAAGGTATGAAGCAAAAAATGAGAAGATTGGAAATTCAAGCTAAAGCTAGTGTTCTTGAAAATATTATTGAAGATGTTGAAAAAGCTTTAGAATAATTATTTGCGTTATTGGTCACTATTTGTGAAGCTAAAAGTAAAAGTATTGCTTTACAACAAAGAGTCAAATTATGTCAAGAACAAATCACTAAGAGCTAAATTATATCAAGAGCAAATCACTAAAATGGAGGCAAAACTGGGAAATTTAGCCAAGGTGCTCAAGAAGGGGAAATTTAGGTCGCATTTGTGCAACGTATGAAATCTTTGTCTAATGAAGTGTGGAAATTCAAGGTCTATGAAAATATCTATACGCTGAAAATTAGACATAAGTTAGACTTCGAAGAAGAGTATATTTGACTAAGTAAAGAGTAGTGACTAAAAGAATGCGTAACAGTGAATAAAATAATTGTGGGGACTCGAGGTTCTTGATTTGCAGGGGTTCAAATTTTGTGGAAGTAAAGTACGAGATTGTGTTGAAGCGGAGTGCATTAAGGCACAATTTGCAATAGTGAAGTTTGTTGGTGCTAAGTGAGTAGGAACCTGCATGTATTTGAACTAAATACAAATTGTGAATGCATGTTATGATCAAATGCATTTGAAACAAAGACCACAAATTTTGGAGTATAGTTCGAAGACCTTTCAAATTCCTATAGTGCATGTTTTGATTTAAAAACATAGTTCTGCGGCGTTTTGGGACGGGGGGACGGGGGGCCTAAATTTGGGGACGGCGGTGGGGGGCAGTAGGGGAACGGTGTTGAAATACATATAGCACTTGAAAAATTAGTTATAAAAAAATGTATAAGGATTAAGTATATTGCATTGAACATCAACAATATAATATTGTGATTTAATCATTTAAGTTTCAAATTTGATCCATTGAATAATGAACATTAACAATTTAACGTCCCGACGGAGCGTGGCGGAGGTGGTGGAGCCGTTGGGGGACGTCCCCCTTACGTCCCCGCGTCTCAGGGACATCCCCTTCTCGGAAACGACAATTTTTTTGGGGGGACGCGTCCTCGTGGAACAGTGTAAATTAAAAAAAGGCCCATATAAATAGGTAGGGGTGGATTGCAATAATCAATGATTAAACTGTATCCAAACTTACCAATCGTGGTTTGTGGCATGTTTTGAAAAATTTCTTTAAGACAAGTGGGACTCCATTTAAAATGAAATGGGGGCGTGTTGATCAAAATAAATGGCAGCTTCTATGGGGAAGATGCTGTTGTGTGTTTAGAATCCATAATCTCTAGTTGAATCTTGAATGAAAATCAACAGAATGTCAGAAAACTTCATGCTTTTGCTGAAAGCTAAACACGAATTTCAATTACATCAGAGGACATAGAAAGCTTTAACATTTGAAAGAGGTAATGTGTGTGCAATGATTCCTTTACCTTGCCTTTGGGACCTCATTTTTAAATTTAGGATTGAGAACTTAAACAAAGCTTCCTTAAAGGTTCTTTATTTCGTTTTTTATGGAGATGGTTCAAAAAAGAAGGTTTGGTCATTGTTTTGTTGCCAGCCATACATCTATAGCCCGAACAAAGATACATTTGGTTCTGCTCCAAGCCTTGCTCAATTGCCGGCCAGGCATCCAAAGCCCCGATGGAGATTAATTGAATCACCTTATTTGGAGAACTCTTTTTATTTTGCTTTGAAGTTGTTATATTCTCTTGCTTCTTTTTTTATTTATTCTTTAAATCCTTAGAGGGTTGGGAGCCATTATAGCCGGGTCAGAGGATTTGTCAAGAAACTTTTGTTCAAGCAATATTTCCTTCGTTATTCATACTTTCTCAGGGAAACTATTGTGATTAAGTGCTTTTATGGCTCTTTTCAATGTAAATCTGTTCTCAATTCATATGGTAATTCTGAAGCAAAGGTCCAATTCGTAATAAGATCATGAAACATTTAGGTAAAATTCTGATATTAATCCAAAATATAACATGTTTCTCAAATTTTGAACATTTTGTAATGTATCCAACTTAGGTCAACCAATCTGAAAGCTACCAAAAGGTCTTCATACTCAAAGCATGCAATATAGTTTTCAAAAGGTTTAGTTGAATGTTTGGATAGATGCGAAACAAACTATTTTTAGTCTTTTGCTTTGCTGTCTTGAACAAGACTCATTCCTTAACAACTACAAAAAGCATATTAGTCTTAAGAAATAACAACAAACTACAAAAACAAAACAATGTAAAAAAGAAACTAAACTAAACTAATTACTTTACTACACAAACTACAGTCAGTTTGAAGAAAATGAGAAGTAATGCTTCAAATACTCTCCAATCACCCAAAGTGACAAATTGTGGCCTAGCAAGTCTTTCAACTTGAAAATGTTGTTTTTCAAATTTTCAGAAATTTGATATAGACCAATCCATAATGGAGTGAGCTTGGCGTGCTGCCCTTGCTTCTCACGTGCTTTATTCTTTAGTAGGAACAGATATGAAATTCGGAAATCCTCACCTTATCTCTTTTATCAAACCATGTTTTGATTGTATCTTGATGCTTATTGAAGTTGAGGGTTTCCTTGCACACATCTTCCATTCGAATGATGTTCAACAATATTGATTGAACTCGATCATCCTATTCTATGTATTCTTTGCATAAACTGATAGGTAGGTAGCCTTAGTGTGATTGGAAACACTGGTTCTTGGCCATATACTCGCAGAAATGAAGAAACTTTTAAGTGCTTGCATGTATCTGGTTCTGTCAGCACAAAGTACGTATTTTAACAAGGAATGTGAATCTCTTGGTTTTTCGCTAACAAATTTCTTGATTTTATCAGTTAGGTTCTTGTTTGTAGAGCGAACACTACTATTCCCTTGGGGGTAATGGTTGGATGAAAATTTCAATATGATGTTATTGTCATAATCCCATTCTGTAAATTTTGAAGATTGGAAAACAAGTCCATTGTTACATATTAGTTGAATGGCATACCAAATCTTGTGACTATGTTCACTGCCAAGAATTTGATAACTTCACAAGCTATGCTACTCTTGGTAGCAATTGCTTCAGTCTATTCTGTACAATATTCTGTTATTGTTAGCACAAATTTGTGACGTTTAGAGGAGTGAGAATTAATCACACCAAAAAATAAAATCCCCATGCACTTCAGTCACTCACTGTAGTGGCATAGCTGCATGAACTTCCCTTTTAGCAAACATTTGGCATTCGTGACAAGGCCCGACATGATTGTGTATTTTTGAAAATAGTGGGCCAATAGAAACCTGCTCGCAGAATTGTGTGCCATTGTGCTACCAAATGGATGACAACTGTCGAGTTTTTTGTGAAAATTGAGCATGACCTCATCAACCTCCTTTTTAGATACGCACAAAAGGTATATTCCTTCACAATTTTTCTGATATATAACTCTTTTCTTTATCATAGTGCGTTGCTTTCAACTTGAGAGCTCTTCTTTGTTCCTTGTTTAATTCTAGGGGGCAAGTCCTATACAAGTAGTAGTGAATAATATAATCATGCCAGTCATTGCTTGTGAGTTGAGTTTGATGTACTTACATCACAACAATCATGTGATTTATTTAAGTCATTAGTTGCGTGATGCCTTGACCTCTTACCATTTTAGCCGGTTTGATCTCTATGTTGTATTCCTGGAGCTTCGCCATCCACTTGACTCTACGCTCTCCCAATTCATTTTGTATTAACACAAGTTTTACAACTGGGTATGAGACAATTGCATAAACCTTATTGCACAATATATAGTTCCTGAATTTTTTTATGGCCATGACCAAAGTGTACGCCCACTTCTCTAAAATAGAAAACTTGAGTTTAACATCCTTTAAATTGTACTCATAAAGGCATTAGGATGCTCTTCATTAATCTTGTGTAAGCACAATTGTGATGGTGTGGTCAGTGCAAATGAATAAGGGTAAAAGTCTTGAGTAAAATCTAGGTGATCGATGTTGGAGCTTGAGCAATGATGTTTTTAATGTCTTGGAACATTCTTTTAGCTTTAAACGTCCATCCACTCTTTGCATCCTGTTTCAACATAGTATTCAAAGGTCTTACAATCTCAACAAAGCTAGAAATAAATTTGCGAACAAAATTTATTTTACTGAAAAATGACTTCAATTTTTTCTTGTTATTAGGAAGTGCAATTTTAGAAATGGCATTAGCTCTTTCCAAGTCAATTGAGATGCCTTCCTTTGTGATACAATGGCCTAGTAATTTAACTTATATAATGCCAAAAATGCTCTTTTTTTGGATTTAGTGAAATGCCATAACTTCTACATCTTTCAAAAACTTTTTGTAAGTGATGCACATGTTCTGACCTGTTCTTAGAGATAACAATTAGATTGACCATATAAATAATTATGCATCTACCAACTATTGTTTGAAAAGCAAAATTCTTAGCATGTTGAAATGTTGCACTTGCATTTATTAGACCAAAAGACATTCTCTTATAGGTAAATGTTTTCCATTTGGTGGTAAAGGTTGTTTTGTTCCTATCCTATCATCAATCAAGACTTGATTGTAACCTGAGAAGCCATCAAGAAAAGACATCATCTTAGAGCCACTAATTGTCTGCCATTGTGAACAAGAGTGTATGTTTGATCTCTCCATTATTTTTTTTGAACTTGCACTATATTAGCAACCCATGTTAAATGTTTGATTAGGAAAATTATTTTGGTTGCAAGCAATTTCTATACTTCTTTATAGATGAGAGGTTCCAAGACAAATTGACAACGTTGTGTCTTTGTTTGAAGGGCTTTTGTTCCCTTATAAACGGAATGGTATGGGTGATGACCCTTGGATTAAAAATCTTCAAATCATCATAAGTCCATGGTATAACATCTTTGTACTATTGAAGTAGGGATTTCAATTGTTTCTTTTTAGATTTAGAGCAACTCAAGCCTATATTAACATATTGTGGACGTTTTGTGGATCCTAAATTAACGGGGGAAGACTCTTGTGGATTAGTCTCTGACTGATTACGATGTTCAACACGTGTCTAAGTCAAATATCTTTTCTAGTGAGATCATCTCCCTTGTGATTTTAGATTTTGTGTTTCATAATATCTTCGTTACTCAATTCATTTTCGTGGAAGAGATCTCTATTCTTTTCATTGATTACCTGTGATTCAAAGACTTTTGTATTGTTCACGAACTGAACGATTCGCTGGTCATTATCAAACACCTAAAAATTGTCAACATTGTTAGGAACAAAAGGGTAGGGGACTAATTCGATTGAAAACTTTTGTAAGTTTGACTTGTTAAGAATAAATAATTTTGCAGCAAACGTTGGTAAGGAATCAACAATCTGATTTTGCTTGCTAAGAATAGCTATAAAATATTGAAAGCATCAAATGATTCCATCAGATTCCATGCTTTGTGTTTATATTTCTTTAGATGGGGCAAATTACATTGGAATTTGCTCGTTAACTGATTTATTACTAGTTCTGAGTGCAAAAACATTTGTAATTGTCTCACGCCATGGTTTAAGGCAAATTGCAACCCTAAAATTAAAGCCCCATACTCAACAAGATTGTGAGTGCAGGTAAATTGTAGACGGTATTCAACAAAATATTTTTTTCCGTAGGATTTACTAAGGAAATTCTTATAACAGATCCTTGTCTCTAATGGGCCCCGTCAAAATGCAGGGTCCAAAGTCCATATGAGTCAATGCTCTCGCCTTTCTTAGTAGCAGATTTGGTAGTAAGTGTATAAATATTAATATCAGACGAGACAACATTGATTATTTTTTAGCATTATATTCAGTGATCATGTATTTCATTTTAGGTTTTTTAACCATTTGAATTTGTTTGGCCACACCTCTCCAGGTTAACCCCGCATGCGAAAAAGTAGTAGTCATGTATCCATCAAGTGTTTTGGACCAATCTTAACTTAACAATATCTTATATGCCTTTGAAATATTCACTACTTGTATGTCAATGAATTATTTTATTTTAGGCTCATATGCTAATTGCATGTGGACATTCAATAACTCTCCCACCACCTTGACTTCAGAATTATTTAATTGGACCACAATTCTATCAGACTTTAATGGAGTTGAACCCAATTTTTTGCAAATATTGACAGACATGACTTTGGCTGAGGCCTTTGAATCAACCAAACAATTGTGGAGGTTTTTTCCAAAGCTTCTGACAGGGAGAAGGAAAGGAGGAGCCTTGGTGTATTGGTCTTGTGTGTTACCACATTTGTATGAGCTGTCTTTTGTTTATTCGAAACAAGTTTCTCAGTTAATGAATTGAACAAGAGATCCTGCCGTTCCATGATCCAAGCCAATTCGTGTAAAGTGATGTTTGCTTTAATAATCTTCATGACCTCTATCATATTGTAACCACCTTTACTGAGGATAGGCTGAGTGTTTGTATTGGGACATTAGTCAGTACCTTTTAGAGGTAGAGGGTCATTGTTTGGTTTCGGATCAGGAGGAATATCACTATTGTTTGGTGGAGTGGATCTCGCTTTGCTTTGCTTCTCAATGCATAATTGCTACATTGATATCATTGAAAAGCATGCACTTTGTAAGTGTTTTTTTCATGTTCATTGTCTTATTGACTAGGGAAGTTAAAATTTTCCACCATCATGGCTGTACTGTGTGATGATGATGTATTTGAAAGATTGGATGAACTTGTTGTATTATGGAGATTTGTAACCATCTCATATTCTTTCATTTCCTTTTGAAAGATTTCAAAAGCATTGCAGAACTCAATACAATCAAGTTCACTGTGATGGGTAGTAGTATGGACCCTACACCAATTTGGCAAAGCTAACTCGCAGATATTGATCTCATGCAGTCAATTTGATGATGGTTCTGGATTGTTGGGGCAATTAGTTGGACGGATGGTTGTACTAGTGATGTATGAAGTTCCGAGTATTATTATCCCTATCAATGTTACCCACTTGTCTTTGAATGCTCAAAAAGCCATTGCCAAGTTTTTGAACCACATGTATTGCATTTAATTCTCCATTTGTTGAGTCTTGTGCTACATTTTGAGCATTGTTAAAAGTGGGGCCAAAGCTTGGTTCTGGTACTGTTATTACTTCTGTTGCAGGGTTATCGAGGAAACCCAAGTGTTGCTTGGGGGCTGCATGTCTCAATTGTTATGGATTCATGACTGATGTGGGATTCAATGCTGAAACATTCTGATTGGCATTTGGAATTAGGTTCAGATTGATGTTTGGAATTAGCTGCAAGAATTTTTTAAGATTCATTTGCTTGTCGACTTTGATAGCCACAACATAAGTTGTTGGCAAGTCTAGGATGGTTGGATCTTTGTAGGTATAAATACTGAGGTCATGGGATCTAGAGCATTTTTATACATCTCTACTACTAAAGGTGTGTCAAGTTTTGTACAATGTTGTTACACCACTATACATCTTGCATTGAACATTCTTATTGACTTATTGAGTTCTCTTATTATGCTATCAAAATGTTGATATAATACACCAAGGTCAACAACTTGTCCAAATTGTGCCAAAAAGGTGTCATGAAATTGAGTCCAACTAGTGATTGAGTTTTCAGATAGATTTAAGAATCAATCATATACAACATCTTGCAAAGTAGGTGGAAACAATCGACACACAACATCTCCGTGTCCCACGTTTAGAGTCTCAAGGCAGATTTGAATTATGCTATGCGCTCTTCTGCAGTATGTCCTCTATCAAGTATGAACCAGGGAGGATATCTTAAGGTTTTTGGGTAAATCGCAGATATCTCCAGCAATATTAATGGCAGACCCTGCTAACCAGGCGATGGGTCTGAATAATTAGGACTGTAATTAGTTGGTGAACTTCGTTGAGTCCTAGAGATTCTAGGCATCCCTTCGTCAAAGTTGGGTTTTCTGTGTAGCAAAAGACTCAACTCATAATCGGATCTAGTGAGATGTGATGGGAAATCCAGATTGTTTTTTCGGAGGTTCAAGCTCTCCTCTTACTTTTGTGACCCTAAATTGAGATGGATTATTCCCATCACAGTTTGTTGGAGTAGGTCAAAAACTCACATCAACATGTCCGTACCCAAGCTGTACCTGACTCAAAACAATTGCTATATCGGTGTACCTGTCCCTGAACCCTATTAGCTGCTTTGGGATGGGGCTTGATTTGGTGCCCATACCTTCAAAGAAAAGTTCCTATTATGATGTGTACTACAGAAAATGTTATTTGAAATACTATAGAGTTTGTTTTGCATCTTCTTCAAGATTTTGGTGGTGTTATCTTGACTGCCCAAACATTGTACATATTAAGTAATTGAAGGCGTTGATGGGAAATTAAATTAGATTAATATTTGTGGGATTTTGTGTGTGTGTGTTCACGGCATTTCAAGATGACCTCCATGAGTAGTTACAAGGCAAGGGAACCCACTTAGCGTACAAGCACCTCAAAGAATTTGCTGGCAGGGTGGAAGAATGGTGAATGTAATCCACCACAATCATTTTCTTACTTTGTAATTGAATGCTTCAATAACAGCTATTGTGCTACCCAAAGATCTTTCTTCATGAACTTTACAGGACCATTTACTATCAGCTACGACATAATATTTTAGACGAAGTTATATAATGAAATCAGCTTCTAGTTAGCAAGATTCAAGACCGAATTCAATTGGAAACCACGACAATAGAAGTTGCATTTAAAGCAATATTTATGAATCAATATGAAATATTTTACTGATAACTTGGTGTAGGAGAGTGACAACTTCATCAAACAATTTTCCTCAGTTTTCTGCTCAGAAAGGATCTATTCAAGTACTGCATCTGAGGTCTCCTATCTGTCATGGATTACAATTTAATATTTGTCTTAAAAATACTTGAGGCCCTATATTTTTCTACTGAATAATGGAGTGGCCAAGTGTCTGATAAAAATCAGCAGCAATCGTCTTGACTTGCTCTTTGTTAGAAACGTCTACTATTATTTGTTGTACTGCTGTATTTATGTTCACCTCTTCCACCTTTTCCTCCATTTGATTTTCGTGCAGAACTTGATTTTTTCAAGTTCACTCGCTTTTAAATCTAATTATCTTCTGAAAGCTTCTCTGCTTGCCTGATTAACAAATTTCCATTTCTGTTGTCCTAACTTTTTTCAAGCTCTGTCAAGATTTCTCTATAAAACCATGCATTTGAATTTTTATTGCAGAAAAATCTTTCTTCTTTGTCTTCATGGCTTTGATTTTTAACACTGTTTTTATGGCTTTGATTTTTCACACTGATTGTATTGTGTCTTGAGGGTTGGAAGGGGCACAAAGGGTGTATCCTTGCTCTAAATTTGAGGCCGCAATACCATGTGTATGAATATTTGTCTCCAAGCCAAAGTCATTATTATTGACATTGAAGCATAATGACTAGATTTCCTAAATTCTTCTGGGCAACATTTTAAAAACCTCTAATATGCCATGAAAAAGCATCAAAGTCTCATTTGATGTATCAATTATCAAAATTGTTCTATACACCTTCAGCAACATGCAATTCCCTTAATGCATTTTCTTGTGGCTCTGGTGTTCTTTGTCCTTAGAACTAGGTCAAATTTCATGGCCTCATCAATGTCACCCAGATTTCCATTTTGTTATTGAGTCTTGACTCCTTGAAGCTTGATTCTGTGAGAAATTCATTGTCTGTACTCATGCAAAAGACTGAATATTTTGATTCTCTGGGCTGATTTCTTGAAATTTGTATCTGTGAGAAACTGAATGGGGTTGCCCTTCTTTTTTCTGATTTTCTGGGATATTTTTTTGGTCCTCATCACTGGATTTTATTTGCTATCGTGTTAATGTGGTTGATTTCCTTTAGTTTCCGTCTCTCTTTATTCTCCGTGAGGGGCATTTTGACTATCCCAGAATGGTTAACAAATGTAATTGGGTATTTGGTTCTGTTCATAATTGTCACATGGATGTCAGACTCGTCTTTCATCTAATGGCTGACAAATGTAATTGGCTATTTGGTTCTGTTTATAATCGTCAAATGGATGTCAGACTTGTCTTTCATCCAATATGACCTGTCTTTATTTTGCAGAGTGCCATATATGCCTCTTCCTAAATCCCTTTTTTCTCTCTTTCCACTCCAGCTTTTTTTTTGGTCTAGCAACAATTAGATAAAGTCCCAAGGACTGGGTAGATTAGTAAATCCCAGGCGCTTACCAAGAAGAGACTCAGGTTCAAAACCTTGGCGGCAAGCCTTGTTTGGGGCGGAGGTGTAGATTGATCTCTTTTTGCTGAGTGCTCGCCAGCTTGACCATGACAGTTCCAAACCCTAGTCACCGAGGGTCTCCCTCACTCCGGGTCACATTTACCGAGGAGAGGCGAGGGTTATAGAGTGGCAGCTCCAAAGATTTGTAACTGCAAATTGGGGAGAAAATGAAGGGATGTTAACGATTCCCCTGTAAATTAAAAAAAACAAAAACAGTTAGATAACCTCTTCCTATCTAGGGTAGAACTTTCTTAAGTGACCTGCATTACGAGGATAGGAGCATCTAAGTGGAATGATTTCATAATCCTCAGAAACATTAAGGAACAAATGAATTTGGTAGGAGGAGCATTAAGTTTAATTTTATCGTAGAGATACTTTCCCGCTGTAAACCCTGTTCACTTAGAGCTTATAATCAAGTTGTCAGGACTACAGTGCTGCAGGTAATTCTTTTAATGATGCTTTAGTGGACCATTTTGATGCAGAAGGAAATGACCACGTTTTTGGCTCTTAGCCTACCAGCAGGTAGCTTATGGAAGTTGATACCTGTGGCTAGGCAATTAATTCAGAGATTTAAAAAAATTCTCAATGTTTTTGCAGAAGGGAATTTAAGATGGCTTTTGGCCAGTCTTCAGTGAAGTTTAAATAAATGGAGTGAGTTGGCTTGTTGCAAGGGAACCAAGTCAGCATGTTGAGATGGAGTGTAGGTCAGACTTCAATCAAGACTAGTTCATAAAACTTAAAATCACAAGGCGGTTGTAAAAGGGAGTTTAAGATGGATTTTGGTCAGTCATTGGTGAAGTTCAAATAATTTGATAGCACCGTAGAACAGGGAGTTGGCTTATTGCAGGGGAACCAAGTCAGCACGTTGAGATGGATGGAGTGCAGGTCAGACGTCAATCAAGATTGGTTTTTATAACATAAAATTCTTCCATGATTGAAATTTGGAAGCACGTATATGGATATAAGGCAAGAATTGTGGCAAAAGATTGATTATTTTGATTCTCTGGTCTGATTTCTTGAAATTTGAATTTGTGAAAAAATGAATGGGTGTGCCCTTTTTTCTGATTTTTTAGGACATTTTTCTGGTCCTTATCACTGGATTTTATTTGCTGTCGTGTTAATCTGGTTGCTTTCCTTTAGTTTCCATCTTTCTTTGTTCTCGGTGAGGGACATTTTGACTGTCCTAGAATGGTTGACAAATGTAATTTGGTATTTGGTTCTGTTCATAATCGCCAAATGGATGTGAGACTTGTCTTTCATCCAATATGACCTGTCTTTGTTTTGCTGAGTGCCATATATGCCTCTTCTTGGAGCAAAATTTGTGATTCATGTGAACTTTATTTGTCCTTAAGAGGATTTATGCATCTCAGAATTGCATTATCCTAAATCCTTTTTTTCTCTTTCCGCTCCATTTTTTCTTTGATTTAGCAACAGTTAGATAAAGTCCCAAGGGCTGGGTGGATTGGTAAGTTCCAGGCGCTTACCAAGAAGAGACCCAGGTTCAAAACCTTGGAGGTAAGCCTTGCTTGGGGCAGAGGGAGTAGATTGATGTGACTCCGCTGAGTGCTCCCCAGTTTGACGACGGCAGTTCCAAATCTGAGTCACCGTGGGTCTCCCTCACACATTTACCGAGGTGAGGTAGGGGTTATAGTAAGCCAGCGCCAAAGATTTGTAACTGCAAACCGGGGAAAAAATGAAGGGATGTTACCGATTCTCTTGTAAAAAAAAAAAAACAAAAAAAAGAACTAAACAAAAACAGTTAGATAACCTCTTGTTTAGGGTAGAACTTTATTAAGTGACCCGCAGCACGAGGAAAGGAGCATCTATGTGGAATGAATTCATAAACCTCAGAAACATTAAGGAACAAACGAATTTGGCAGGAGGAGCATTAAGTTTAATTTTATCGTAGAGCTACTTTCTCGCCATAAAACCTGTTCACTTAGAGCATATAATCAAGTTGTTAGGGCTACAGTCCTGCAGGTAATTCTTTTAATGATGCTTTAGTGGACCATTCTGATGCAGAAGGAAATGACCACATTTTTGGCTCTTAGCCGACTAGTGGGTAGCTTATGGATGTTGATACATGTGGAGAGGCAATTAATTCAGATATTTAAAAAAACTCTCGATGTTTTTGCAGAAGGGAACTTAAAATGGCTTTTGGCCAGTCTTCAGTGAAGTTCAAATAATTTGATAGCATCATAGAGCAGGGAGTTGACTTGTTGCAAGGGAACCAAGTCAGCGTGCTGAGATGGAGTGCAGGTCAGACTTCAATCAATAAATCACAAGGTGGTTGTAAAAGTGAGTTTAAGATGGCTTTTGGTCAGTGTTCAGTGAAGTTCAAATAATTTGATAGCATCGTAGGGCAAGGAGTTGGCTTATTGCAGGGGAATCAAGTCAGCGTGCTGAGATGGAGTGCAGGTCAGACGTCAATCAAGATTAGTTCATATAACATAAATTTCATACATGATTGAAATTTGGAAGCACGTATTTGGATGAAAGCCACAAATTGTGGCAAAAGACTGATTATTTTGATTCTCTAGTCCAATTTCTTGAAATTTGAATCTGTGAGAAACTTAATCGGGTCTGCCCTTCTTTTTTCTGATTTTCTGGGATATTTTTTTGGTCCTGATCACTGGATTTTATTTGCTGTTGTGTTAATGTGGTTGCTTTCCTTTAGTTTCCATCTCTTTGTTCTCCACGAGGGACATTTTGACTATCCCAGAATGGTTGACAAATGTAATTGGGTATTTGGTTCTGTTCATAATCGTCAAATGGATGTCAGACTTGTCTTTCATCTAATGGTTGACAAATGTAATTGGGTATTTGGTTCTGTTCATAATCGCCAAATGGATGTCAGACTTGTCTTTCATCCAATATGACCTGCCTTTATTTTGCTGAGTGCCTCTTCCTGGAGCAAACTTTGGGAGTCATGTGAACTTTATTTGTCCTTTATAGGATTTCTGCATCTCAGAATTGCATTTTCCTAAATCCTTTTTCTCTCTTTCCACTCCATTTTTTTTTTGGTCTAGCAACAGTTAGATAAAGTCCCAAGCGCTGGGTGGATTGGCAAGTTCCAGGATCTTACCAAGAAGAGACCCAGGGTCAAAACCTTGGAGGCAAGCCTTGTTTGAGGCGGAGGGAGTAGATTGATCTCTTTCCGTTGAGTGCTTCCCAGCTTGACGATGACAGTTCCAAACCCGAGTCACCAGGGGTCTCCCTCACTCTGGGGCACATTTACAGATGAGAGGCAAGGGTTATGCTGTGGCAGCTCCAAAGATTTGTATCTGCAAATTGGGTAGAAAATGAAGGGATGCTACCGATTCCCCTGTAAATTAAAAAACAAAAACAAAAACAAAATAGTTAGATAACCTCTTCTTGTTTAGGGTAGAACTTTCTTAAGTGCCCTGCATCACGAGGATAGGAGCATCTAAGTGGAATGAATTCATAATCCTCAAAAACATTAAGGAACAAACAAATTTGGCAGAAGGAGCATTAAGTTTAATTTTATTGTAGAGATACTTTCCTGCCATAAACCTGCTCACTTAGAGCTTATAATCAAGTTGTCAGGACCACAGTCCTGCAGGGAATTCTTTTAATGATGCTTTAGTGGACCATTCTGATGCAGAAGGAAATGACCATGTTTTTGGCTCTTAGCCTACTAGCGGGTAGCTTATGGATGTTGATCCCTGTGCCGAGGCAATCAATTCAGAGATTTTAAAAAATCTCAATGTTTTTGCAGGAGGGAATTTAAAATGGCTTTTGGCCAGTCTTCAGTGAAGTTTAAATAAATTGATAGCATCATAGAGCAGGGAGTTGGCTTGTTGCAAGGGAACCAAGTCAGCACGCTGAGATGGAGTTAGGTCAGACTTCAATCAAGACTAGTTCGTATAACTTAAAATCACAAGGCGGTTGTAAAAGGGAGTTTAAGATGGATTTTGGTCAGTCATTGGTGAAGTTCAGATAATTTGATAGCACCGTAGAACAGGGAGTTGGCTTATTGCAGGGGAACCAAGTCAGCGCGTTAAGATGGATGGAGTGCAGGTCAGACGTCAATCAAGATTAGTTCGTATAACATAAAATTCTTACATGATTGAAATTTGGAAGCACGTATTTGGATGAAAGCCATTTATTGTGGTTTTCTTAGATGTTTAAAATCATTCTTGATGACATGCCAATAAAAATTGAACGAGTATTGGAATGGAATGAGTGATGCAAATAATAATAATTTTATATATAATTCATGCCAGTAAAAATTGAACGAGTATTGGAATGGAATGAGTGATACAAATAATAATAATTTAATATATAATTCTAAATTCTAATCTTTATCCATGTTCTTTATGATATGTTATTGCCTTGCAATGTGGAAGATGCCATCATTCCTCACCTCAACCACACAAGTGGCAGGGAATTAAGCTTCAGAAAAATACTTAAGGGGGTTATTCTTGAGATTGGAGAAGGTGCGTAGAGAACATGGAAATCACTCTTTTATCCCATGACTTATTCTATGTTGTCTTTGTAGCCAAGCTTCAACAATAAATATTAAGTGCTGTCCTAATTTGAACAAAATAATTTTTGAATAACATAGATTTTTTCATTAAAAGGGTTGACCAACCGAGTACTCAAGATGAGCTATTTACTGTGCTTGATATTAAACCTAGTCACTCGACTTCTACATGGTGAAAAATTAATCACTTTTCAAATGCATTATTAGTTGTTTAACTCTTGCATTGTTCCCTCATAGAGGGATTATTGCTAATCTCAATACAAGCCCTAGTATTGATGATTTTCCTCGGAGTTAATGATGAGCGGCCTTGAATATTACATATGGTTGATTGTTATTGGTAGCATTTGTCAAGCCCTGCCATTGTGAGCGAGGGTGTAAGTGTAGGATTGTGAATTGTTTTTGGAAAGTTGTCATGATTATTGTTTGGTCAAATGGATATATTTAGATTTCATGCATCTTATATGAAAGCTCCTTATCCAAATCTTGGCATCTCCTCTTTTTGTGTTCTCTCTTTGTTAAATTTTCACGATGTAATGTTTGTAAGTATATTCATAGTATGAGAGGAGGCCAAGGCATGACCTATAGCATGAAGACAAAGACCCAAGTGTGGTGGGTAATGTCGTATCAAAGTAAGGCCTTCTTTCTTGATTTACATAGGATAAAAGTTAATATCAAGTAGTTTCCCAAAGATGTACGTGTCGAGTACACGTGATCATATTTCAACTATTACACATTCGCATTTTGCCTTAAAACTTTGACTTGATGACATGATGGAAAGTTGTAAAAAAGATGGCAATGAGCAAGTATTAACCCAACATGCGATTTTTATACAATACACAATAAGCGCTGGAGATTAACAAAAAAATGCTCCAAACAATGTTAATGATACTAAGCTCTTCCAAGAACACTTCTTTGGTTGACAAGGATGGTCTTCCCATTGGCATATCTTGCCACAATCATGTGTTAAATTTGTGTTAAAGCGGAATTAATGGCTTGAAAGCTATGAAACATTGTCTTTGGGATTGAAAAAGCCTTGTCAGGATGACATATGACATCTGAGCTTTCAAATGTGTTTGAACAAAAATTTTAAGAAGCCATGTCGAGTATCTTGCAGAAACATTGTCTTTGGGATTGAAAAAGCCTTGTTAGGACGAAATATGACATATGAGCTTTCAAATGCGTTTGAACAAAAATTTCAAGAAGTCATGTCGATTATTTTGCGGAGTAGCACTCATGATTAATGCTACCATCTATGGGACATTACAAAAAACTTACATGACCAAGGATAAGCCTATAACAATAATGATGGCTCAACAAGTGCTCCAACTAGTTGGTTGTAGTCAAAGGAGATTCAAATCAGTTTGTAAGAGTGTCGAGGAGAGTCAATTATGAAGGAGGGTGAGCTTCAATTGGAGAGGGCAAGATAGAGAGGGGAAGCTTGTTAGAATCTTGGTAGCGAGTGCACGTACAAGAACATGACATGGAGTGTATTAGGGCCATCGAGGTGTTGTGTCTTGGATGTGATCATCTTTGTGTTTTATTTCAATCAGCGAATGATGGGTGTGTGTGTGTTCCTTTTTACCTCTATCATTTGAATTCAATTATGAGTGTTTGGTCTCAACTCTGAGTGCATTGTGTTTGAGCGTGTGACCATTGGTGATTGAGTCTAATAAGGTAACCATTAACTTGACCCCTTCATTCATTTTTGCATCATTAGGTAACAGAGGAAGGTTGTGCCTTGTTTGGTGAGTGTGTAAGGCTCTAGTCGAGTTAGTAACAAGTTGTGAAAGAGTTGCATTGTTGAGAGTTGTGAGGAATAGAAATGACATAGAAGAGTACCTCAAATATGTTGAGACTAATCCAAGTTAAATTGGATGTTATGGAGATTGCACAATGGAGAATAGTTGTTGCAGATGTGAGTGACGATGAAGATGGAGGAGCCTTAGATGTTTAGTTTGAAGAGTTGGTTGATGAATTAGAGGCCAATTTTCTAAAAGCCATTGCTAAGATGGGAGGCAAGGCTAAGTTGGACACCACGAGTTATTCAGGGAGTTTGTGCCTTGAGGATCTCATTGATTGGATAATAGACTTGGAAAATATTTTGACTACAAGCAAATGGAAAACCCTGAGAGATTGAAGTTTGCCTACACAAAGTTGAAGTGATATGCATCATTATGTTGGGATAATGTGCAGTTTGGAAGGGTTAGAAGAGGCAAAGATAATAAGAAAACTTGGGATATGATGGATGCAAAGTTGAAAGGTAAGTTTTAACCTTTTGATTATTTGTTGAGTTTGTTTAAGTTGCAAAACTCAACACAAAAATATATTGAGTGCAAGCAATTTACACGAAGGAGCTTTACAAGCTCATTATTCACGTAGGTCATATAGAAGATGAAGAGAAGATTTCAAGGTATGTGAATAGACTTTGTTATCCCATACAAGATGAGTTTGGAACGATAAGGTTACATTTGGTAGAAGCAATTTATCAATGTGCTTTGAAGACTAAAGATAAATTGTCGAGAGAATAGAATACAAGAGGTAGAGGATTCATTTTTTACATGCTTTAGGTGTTGAGATGTTGGGCATAAAGCCCTTTAAATTCCCACAAGCATTACAAATCAATAGTGGAAGAAATAAGGCTAGCAATTACATTGCACATGTAAATGAAGAAATTGTTGCATCATTCCATCACATGGAATAATTGGAACATGGAGAGGCTTTCATGATGAAGAGAGTGATGATAAAACCAAGTGAGGAGGAGGAGAATGGATAGGTGTAAAGAAAAGATATTTTGTTGAACCATATGCAAATTTGGGGGTATGTGTTGTAAGGTTAATGTTGATAGTGGTAGCACGAATACCCTGATATCCAATGAGATGGTAGAAAATCTTGCGCTGAAAAGAGTGGTACATACCAATCCATATAATGTCTTGTTTGCAAAAGGGATATTATATTTTAGTGAATAAACAATGCAAGGTTAGTTTTTAGATTTGGTCATATAAGGATGAAGTTTTGCTTGACATTATGTCCACGAATTCATGTTGTGTTGTGTAGACCATGACAATTTGCTAAAATGACAGTGCATGGTGGCAAAGTGAATACCTACACGCTAATGAAGGATCGAAGAAAGTTTACTACAAACCCATTGAAAGATAAAAGAGAGGAGTGGACAACAATACTGAAATGTTGATTATTTCCAAAAAATAGTTAGGACAATAGATAAAGGAGTGGAATTCCAAATGAAGTGTAAAATTTGATGGAGGAATATATTGAGATTGTTTTAAAGGATTTGTTAGATGGATTGCAACCTATGAGTAACATTATCCATCACATGAATTTTATCCTCAAATTTAGTTTGCCAAACAAGGCAACATATAGGTTGACACCTATCGAGTAGGAGGAAGTGGAGACAAATACAAGAGTTGTTGGAGAAGGTTTGATAAGAGAAATCACGAGCCCTTGTGTAGTTTTGGGATTGTTAGCATTTAAGAAAGGTGGGTAATGGTGTGTGTAAATTCAAGAGCAATCAACAAGATTACAATTAAGTATAGGATTCCATTTCCTTTGACGGATTGCTTGAGTGGAGAAAGGCACTTCACAAAGATTGATTTAAAGAAGGTATCACCAAATGGAATATTGCATTCAAGACAATTGATGATTTGTATGAATGATTAGTTATGCCCTTTGAATTGACAAATGTATCAAGCAATTCACGAGACTCGTAAATGAAGTGTTACAACCATATTTGGGTAAGTTTGTCATTGTTTATTTAGATGACATCTTGATTTTTAGTAGAACAAAATGAGCATTTGTTGCATTTGAGGCTAGTGTTGTAAAAGTTTAAATAAGAGAAGTTTTTGGTTAACTTAAAGAAATGTAGTTTTATGAAGGAATAGTTGATTTATTTGGCCTTTTTGGTTATGTGGGGATTGATAAAGGATCGTAAAACGTTAAATCCTTTGTTGAGTGGCCATTGCCAAAGAACATGTTTGAACAAGAAGTTTTCATGGGCTAGTTAGTCTTTACCATTATCGGAAGTTTATTAGAAACTTCAGTGTGAGTGCACCAATTACAAACACAATGAGAGGTGATAGGGAAAAGTTTAAAATGCAAAGTTGCAATGAGGAATGGCTTTTCAAATTTGAAGAAAAAGGTGATGGAACAACCATTAGCATTATTAGATTTCAACAAAGTGATCCACGTTGATTGTGATACTAGTGGGACAATGGTAGGAGCAGGTTTGAGTCAAAAAGACAAAACCCATTTCTTACTTTAGTGAGAAGTTGAACGATGCTGAGCAAAAAAATTAAGTTTACGATGATGAATTGTATGTTATTGTACATGGCATGAATAATTGGAGGCATTATTTGTTGCTTAAGAAGTTTGTTTTATATACCAATCATCAAGCCAATTAGTTCATAAATAATGAAGGTAAGGTGAATCAATGGCAAATGAAATGGGTTGAATTTTTTTTTAAGTTATTCATTTGTTTAAATTATAGAAGTGGAAAGTCAAATAGAGTTGTTGATGCATTGAATAGAAGATGTATTTTTTTGAATGACATGAGATTAGAGGTTGTTGGATTTGAGTTTGTGAGATATTTATACGAGAAAGATTTGGATTTTAGGGATGCTTGGTAGGGAACAAGCCCAAGTAATGGAATATGATTTTACTACACATTGAGTTATTTTCCAACTCAAGCAATAAAAGTCCATTTTAGATTGTGTATGGATGCAAAAGCTAGAGGTGTTAGTGAGTTGAGAAATATAATGGATATGAATAAAAGAAGTATTGATGTGAAATATTATTTAGTATATATGTAAGAAGTGCATCTGGAAGTAAAAGAGAAGTTGGAGAAGACTCATGGATTACAAGCAATGTTCAATTCTTAAGAGAAACAAACAAAAATTCCAAGTGGGTGACTTGGTTTTGGTTCATTTTTAAAAATAATGATTTTCAAAAGGAACATATGACAAATTCAAGTGGAAGAATATTGGGCCATGTAAAATTCGTAGGAAGTTCGTAGCGAATGCATATGGGATAGAGCTACCAAATGAGACTAATATCTTGTTTATCTTCAGTGTAGCGAATTTGTACCCTTACCATGAGGGACAAGTGAGATACGAGGCTGTGAGTTCAAATTATTCAAGTGCAGAGTGGAAATAAAAGTTGGTTGACGAGGCAAGGGAAGAGATGGAGACAATGATAGATTTCAAAATCATCGAAAGGACAAAAGATGCAACGAAAACAAGGGGTATTTGATTGAGTGGAAGGACTAAGTAGTTGAAGATTCAACTTGGATGAGTGCATATGAGATTACCAAGTTAAAAAAAATAGTGGAAGAGCTCATTCAAAGTTCATGGGTTTTTTACTTACCCAAAGTGTATGATGTATGGACATTTGAGTTAATAAGCAATCTTGCATCAACCAAAAACACAAGTCTATAGTTGTGCGTGTGTTTACGACTTGTCGGTGTTGGTGACATGGGTGTGCATGTCAAAGATGATCAAAATAGATCCATGAGAGAACTCAAAAACTCCAACCCTTTAGGGACATCAAGTGGAATAAGTTTTAAACAACTAATAAAGGTCAAATTGACCCCTTTTGGTCAGATGACAAAGGCACTACTTAATGTAGGTGGCGGTTTTGAAATTGCCAAGCTATAGTAGCTGTGTTTTTCATTATCGCCACGACAGTTATGTAATTGTTAGTCTGTAGTAACTAGTGATGTTGCTCGTGGAGGTTGCAAAACAAGAGTAAGTACTAAGGATGCTAATTTTTGACAAACATTATTTTCCAAGACTTGGGGATTTCAAAGAGGTACTCCAAGAGATAGTGGTAGTCGAGTGTGATTCAAATCAGTTTGCAAGAGAGTTGAGGAGAGTCAATTCGCTAGGAGGGGTAACTTCAATTGTAAAGGGCAAGAGAGAGGGGGAGAAGAAATTGGTTACTAAGAGAGTGTGTCCAAGAACAAAACATAGTGTATCAAGTCCATGGAGGGATTGTGTGTGGAATGTAATATTTTTCATGTTGTATTTCAATACACAAAGCATACTTGTGTGTGCAATCCTTTGTAACATTGTCATTTGAATTCAATAGTGTTTGGTCTCAAATATGAATGTGTTGGGTTTGAGTGTGTGACCATTGGTAACTATGAGTCTAAGGAACAAGGCAATGCTTAAATTGCCCCCCTCATTCTCGTCTACATCACAATCCACCCAATATCCATTTGGACAATTTGTTTGCTTGTTCTTAGGGTAATTTTGAACAAGAATGGATATGTTATTGATATTTTAGTGACAAGCTTCAACCTCCTTGATTATGTCTTTGCTTTTTGTTGTCACAAAGACTGGTTTGGCCCAAACTGAATTCCCCAAACTGACTGGTTTTAGGATTTATATGCGCGCTTTGATTTGTATCTTCGAATAATGTATAGGTTATACAATCATGTAGGATTATGTAGGCAAATTTTCAGAGGCCATAACTTTGTCATACAAAAGTAGTTTTTCATCTTGAATGAAGCAAGGAAAAGATATTGAAGAGCTATATCTAATGGTGATTGTTTGATCCATAGGGATTAAGAAAAGCAAACCCCTTCATCATCCGAGCAGAGAACAACAAGTTTGGTCAATGAACAAGGCTCAAAGTGAGTATTTATTGTATGGTGACAAAACCATTGGTGTTTGTAGGAGCTGGTTGTGTAATCGATGGTTCTTTTAAGAGGCAATTGCATAACTCCTAGTCTCTATAGGAGGTAATTTTGTAACCATTGTTTAACATCAACAATTACAAAACCATTGGTCTACCGTAAGGGACTATTTCACTTGCATGAGTTGAATAGGTAGAGTAATACTAGAATGATGATGTCTCTTCAGTGTCGAGATGATTGGGAATCCTCTAGTGCACAAAAGGACACACTTGAGCATGACAAGTAAGATGCACAAATGAAAATGGGGCCATGAGTGTGTGAGTGACAAAGTTGGTGTTTGGTTGGTTGAAGAAAGATTGTAGAGAGGGGCTACATGAGATAACAACAACGTGTTTTAATTTTTCTATCAACTCTCTATTTGATGTTTTTTGGCGATAAGAAAAATAAGGAAGTTGTGGAGTTGTTACTTTAAATAGTGTTTTCCCCACCTTAGGGTTTTCAAGGTCAAAAGTCGTGTTTGCATTATGCTTATTGTTCTTGTTGTGCATGATTGTTTACATTTTGATTTTTGTATTGCAAATTATGTTTCATATACTAACATTATTCTACACTAATGCTAGGTCCACTAAGCATTCAAAATTGTCAACTTAGAGTTTAATTTAAGTAGGACAAGAAGTTGTGTTTTTACAAATTTTGTTAATAAATTGTACTTTGGAGTTTACAGATCATTTTGGTATTAAAGCAATAATAATTTTGGTGTATTGTGGAAAGTTGTGATTGATTTGTATGATAATGACAAGATCAAAAGAAGAAGAATTGTTACCTTATGATCTTGAGATCTCTATAGGAAGGTGGAATCATAAAGTTAAATATGACGAAAGAAGGTGAATAAAATCTTTTGCCCATAGGGTTATGCATTGAAAGTGTAATGAAGTCCCCAAGATACTATAACCAAGTAACAAGAGTTCATAGCTAGGAACAAGAATACATGGGTATTGTGGTTTGTGCTCTAGCCAAGAAGTTTGGCATGAGAGAATAGACCTATGAAGGATGAAAAGAAGAGTTCATAGATGAGCATGGGCAATGCCCAAAATACAAAAGTAAAACTAAGGTAAATTATTTTGGTCATACTCTTAGTTGAAACCAAAATTGAGATGAGATATTTGGAAAGACAAATAGATCCTTAATTGGTGGACAAATAGTTGAAACAAATAGATGTATATTTTAGTGTACATAATGTTAGTGAGATAATGTTTTTTTAGCATGTCAAAATAGGACATATTCTAATTTGGTGGGAAAGTAACTTGGTATCTTACAAAAAGAAAAAAATTGTTGTAATTAGTTGGGGTGAATGTAAAGAATTATTGCATAATTTTTTTAATCCTATTGGGCATAAAACTTATCAAAAAATTAAGTGGGTAGTATATCAGGGAAGAAAGTGGTCAAAAATGATGGTTTATACCACAAAATTACATAAACAAGAGATGCTAATGGGCTTGGGCTCATAAGATGAAGACAACCAAGTTTATGGGAGGTCTTGATTTATGTCTAAGAAGATGAAGCATTTCATGTAAGCTAAAAGACATTTATGAGCTTTGTATATAGGGATACTACATTGAGGAAGAAAAAAGGCAAGGAGAGGGAAAATCAGTTTACAAATGTTTGAGGAGCAAAATCAATGCTACAAAGTCTACACAAAGGGTAAGTGGAAGGGTAAGAGAAATGACATTGCTTCACATGTTTGTAATGATCAAAAGAACCTTTGTAGTTTGTGTTAGAAATCAACATATCGATACAAAGTGTTGAATGTTGCATATGGAATTGCATCCCAAGAATCGTTCCGAGGAGGATTACTAGATGTCCATGGCATCATTGAAAGAGCAATGAGAGGTGGAGATATAGAACACTTCTGATGTTGATGAGAAGTTAGGTTGCATTGATACTAATACAATGAGCTAGGGTCAAGATCCAAATAAAAAAAACCCAAGGTAAATGCACTTGTTGATATTGGTTCACAATATAATTTTATTATAGATGAAATTGTTAAGACGCTTGGTTTGCAAACTTATGATGATCGTCACCGATATCCTTTGGGTTGGGTGAAAAGGGGTGTAGAGATTCAAATGACCATGAAATAGCGTTTAAGATTTGGTATTGAGTCACAATATATCGATGAGATGGAAATAAATTTATTTCCAATTATAATGCATTTGATGTGGTGTTCGTAAGTCTTGTATCTTAGGGATGTTATTTTCATGAGGACGGCTAAAAAAGTCAGATGGGTCAAAGATGGAATCAACTATATCAAGGCACATTAAAGCAAAAGCCCAATAATGCAATGGTATGTGTCAACCAAGTTAAGAGACTCATCTAAACAAATATTCCAATTTTGTTTACTTATTTTGAAGGATAAGGAAGAGGATGGGATATAAATATCTAAATTTGATTTTGTTAGTTGTGACTAAAAGATTTGGATGAGTTGCATTTTTTTCAAGAAGTGTTTCAAACTTTGAAAAAACTGCCTCAAAAAAGGTAATTAGTCTGAGATTCATGCTCCTTGAAACTTCTTTACCAAACATTGGTTTGCACATGCAATCACCTTTAGAGAGTAATAAAGTGAAGAAACAACTTCAAGAGTTGTTAGAAGAAGGGGTCATATGCTCAAGTATGTCCCCACGTGGGTCACCTAATTTGATGGTACAAAAGAAGGTCGACTCTTGTAGAATGTGCATGGATAATAGAGCTTTGAACAATGTTACCATCAAGAATAAGTATCTACTCTTGAGATTGGATGACTTTTTGGACCAATTTACATATATAAAATACTTCACAAAGTTGGATCTCATATTCGTGTGCCATCAAGTACATATGTAGGTGGAGGATGTATGGAAGACAACTTTCAAAACAAAATAGGGTTTGTATGAATAGTTGGGACTTCTATTTGGTTAATGTAATTCATTTATGACATTTATGTGAATTATGAATGATGCATTGAGGCATTTTTATAAATATGTGTCATTTTATCTAGATGGTATTTTGGGTTTTAGGGCTACATGCGAGGAACATCTTATTGATCTAGGGAGATCTTCCAAAAGTGATTTCATCGTTATTGCTAAGCCTATTCTCAAAGCTTGTGGTTCCCATTCAATGGTTTGTTGTACCCTAAAACAACCTACATCATCGATCTGTCTCCAACTGAGTCTACACATATAGTGGTGGGTGAAATCTATGTTGATTGGATGTGGCTCCACTCATACATTTACCAATCCTTATTTGTTATCCACCAGTGGCTTTGATAGGGTCCTACATGCCTCCACACCACACTGCAAAATCCATCTCACATCGTGTGATACTACTAGGGGCCTCCATCTTGTTGCCTCCATCTTGATAAGTGTAGAACACAAAAAGTTCAAAGGCATGGCTAGTGTAGGGGTAGTGCCCTTCATGGCAAAATGTTGAGCGTTATTTCTAACATTGATCAACACAATCATCATAAGGAGAAGACTCACACATGGAATTTTAACTTATGTAACATTTCTTTATGCCTTTATGACTTTGTAATATATGTATACACCTCTGCAGTTTTAGTTAGCAATCAAAGTAGAAGATAAACACACATCTTTCTCAAGATTATGCTATGCACAAAACAGATAGGGTAATAAAACTTTATATCTAGCTCTATTATATCTCTTTTGATAATTTGTATTATATTTCAAATAGCTTTCACACACTCATATAAGATATCTAGAGTCTTATTTAGGGTGTTGTCCATCGTCCATTGGGTTCCTCTTGGACCCTAGGTCACTTACTCATTCAAAGCAAGTCTTGCAAGTGTTGAAATAAAAACAACATTTATGTGAAATGAAGAAATGTGAGTAACAATCTCCAATGTATTTGGGGCATGTGGTTGGAGATGGAGAACTAAGAGTGGACCCAACAAAGGTTTATGCTTTCACTAATTGGCTCAAACCTAGGAATGCCATGGAGACTAGGGGTTTTATTGGAGCAATATAATACAGGGGGAAGTTCATTCTTTTTTTCTCCACCATCGCAACACATCTACGTACTATTGCATCAATTGTTGAGAGTTTTCATTGGGATAAGGAACATGATCACGATTTTGATTATATGAAATATAAAATCAATAATGCACTAATGCTTCTCTTTTTAATTTGCAACAACCATTCAAAGGTAAAAGGATGCAAGTGAGTATGTTATGGGGGCTATTTTTTTGCAAGGAGGTAAGCCAATTTGTTATCATTTCGAGCGGTTTTATTTAGTAGTAAGAGGGTGTCATATTTACGATAAGGAAATGCACGCATTAGTTCAAGCATTTAAGAAATAGAATCGTTATTTGTTGGAAAAATAGACTATTTGCATATTGACCACAAACTTCTTAAATATTTGCAAGCACAATTAATTGCAACGAGAAAGACACTACAAATGGATGAGTTTTCTTTAATAGTTTCATTTGGTGATCAAGTACAAGAATGGAATCACAAATGTTGTTGTAGATATGTTATCTAGGTCACTAATCACAAAGCAAACAACTTCACAACTAGACCCTTTCATGAAAGAGGCTTATAGGATGTAAATTTTGGGGAGACATTCCAATATTGTAGGTCAAGAAAGTTGATGATTAAGTCAAAGGCGAATGATCCCTAAAGGATGAACTATTCTACAAATTGAGTAAATTTTGTGATGAAAGAGAGAAAGACCTCAATTCTTAAGGGAAGCACATACCTCTGATGTGTTAGGTTACTTTGGTGTTGGCAAAACTGTGGTACATTTACAAAGGTATGTGTATTGGCCCATTATGCAAGTAGTAGCTAGATTCATTAGAGGATGTAAATTATGATGTACAAGCAAACTTGAGGTTAGGAAAAAATGATTGCATGTCGTACTTGTGTCTACTAGACATAATAAAGTATCTCGATAGATCTTATGGGAAGTTTACCAATGCCTAAGCATGACTATGACTATCTATATATTGTTGTAGATAGATTCAAAAAAATGTATGTTGGGATTGCTTGTATATAACTTGACATATTTATTCTTTTTTAATGCTTGAGTGTATTTTGGGTTGCATAAATCCATTGTTTTAGATATATAGTCTAATTTCTAGGTTTGGGCCACACTATAGAGAAAGACGAATACCAAACTCCAAAGAAGCACAACTTTTTATCCTCAAATTTATGGACAAATTAAAATTTTAAATATGACATTTGTAAAACATATAAGAGGTTATAACAACAAGTACCCAAGGATTTGAGATGAGTTTTTGACATTATATCTAACACTCATACAACATGTTATTACTTACATCCACTAATAAGTTATGTTTTGAAGCACGTTTAAGTTAGTTTCTTATATACTAACTTAATGTTGTAACAAGACGATAAAGATAAGGAGAAGAATTGGCTTCAAAGCTAACAAAGGCAACAAGATTCATTGAAAGGATTCAAAATTAAGAAAAATTAGAGATCACAAGCATAAAACAAGACCAAACACGATCAACATCAAAATGAGCATATACGACTTAAGTAAGGAGTAAGATATGGTTGTATTTGAGCAAAGAGAGGCTTCAAAGATAAGCTAGAAAGCTCAAATCGCTCTCATGGCATCAAATCACTCAAATGGCATCAAAGGGAAAATACCAAAGCAAACAAGATGGTACCTCAAGGAGAGATCTTCCCACATGTCCTCAATAACTAAAATTTGTATGGGATTAATAGGCTCTCAGAAGGGAGGTATGATCCCTAAGGATTAGGGAAAAAAATCCCTTCATCACCAAACTATAAAACAATAGGTTTCATCAATGAACATGGCTCAAAGTGAGTATTTCATGTATGGTGACAAAGTACCGATATTAGCAGGGGTAGTTGTGTAGTTGTTAGTGCAATTTAGAGGCACTTGTGTAGTCGCTGATCTTTGCTGGGGTGATTTTTTAACTGTCATGTGACATAAGATTGTTCATATAACTGTCCGTGTGAGTTGAGCAACAGTTTCACCTTCATCATTTGCACAAGTAGAGTAATGACAGAATGACAACTTCTCTTTAGTGTTGAGATGTTTGGCAGTGTTTTAGCACATGAAATGACACTCTTAGAGAATTATTAGTAAGAGTCATGAACGAAATTGAAGACATTAGTGTGTGAGTGACAAAGTTGGTGTTTAGGTTGTTAAATTAGGAGGAAGAAAGGTTGCAGAGATGAGCTGAGCGAGTGAACAACATAGTGCTTCTTGTAAATTTTCTACAAACTCTTTGTATAATTGTCTTTAGTCGTAAGAAAGATATGGAAGGTGTGCAGTTGCCACTTCTAATTGAGTTTTCCCAACCTTGGTGTTTTCTAGGTCAAAAGTCTTGTGTCGATTGTTGTGTATGCTTTATGCTTACTATTCTTGTTATTCATGATTGTTCACATTTTGATTTATGTATTGCAAGTTATGTTTCATGTTCTAACACTATCCTAGACTGATTCTAAGTCCCTAAAGCATTCAAAACTCTCGATTTAGAGTTTAATATTAGCAACACAAGAAGTTGTGATTTTGACATTTATGTTAAACAACTATACTAAGGAGTTTACAAATCAATGCTGCATTAGGTTTTGATTAGAATTTGTATTTTTTTAATAGCATTAATCAGAAGTCCTTATGATCATCTTATTTTGGAATATAAGGAATCAATTAGGTGCCCTTATGTGTTGTATTTTTTGGTTATGTTTATGATAAAATTTAGATATATTTATTCGGTGAAACATAAAATAAAGGAAAGAGAAGGGAATTTTCTTAACAAATTCCATACAAACCGTGGTTTTGAATATATTTGGTTTTAATTGATCGATGTTTGGCCATGTAATATTGAGGAAATTATAATATGTACCTCATGGCCAATCATCAAACCATCCACAATCAATTATGATGATGGATATTGATCTAAACCGTTGACAACTATGTTTGCTTGCAACCAAACAATGAGCACAATGATTGCCAAAGATGGATGGGGAATGCAAATATCTTTTATCTCATGAGGATGCTAATATGGTTGAGTTGTAAATGTTGCATCTTTTCACATTTCTTGTTCAAATGAAGAATAATTTACTATTATTGCTTGATTTAGTTCTTTTTGATGCATGGTAAAACAATCATGGTGAATTAAAATTTATCAATGTGGTCATTGCACGAACAATGAATCCATAGAGGGGAGATTAGTATAGTGTTAGTCAAGAAAATAAATTCAAAATAAACACATTAAACACTAACATCTCTAGCCTACACACTAGGGAGAGCATATGCAACAAGCATACAATGAAAACACAACTAGAAAACAAAATAAATAATCCTTCTGCCTTGTAGCTCCAAAATGGCTTGCTTGGCTATATGCATCAAGAAATCTTTGTCAATAAAGTTCCATTTGCTCCACCTCTCTTTGACACCTTGGTTTGGCTGGTTGGCTTAGCTTGGCTTATGAATTTGGCATGGTAACACTACTAGAAAAACTTCTTGGAGATATTTTTGCATAACATAGCACTAAAAAACCTTAAAGATCAATAGGTGAGGCCTTCTATTTATAGCCTCCAAAGTTAACTCTCACCCAAGTTGAGTTAGGTTAGGATTTAAGGATGGAATGAGTTCAAACTAACCTTAGGTGAGTAAAAGTTAACTTCAGTTGGGTTATGTTATTATGATTTTCTTTTAATAGGAATCACTTACAAATTAAATATTTATTAGATATTTTGAGAGAGCTTGACAACTCATTAAGGCAATGATGAAGCTTGATATTTTGAATTTTTATTTTTAGATATTTATTAATTGCAAATGGATTATTTAGCTAAGCATTTAATCTGGTTTAATTAGTTGATTTATTTTGATTAGCATTTTAGCTCTTTCAAGAATTGTTCAAGTGCCTCGTTTAATGGGTCTATAAACCAAACTGCTAGTTGTTAGGTTGCAAGGTGACTGGGGATGAATCCGTGAGAGGTTATTGTTGTGTACGGGTTAGTACCCTACATAGGGATGCATCAACACGATTCTGAGCATTAATAAAAATGTGCAAATGAAATTAGGATATTCAATGATTTTTAAGCTTAATTTGTAATGTTTGGTAGAAATCAGTCTGAAGTCTGGTCGGAAGCTAGTTGTGGCAAGAATGAGATGTTTATAGTTTGCCCCTATTTGGGAAGGCATTGCAAGCTATAGGCATAATAATATCTTTTCAAAGAATGAAAAATGTCTTTAATGCTTAATGCCTCAATAAGTGATGGATGAGCCCTGAATGCCCCCTTGAGGGAGCAGGTGGCAAAGAAGGTTGGCTATCAATCCCTCAAATGAAGGAAAATGATGGGACCAAAAGGTAAAGGGGGTTGGAAAATATTGATTTGCCTAAAGGCGATTACAATCAGTGACAATGAGATGCCCTAGTTGAGTAGGTAAAATGATGATTTGCCTAAAGATGGTTATAATCATCGACATAGCAAGGTAAAAAGATAATGATTTGCCCAAAGACGGTTATAATTATTAGCAAAATAAAAACATGTCTCAATTGGATGGATATAGATAATGATTTGCCTAAAGGCGGTTATAATCATTAGCATAATGCAAACATGCCCCAATAGGGCAAGATAAGGATAATGATTTGTCTAAATGCAATTATAATCATGAACATTCAGATAGATTGAATCACAATAATTTTTTCAAATGCGATTATAATTATCAGCATGACAGTCTGGGACAATATGACAAATTAAAAAATGGGGCTTACGTACAAAATCCATTCTCATGGAGTGAGAATAAGTTGGTATAGAGGATAGGCATGAATTCAGACTACTTGTTAGTATGAAGATGCATGTCCTAACTAGCAAAGATTAATTTTTTTTTGTGATTTAATTACTCTGCATTTGGGAAATGATTTGGATAGATAAAAAATTTATTAGGTGACCAAGGAGTACTACGTCATCATTGCTTATAAGATTTATTGAGATAATTTTTGATTTAACACGGGACAGTATGTATCATGTTATAAAACACCATGATAACTTAACCGAAATAAGTATAAGGACTGACATGCGATCCAATAAATAAGTAAAAACAATGCACCAATGATAAAAACCATGATGACAATGTTGACGTATGAATATTGATGGACTTGAATATCATGCACAAGTAATCACCTAATGAACGCATGAATGCTAAGTCAAGACACAACAATGAAATCAAATAAACATAAAACAAACACTAATAAACAAAAACACAACAAAACACCGAGAAACTACAAAAAAAGATACAATAAAACAAAAAAATAAGAATAAAATGAAACAAACATAAACAATGGTTAATCACAATGTTAGTGCAAACAAAAACAAATGATTCGTGTATGTGTAATAGAGGTGTTACTCTTGACGATAGGGTGACCCTAAGTTAGACAATGACACATGTATAACAACACAAGAGCAATAGGCACAAGGTTGCCCTTAGGCTATAGGAAAGCAACAACACAAATGAGATGACAGGTATTTCCACTAGGCTATATGAGACAATGCAACAAATGAACAAAATAGAGGGGAAGAGAATAAAATGAAGGGGTAATCGAACTAACTCTAGATATACTAAGCAAGTGGATGCTGCCTACAAAGTTCCATGGACATAAGATCCAACATGAATTTTAGGTTAAATGTAGTTCTCTCAAGATATGAGATAGAAAAAATATGATAAGGAAATATGATTGATGTGTATAGAGGAATATGGGAAGGGTTTCACAAAATGACGAGTCTATAGAATGAATATGCTCATAAAATAACAAGAACATTCAATAGAAATAGCTCACAAAATGGTGAGAGTGTAAGATGAAGTCGAGTGGTCATTAGTATATCAAAGTTGAATACACAATGCTTATAATATGAACTCACAAAATGGCGAGAGCATATGGCTAAGACCAATAAGGATGGGTAAACTAAGTGACAAGTGGTTACTCATGAAATAGTTAAGAGTCCCAGGATCCTTAAGGCAAATAAGTGGTCAAAAAATAAAGGAAGGTGCGATCGAGCTAACTTGAGATACCCCATGTAACTAGGTGTCGCGTACATAGTTTTTTTGGACTTTAGGTTGATGAAGTTATCCCAAAAATGCGAGGAAAAAGACCAAGGTGGTTTGAAAAAAGATGTCCCAACCCAAAAATTTGATGGATTTATATCTCTCATGAAAATTCTAAGCCAATTTTCATGATTTTTAAGATTTTTTAGATCTGTTACAAATGTTTAGGGTTTTTGAAGCATCTCAACTCGATTGAAAATTATGAGACGCATAATAGTCTAACTCATAAAATGGTGAAATCGTTCAAACTTAAATTATTCAGAAAATGATGATAGCATGGGAAAGGGTTGACTGCGCTGACCTCAACGTAAATCTGACGCTGTCTACATAGTTCCATTAGGACCTCAAGTAACTGTAGTTCTACTTTACAATGGAGAAATCCTACTAAGTAGCAATAAGTTCATGAATTTAGGCAAATGACACAGTATAGCAATAGGAATGGCAAGGTGATATGACAATGCATGGTAAAAATGTTGCTCTTAATTTGACCATAGGTGGTTATAAGTAGAAAATAATGACATAGGTCAATGATACTAAATTTCCCAAAGACAATTATAATTAGTAGCATGGAGTGGGACACTGATTTGCCCAAAGACGGTTATAATTAGTAACACTCGTATTGAAACGAAAGAACAAATGAAGGATGCCACTGCCAAACCATTGTTACACTGATCCAAGATACGACCTCTGTCTAGAATACTGAATCAATTGTTGAAACTTCATCTGAATCTCCTCGCGAAAGGTGCCCGAAGATATAATAGAATGGAACCAAGGTCAAAGGGGTGGGGAGGGAAGGTAAAAAATAACTTTGGTCTTTAATGAAGGTATGGTAGGACGGTATATGATATGGTACAAGGAAGATGATATGGGACAATGTAAACGAGCCTCATAGATAATACTTCAGGTCCCTAAAGTGAAATAACGTTTGATGTGTATTATGTTTATCGACTCATCAAGTTCATCTCCATTTGGTGTAGCGAGTCTATATACTCCAGAGCCATAATTAGAAATAATGACATATGGGCCTATTCAATTGAGTTTGAACTTGCCCTTCATCTCGATCATGGTGTTATATTGGTTTTCTTTGAGAACAAGATCTCCAAGCTCGAACTCTCTATGTTTGATCCATCAGTTATATTGGCCACAAAGTCTTTTTTGGTATGCTTGAACGTTGTTGACAAGGACCATGCATTTTTCATCAAGTAACTTGATCTCTGCAGACAAGTTACTCTATAATCTTCATCATTCAGGTCATGTTTCAACGAGATACACATAAAAGGTAACTCGACCTCGATGGTAAGAATGGCTTCAGTGCCATAGACTAGGGAATATGGAGTGGCTTCGATTGAAGTACAATATTTAGTGTGATATTCCCGCAGGACGCGAAAGATTTGGAGGTGCCGATCGTGGCCAACATCATTGACAATCTTTTTAAGCATGTTGATAATGGTTTTATTGGATGCCTTTGGTTGGCCATTACCTTGTGGGTAATATGTGGCAGGGAAATGTTGGGTGATATTGTACTTGGCACAAAGTGATTTGACATCTTTGTTCTTAAACCATCCATCATTATTAGATATAATGTAAGATAGGATATCATAGTGGCAAATGAGATGGTTAAAGATGAATTTAGAAATCTATTTTTCAGTCACATAAATGAGGGGTATAACTTCAATCCACTTAGTGAAATATGCAGTAGCGATAAGGATGTGATTATGGACATCAGATGAGGTAGTGTTAATATTTCCAATGAAATTGAGTCCCCATATTACAAATGGCCATGGTGTAAGCATCAGTTTTAGCATTTTGGCCAGGGCATGAATCAAATTAGCATGCCTTTGACACTTGTCACACCTTTTAACATAAACAATTGCATCTGCTTCCATAATTGACCAATAGTAACTGGTACATAGGAGCTGGTGTGGGCTCCACATACTCCTTCATGAACTTCCCATATCACTAATGTTGCTTTGGTCGAATTTAAACAACGAAGCAAAGTTGTTATGGTAAAGGGTTGGACCAAGTAAGGTATAGCCCGAGGCTTGGTGGGTAAAAGTCTTTTGTTGTTTATGTGATACGTTTGATGGCATGATATGGTCTTGAAGTTAGTTACAGAGTTTTGAGTACCAAATAGATGTGGGACCAATAATATCATATATTGTTGTGGCAGTCGAAGGTTCATGAGCAGGTGCTAGAAATTTTTTAACGAAGAATTAATATTATTTTGCCTTTTCTATGTGTTAGATCATATAACCAATGTTGGCCATGACATCCCCTGTCATGTTACTGGCCCTAGGTATGTGTTCAAATTGTACATCGACGATATGCGATTTGAGAATATCGATCATGGCCTTGTATGGCACCAACTTGTCCTTTTTGGTTTGAAAGTGGTATGTAACCTGATCGATGATTAACTGAGAATCACCATAAATCATGAGATGTTGAATATTTCATTATATTGTCTAACAAAGACCTGAAATAAGTGCTTCATATTTGACTATGTCATTAGTACAAGAGACGCTGATACATAATGATTTAGGGATAAGATCTCCCTGTGGTGTAATAAACAATAGGCTTGCCCCTGATCCATGTGATATGAAGGATTCATAAAAATATAGCTTCCAGTGTTGATCCTTAGGAGGTGTTTCACTGATGGTCATGATAGACTCATATGAGAATTAAAAAGCGAGGGGTTCGGTATTTGGAAGGGGAGTTTCAACACGCTGATCTACAAGTACTTGTCCCTTTATAGATTTCTAGTTGCCATACTCGATCTTGAACTCGCTCAAAAACATGATCCATTTAGCCATGCGACATTGTAAAGCTATCTTGGATAGTAGATAATTGAGTGGATCTACTTTGAAAATAACTATGGTCTTGTTGTTAATCATGTAATGTCGTAGCTTCTTGACAACAAAAACCATATCTAAACAAGCTTTTTCTATTGACGTATAACTGTGTTCATACATGACTAGTGTACAACTTAGATAATAAACAAGATGCTCTTTTCCATTGTCGTCATGTTGAGCGAGAAGTGCCTCCAGGCTTTGTTTGTGGCAGATAGGTATAATAGAAATGGCTTTCTGGGCATTGACGGTAACAAAACAGGCAGATTGACAAGATATTCCTTTATGGGCTAAAAGTTTTTTTGGCATTCTTCATCCCAATAAAATTTGACACCCTTCTTCAGTAAGTGTATAAATGGATGGCATTTGTCGGCTAATTGTGAGATGAATTGTTTGATATGTTGAATCTTGCCCTGCAAATTACAGAGTTGCTTCAAATTAGAAGGTGGTGGCATCTTAATATTGGCTTGTACTTTGGTAGGATCAACTTCAATGCCTTGATGAGAGATGATGAAGCCTAACAATTTTCTTGAATTGACACCAAAGATGCTCTTCTTGGGATTAATTCTGATTTTGTATTCATGAAGTCTCTCAAATATTCTTTATAGTACAACTAGATGATCGGCATGGGTTTTTGATTTACCCAATATGTCATCAACATAGTCTTCAACAATGTCATGCATCATATCATGAAATATGACGGTCATGGCTTTTTGGTATGTGGCCCCAACATTCTTGAGGTCGAGTGACATACCCTGATAACAAAATGTTCTCTAAGGAGTGGTGAACGCTGTCTTATATTGGTCTTCTGGTGTGATCATGATCTGATTGCACCTTAAAAAGTTATTCATAAGTGAAAGCATTTCATACCCCATCGTGGAGTCAACTATCATGTCGATATATGACAGAGGAAAGTCATCTTTAAGGTAGGTCTTGTTGATGTCTTTGAAATCAGTGCATATTCTAATTCCTTCAGGGTTCTTATTAATATGCACAACATTTGAGATCCACTTTGAATAGTCGATCGGTTGGATGCATCTCATTTCTAAATTTTTTTACAACTCTTTATTTACCAATATAGCAAAATGAGGATGCATCTTGCACAATTTTTGCTTCATAGGTTTGGCATCATGATGCATAACAAGATGGTGTACAACCAAGACAGGGTCCAAACCAGGCATCTCTGAATAGGCCCATGCAAAAATGTCAACAAATTCTCTCAAAAAGTATGTAAAAACTTCATGTTCCTCCTCAGTGAGGGACACACTTAATTTGATCTATTTTGGGTCATTTGGAGTCCTGATGTTGACTTTCATAGTATCTTTTATGAGGAAAGTCGAGCCATCTTCAAAAATGATTGGCAATGATGTGAATTGGCCTACAACTGTAAAGTCCTCTGATTGGATTGGTTCTTCAAGTTCTCTTAAACAAGATGAATCTGAATCGCCTGATGGCAATGTTACAAATACTATTAAAAATTATTGAGCAATTCGATCAAAGGCATGTTGTTTTGTTGAACTAAACTCAAACCCAAAAGTAAGCTCATCATTGGTGGTCTCCTGAGCTTCATTTGAGACAAGGTGAACACCCCCGTCTAATTGTATCTGAAACAAGTTTTCACCAAATGATTGACCTTTGTCTTTACTTTTATCCTTGTCCAAAAGTGCCTCAAAGAGGTTTTCATTTTGGGACCTTAATGTTTTATTCTTTTGTTTTTGGCTAAGGGTGTTCCCTTGCTCTCCAAAATAGGTTGCAGGGTCCAGTTTGATTGAGAACCCTTGTTTGTGGTCTCCCAACAGAATATTGTTTTTTAGACCTAAAAAATCACAAAAGGCTTCATCATTCTCAAACTCATCTATAGGCATTGTGGATTCTTATTAGTCCCATGCTATAAGTTGAGGGTGATAAAGAAGAAGCAGATTACATCATATTACTAGGGTGATGGTACAAATGGTATGTGAGTCAAACAAGTTGGTATTGGCAAGGCTTTCATAAACGCTATGATCAGACTCTGCTTTATTGCCGACATTGTTGTCACTATATGTTGGCATTAGAATACAAATAAGATACGTGGGGTCACTCCCAGATGGTTGAAATCCGAGACCATAAGTTCCTTTGTATCGAGTTATAGCGATTGGCTCAAGAATACCCTGCTGATTTGGCCCAAGGCCTCCAGCTTCATAGGCTTGTTTCTCCATGATCCTATTAGGAATGAGACATTTGATATTTTTGAGGCAATCAACCAACTTGTCATTATACAACCAAGATTCATCATTGGCAAGGGGGTCCTCTTCTTGGCTAGTGGCCAGTGTAAAAATGACAAGAGTTGGACTATGAAGTCTACCTTTTCCTTTTCATTTCCATTCCATGCAAAGTGGCCTAGCTTTAGGTTTTCCATAAGACTTGGCGTCTTGTGGAAGTTTGATAATGTGGAATGTGTCATGGATCAAATACTCTCCTGGGCCATTGGCCGAGATGGTAAAATGATTAGACATTTCTAAAAGAGGAGTATGTGAGGATGAGTCAAAGCTATATGGGTCCATACAATTAGCCTCTGGTAATTTGGCAAGTATTTATTTGTCTTTGTCCTTCTTGGGCACTAGATCGAGGTCAAAGTGATAGTTGTAACTTTCATATTCAACATCCAAATGTTTGTAATGTTCATATCACTGTAAATCTCCATTGATAATGACCTCAATGTCTGAGTGCGAGAACTTGAGACACTGGTGCAATGTCAAAGGAATTACACAAATTTCATGTATCCAAGGTCTACCCAAGAGCAAATTGTATGATAAATCTAGGTCTAACACATGACAAAGTGTATCGTGGGTCAAGGGCTCAATGATAACTAACAAGATTATGGTGCCTTGTGATTCTCGTTCTTCATTATCATAGGCTTTGAAAATAATTATTTTTGGCTATAGATTGACTATTGTATATCCGAGATGCTTGATGAGATTCAAAGACATAATGTTCAGACCCAATCCATTATTTATGAGGACATGTTTGAATTTGTGCCACGTGATGACAACTTAAATGTATAGGGGCTTGTTGTGGAGAGGGCTAAGGGACGAGATATCACTTTGTTCAAAGGTCAACTATTGGCCTGGGGCTATATGTCCAACCAAATCTTGGAATTTGTCTGGGGTTCTGTCATTTAGAACTTGGGATTGGCCTAGGAGTTCTATTAGGATGTTCTTGTGGATAGTAGACGTATGCAACAAATCTAAAATGGAGATGTGCAGGTGCCTTTTGGAGTTGTTCCACAATGTCATATGGCTTTTCCTTAATAGTGTTAAATGGCTTCTTCTTAGCTAGCACAATGAGTTGGATTGGTTTGTTGGGAAGATGTTGCGAGAATGGGATGGTATCTTAGACCATCGAGTTGTGATTGCACAATCATGATTGGATATAAGACTATTGTAACTTGACGATGATGGAGATGGGCCAGATAGGATAAGTCTCGATTGTCGATGCACTTAGTTGTGGTCATGGGGCAATGATGAGTTGTCAGTATAAGGTTCTAAAATAGTAATCCCTGGTTGTTGTGTTTGGTTGAAATCCCATGTCAAGGAAGGATTACTGGCATAGGTGGATTGATTGGAATTATTTAGCAATGGTCTTGGTCTATTGGCACTTGGTCTAGGGTTAATGGTGATGGTTTAAACACGACCTCCTGCAATATGGCTTACAACTTTATTGTAGTCATGTGCAACTGCATGGTAAGTCTATTGGTTAGAATAATTTTGGCGTTAGTTCCTCCTATTCAATTGACGTTATTGTTGCAGTTATCACGGTGGTTGTTGATACTGTTGTTGTTGGTGTTCTGGTCATCATCATCATCATCATTATAGAAAAGGGTTTTGGTATATACCCATGTTTTGATTGGATGTAGCTGCTCTGTTATTCAATGTAATCTCTCTGCGTTCCAACATATTTTAATGAGGTGCTTTAATTGCACATAACGAAATATATTATGTTCATGAACATGATGGTATTCGTAGAACTCATGCTCTTGGTACCAATCTAGATACATAATACCCTCAGAATAATGTTTTAGATTTGGCCAACTAATCATATTAGCTATGGCTAGCTTGAGAAACATTGCTTTGATAGGTTCACCAAGGTCACTGAAGACTCAAGGAGTGGGTCTTCTTCTTGGAGGAGGCGTTTGCAAAGGTGGTTGTTGTTGTATTTGTGGATCTGGTCTAGGTTGCAGCATAGGTTGTGCTTATTGAATAGGTTGTTGATGAGGAGTAAGCTGCATCTATGGCGTAGGCTGAGCAAACGGTGTTTGCATCGTTTAGACATGGTGTGACTCAGTGAATCCATTTCCAACAACATAATTATTTTGGTTGTATTGCTTGGATTTATCATAGTTACTAGCTTGAGTTGGGGCAAACTCTTGCACTTGGACTTGGTGAGGGCTCTGATGTGGGCATGCACCTTGGTTTTGGTTCTAATTTTGGTTTGAGGAGGTTAGCTTGATAATCCCTTTGTTAATAAGGGACTTTTCAATTTTCAAACCTTTATCGATGATCTCTTTGAAAGTATGCACATACTGAAGCTTCAGATGATATGATATTTCACTATGTAAATTTTTAATAAACACAATGGCCAATTATTTGTCTAGTAAGATGTGGGTGAAGTGACTAACAAGTACTCTCTATCTCTGTAGATAACTTGCAAAGCTTTCACTGAATTTTTGCTTGGCTTGAGTCAAATCTACTAATGAGATCTCATGCTTAAGATTATAGGAAAAATGTTTCACAAATTTGTCTGAGAGGTCATCAAAATCAGATACAAAATTCTTTGGTAATTTGAGGAACCACTCCAAACCCCATCCTTTTAGAGGAAGAACAATGAGTGGGTAAATGTCACTATAATCCACTGGTTGGCAAACGACAAAGAGCTTTATCAAATGGGCCTTAGGGTCTCCTTTATCCTTGTATTTGTCAAATTTAAGTGGTTCATAACTTGGATGAAATGGTATCTAAAGATATTCTATGTTAAATAGGTATAAACACATGTCATGTAACTTGATTTTTCTGGTCTGCTTCCCTACTTGAATGGTAGCAATTGCATCTTTCATTTGCTACAGTTTTTGGACCAAGAAACTAGATGGTACATTTGGCTAAGGTTTACCTTAATCGGGATATAATGGAGGCATGGTTTGTTGCAAAATGTTGGTTTGATGAGTGACCCGACCAGGAATATGCATTAGCAGAGTGGGATGTGGTTGTTGAAATTGTGTGCATTATTCTGTTATATTCTAGTTCAGATTCGATATATAGCCTTGGTTTTGAGGGAATTGTGTTTGGGATGGAAGGATATGGCTTTGGTAAAAGTATTGTGTTTGCTGAGGTTGAGTAGCGACTTGATGCTGACTAGTCAAACTTGGCTGAATAAGGGGAACTTGTTGACAAAGGCCCTGTCTTTGGATTTGTGGCATGTGCTGAGTAAAAGGTAATTGCTGCCTAATTGGTACTTGTTGGAGAGTGATACCTCTTTATTGTGCAAACACCTACTGTGAATGAGATACTTGTTGGGTGTTTGGCATTTGTCTTTGACCAATAGACACACATTGTTGATTAGACAATGTTCACATTTATAAAGGTATATTGGTCTGTGACTGTAGAGGTACGTTTATCACTACCTATCGAGGTGGAACATTTATTGCCCCCTATTGAAGTGGCAAATTAGACTATGCCTATTATTGTGTAATGTTAGTCAGTGCATGTTGAAGTGGATAGCATTCGTTACTTTTTATTGAGGCAAAGCACTAGTTGGTGCTTGATTACTTAATCCTTGTGGTTGTATGCTTGAAAAAGTAGTTGGTCAAAGATTGGAATTAACTAGTTGTGGTTGGGATGTAGGAGTTGTTGCCCCCTTATGTTTTTCACCAGTCATGGTATTAACTAAAGGCACTTGTTATTGTGAACTATTTTTTGATGTAGTTAAACCACTTTGGCCTGGATTGGAAGACACTTGCATGTTATCCACTGTGTGTGGCACATTGTTTTACGTAGAATCCATAGTCACATCTTCAATAGATGGGATGTAGTACATGTCATTGATTGAAGTGCTTTGTGCAAATTGGTCTATACTAGAATCATCTTGATCTGTCAACTCAATTAATACTCTTGTTGAAGGAGCTAGTTTTATGAGTGGAGTGTTTGACATGGCCATGTCATTAAAATTGCGTGCTAGATTCAAATAGGTTTGATATGCTTGTATTTGTATAAAGTGGTCCTCCATGAGGCCCTTTCATTTTATAAACATATTTGGGTTTTGATATGACATCAATATGAGCGCTTAAGGATATCTAGTAGAGCTTCGTTCAATGGTTTTGGTATAAGGTGTGTTTAAAGGCAATTTAACTAGACTAGTAAATTTTCATGGGGGAAGTCTGCTGTAAACTTGACCCCTACCTCCACGGATCTAACTAAAACCTCATCTTTGTTTTTAAGCAAGTGACGATCAAACAAATAAGGATCATATGTTGATGGCATAGTGATGTAATATAGATATTATTGAACTTGTTTCATAACTAATGGTACGCTAGAAAGATATTGCATGGGTTGGTCTTGGTATTGCTTTGAATATGGAGGTGTGTTAACCAAGTAGTGGGCTAATGGATCTTGACTTTTTTGCATAGATTGAGTAGTGTAAGGAGGATAGGGATCCATATCATAAACCACATTATCACCATAGAGGTCTTGAACAAAGTTATCATTCATGACCACATTATTGTAATCTGGATTGTACATGGTTGCACTACAAGTGTAATGAGACATATCCAAATCAACAAATAATGTTTCGTGAAGAATGTCTAGCGTTCTACAAACTCTTAAAAACAAGGTATAAAAGATAAATGGTCCAAACTTGGTCTAAATACTTGGTCTAAGAATGGAGATGTTTCTCAAAAAACAAGCAATGATAAACTTGATCCAAAATAGTCTAATGTCAAATGTCTTACACAAATGGTCAAGTGAGTTGATAAAATTTGAATCCCAAACTTGGGAAAAAGTTTTTCAAACAACTCCAATCTAGGTCTAAAAATAAAAAGGTTGCTAGGTCGTTAGGAACAAGGCACAATGCTAGGTTCAAAACAACTAGGTCTAAAAATGGAAGGTAGAAAGCTAGGTCTTTTGGAAACACAACACAAAAGCTAGACTTGGCACAACACTAGGTCTAAAACAAAAAAAGTTAACTAGGTCTTTTGGGAATATGACACAAAAGCTAGACTTCACACAAACTAGGTCTAAAAGGCAAGATAAATAATCTAACAAATTTGAAACACTTTTGACTCAAAGTAGGCATTCAGATTCAAACACACACTTGATCATTGGTAAAATACCTTGGAATTTAGGTACACGAAAGACAAACCACTTCCCAAATCTAGGCACAAAAATAGTCTTTAAATCGAGCAAGGAATTAGTCTAAATTGCACAATCCAAAAGTGAGAGATAAATGTCTAAGCCAAAATTACATGAGGCACATGCATACACCAATCAATGTTTGGATCTGAACTTATCAAGACCAATTTTTGAACTCGATTTAGAAGGCTTGGTGCTTAAATGGACAACAAGCTAGACCAAAATGAATGGCATAACAATACTAGGCATAGACCAAGAAGGCATACGTGGTTTTGAAATTACAATTAGATACAAGACAAGTGTTTGAAACAATGTGAGCAACGTAATGATGCTATCTAACTCTAAAGGTATGACAAATCATTTTTTTTCAAAAAACCCAAGGGACAAGACTTGGAATGAAATGGGAAGCGTAACAACGCCCCTTTCAAACAAGTGACACGCACACACACAAGTTTTGACAAATGACTAAGATAATGTGTGGCATCAAACGAATGACATAAATCCTCTTTAATGCACAAACATGACTTATTTTGAATGTGGTATGACAAACAAATAGTTTTGACTCAAGACAATGCAATAAAAAAGAAAAAATGATAAAAACATTTAAGTGTATTGTCTTAATCCCTAAAACTGATAAGGTGGCTTCAACTGTCAAATTTCATCTATATAATTTCTCGAGAGGAAATTATGTTATTAATCTAAAAATTAAAATCTCATGAAAATTAGGGTTTTTAGGCTCTCTCTTCTCTCAAGAGTTCATATGGTGATATGAAACTTTGAGCTACTCACCCTGTATTGACAATATATTTAAAACAAGTGGGGTAACTATCAATTTTTGCATATTTTAAATGGTCCCATATATGTGGTTAACACTAGGATACAACACATCATTTGAATCTGCATTAACCGATTTGTTGTGAAAAATTCTTGTCCTTTTCAAAACCACTACATCCATCAATTGCTTAGTGTAGTGTGATGTTTGAGTTCAACCTATGTTTCAAGGTAGTCTCTTACTAACAGAGCTTCCTTAACTATTCAAAAAAATGTTTCAATAAGTTGATTTCAATTTATATACTCCTATTATGGAGTGGGGTTGAAATGATGTTGGGAGATGAATTCTCGGGTTAACGCTTCCCTAGAGAACCCATGGGGAGGTGATGAACTCATGATTATAAGCCAAAATGCATGAAATAAAAATCAAGTAGGACTTTAAGGTCATTTTTGGGATCACCCAAATCATTTGGATTTTGGGGAGTGCCTTAGCAAGTTTCCTTCTATGATTTTAGACAAAGTGACAAATGCAATAAGTGAAGCATTTTTTATCATCCAAGTTCCCTAAAGAGGACAAGAGGAGAGCATACATGCTACACTTAACTTGCAAAACAAACACACAACAATAATCATAAAAATAAAAAATCTTATAAACATTTAACTAGAGTGTGAATTCATTTTTAGAGCACCAAATGAAATATGATATGAAGTTTAGCCCCTTGACGTTGTTTGAGAACTTTGAAAAATAAAAATAAGTCAAGTAAATGAGGTTTAAACACCAAATGTAAACGTGAGTTTGAATCTTAGAGTGTTAAAAACGTATTTCCTTGGTCTTTGGGTCCTGCAAAAGAGGTTAGGGGGTCCTTGTGCTTATAAGCTAAAAGCAAGCGGGCAAATGAGTTTTGAAATTTATCTCTCGGGTTTTAAATGTTTTTCACACAATATAAATCATAGATATATAGAGCAATACCATAACTTTTTTTGCAAAACTACAACTAGTCAGTACAAAACCGTAACTTTATGCAGAACGTGTTGGTGCAAAACTATGACACTAAAGTGCAAAAATGTAACTATACAATGCAAAACTACAAGTTTGCAGTTCAAAATTATGATTCTTGCAAAACAAAGGATTAAAAAAATCACAATTATATAGTACAATACCACAATTGTGAAGGCAATATCATAGATTTGAGGACAAAATCGTGACTATAAAAATAATAACATTACTTATCAAGCAAAATCACTATTTATCAAGCAATACCGTGACTTATCAGGGCAAAATTATGATTTATCAAGGCAAAATTGCAACTGTAATATTGCGACTTTATAGTGTAATATCATGATTTCATAGTGAAATATCATAATTATAGAAAGCAAAATTGCAACTATATAGAGTAAAAACATAATTTCTTTTAGAATGTCTATGAGCTTTCACTTTCCACTTTTTTTGGTCAGCAAAGTAGAATTTTGACATGAAACATATTATAAAGAGGTCCTAAAATACCATGAAAATATTTTTATGTGATGCGGGTCCCATTGGGTGTACCATCATGTGAACAAAGAATCCATAGAGGGGAGATTAATATAGTGTTAGTCAGAAAAATAAATTCAAAATAAACACACTAAACACCAACACCTCTAGCCTAGACACTAGGGAGAGCATATATAACAAACATACAATGAAAACACAACTAGAAAACAAAAGAAGTCATACTTTTACCTTCTTTATAGCTCCAAAATGGCTTGTTAAAGTGGCTTGCTCAACTATATGCATCAAGAAATCTTTATCAATGGATTTTCATTTGCTCCACCTCTCCTTGGCACCTTGGTTTGGTTGGTTGGCTTAGCTTGACTTATGAATTTGGCATAGTAACGCTACTAGAAATTTTTTTTGGAGATATTTTGGCATAACACTGTACTAAAAAAACTTAAAGATCAATAGGTGAGACTTTTTATTTATAACCTTCAAAATTCACTCTCACCCAAGTTGAGTTAAGTTAGGATTTAAGTATTAAATGAATTTAAATTAACCCTAGGTGAGTTAAAGTTAACTCCAATTGAGTTATATAATTATGATTTTCATGTAATAGGTATGGCTCACAAATTAGATATTTGTTAGATATTTTGGGAGAGCTTGATAATTCATAAAGGCAATGATGAAGAAGCTTGATATTTTAATTTTTTTAATTTTCGTTTTTAGATATTCATTAATTACAAATGGGTTATTTAGATAAGCATTTAATATAGTTTAATTAGTTGATTCATTTTAATTAGCATTTTAGCTCTTTTAAGAATTGTTCAAGTACTCCACTTAATGGGTCCATAAGCCAAACTGTTAGTTGTTAGGTTACAAGGTGACTGGGGATGAATCTATGAGAGGTTATTATTGCGTACGAGCTAGTACCTGAAATATGGATGTCTCAACATGATTATGAGCATTAATGAATGATGTGTAGATGAAATTATGATATTCAATGATTCCTAAGCTTAATTTACAATGTTTCATAAAAATCAGGTTGAAGTCTGGTCGCAAGTTGCGCATGGTGAATTGATAGGCAAACCCAAGTCACAATCTCAAACAGATTGGGCGTGCCATTATGTAAACAAGAAATCTATAGAGAGGAGATTAATATAGTGATAGTAAAAAAAAAAACTCAAAATAAACACACTAAATACTAACACCTCTAGCCTATACACTAGGGAGAGCATAGGTAACAAGCATACAATAAAAACACAACTAGAAAATAAAATAAATCATCATTTTGCCTTTTGTGTAGCTCCAAAATAGCTTGTTGAAGTGACTTGCTCTGCTATATGCATCAATAAAGCTTTATTAATAAAGCTCCATTTGCTCCACATCTTCTTGGCACCTTGGTTTCGTTGGTTGGTTTAGCTTAGCTTATGAATTTGGCATGGTAACACTAATAGAAAAACTTCTTGGAGATATTTTAGCGTAATAACATTGCACTAAAAAAACTTAAAGACTAATATGTGAGACCTTTTATTTATAGCCTCCAAAGTTAACTCTGAACCAAGTTGAATTAGGTTAGGATTTAAGCATGGAATGAGTTCAAACTAATCCTAGGCGAGTTAAAGTTAACTCCAGTTGAGTTATGTAATTATGATTTTCGTTTAATAGACATGGCTCACAAATTAGATATTTGTTAGATATTTTGGGAGAGTTCGACAACTCATAAAGATAATTATGAAGAAGTTTGATATTTTGAATTGTTGAATTTTTATTTTTAGATATTCATTAATTACAAATAGAATATTTATCTAAGTATTTAATATTATTTAATTAGTCGATTCATTTTGATTAACATTTTAGCTTTTTTAAGAATTATTCAAGTGCCACAATGGGTCCATAAACCAAACTGTCAGTTGTTAGGTTGCAAGGTGACTAGGGATGAATCCATGAGAGGTTATTGTGTGTACGGGCTCGTATCCTAAATAGAGATGCCTCAACTTGATTCTGAATATTAATGAATGATGTGTAGCTAAAATTGGGACATTTGGTGATTCTTAGGCTTAATTTTTAATGTTTGACAAAAATTAGTCTGAAGTTTGGTTGAAAGCCAGTTGTGACCAAAATGGGGTGTCTACAGTCACATGGTAATAAAGACCTCCTCTTTATGTTTATGTTGTCCATTACTTGTATAAATGATCTATAATTTTGTGGATAGTCCACTCATAATTCTTCAATACAAATCCTATTCAAACTCCTAACCCATGTTTATTTATTGTCATACCTTATTTTTCATTATGAAACAAAGATATTAAGTGTTGTAATGAAAGAAATAGAAAAACCATAATGCAAGTATAAAATTTCTGCAAAACACAACATAAAGATTTGGCCTAGAGAAACTCAAGACGAAAAACTCTAATAAAATGTAAATATGTCTAAGTATAATGTATATTTGAGGTAGAATAGTGGAATGTAATAGTAATATAAATAGTAATGAATATTAATATCATAAAATAAAAATCCCACATGCATAAAATAGAAGAGTAAGATATATTAAAATAGTATAAATAGAGGGGTATAAACCATTGTAATGTATACTAGCAAACTATATCAATTAGAACCAAATGCTCAGATAATGAGGTAGCCCACTTGAAGTGGTAAGTGATTCAGAGTGATTCTTTCCATAAAAAGAAATAGAATATTAATATATTAAATATTTGTAGTTATTTTGTGTATTTTAACATAAAGATTCTTAACATTTAATATCAAATGTAATATACTAGGTATGAGAATATAATGTATATTTGGAGTATAATAGTGGAATGTAATAGTAGTATGGATAGTAATGAATAATAATGTCATAGAGAAATAATTCCACATGCATAGAATGAAAGAGGGAGATATATTATAATAGTATAAATAGATGGACATAAACCATTGTAATGTATCTAACAAAATATATCAATTAGAGACATGACTTGATAAGGAGATAGCTCTCTTGAAGTGGCAAACAATTCAGAATGATTTCTTTTGTAAAAAGAAATAAAATATTAATATATTCAATATTTATATATATTTTATGTATGTTAAATATTTGGTATCATAACTCTTTTCAAAGCCATTTTTGTATAATTTTTTTTAATAGGAGGTTGTGCAAGTAGGTTGAGAGATATGTTTTGAATGGGGGATTGTAATTGTAAAAGTGCAAGTTTTGTGATATTGTGAAGTTAACTAGATTCGTCATTTAATTGCAGTTTCAAAGTGTAAATTTATGTTTTTCTTCAACAGTTATGATTGTTCTTCTACATACATCTCACAAACTATAAACAATCGTGCCAAACAATTTACAAGTTTTGTGTGCCTTATTTCCAACTTTTCAGAACAGTTTAAAATTTTGAATTTTATTAAGTATTGTAAAAGTTATCATAGTTTTAGTAACCATTGCTATAAAAAAAAAAACCTGACTATTTTTCTGCAAGCAGCTCTAAAACATGAAATAATTGCACCAATTAATTCAGAGTTTTGTGCCACTCTTTTTTATTTTTCCAGAATAGTTTGCACTTTTAAATTTCATTAAATATTTAAGAAGTTATCACAATTTTATTAACGACTATTGTTGTAAAAAAAATAAACAAATAATATTATCATTGTTTTATTCACCGTTGCTCAAAAATATCAAATAAGTTTATTACTTTCAAAAGTAGATGCTACTTTGAATAAAATAAGCAGTGATATGTATACTATTTTTGATAGATTAAATCTTCACACCACTATAATAACACAATATGATTAGGAAATTAATGCATGGCTAGATTGAGAGCATAACTATAATGAATGGTATGAGGATTTATTTCATATAGTTGAAGAATATGAAGTAGAAATCATTGCATTGATGGATTTAGAAGCTATTTGCAAATAATGACGTGATTATTTATTTCACATGGATGAGGGTGATTTATTTGGTCTTCTATTCACCGAGTCTTTCAGACATATGGTAGAAACTTCTTTTTTTTTGCCATCAAACGATTCTCAATATTTCGATGCATTATTTGGTGGGGTTAGTCACTTCAATAAAAATGTGTGTAAAGAACAATGATAAAGAGGATGACATGTATCCTTCATCGGTTCAGCAAGCATATTATTTTTAGCATCTTTTTTCTTGCTTTGAGATGATCACTAAGCTTTAAATTTCAGTGACAGATTGTAACCTTCAAACTGTAATGTTTCTAGTTGCAGTTCTTCCCTCCATTGATCTATATGCAATTCAACCTCATGTTATAGTACTTCATTTCACATTGTTGATGTACCTACTCATCTCCAAACACAAGAGGAAGAAGTGGAAGCAGAAAAAGATGCATGGGCATGCCTCCATCTGGTTTTCTACGTATTTTAGATTTGTAATTCTCTGCATGTTTTGACGGCAAAACATGTCAAGAAGGATGAAATGTAATATACCTAGGTAGGGGAATATAATGTATATTTGGGTAGAATAATAGAATGTAATAATAGTATGAATAGTAATGTTATAGAATAATACTCTAACATGCATAAAATGGAAGAGTGGGATAAATTAGAATAGTATAAAGAGGGACATAAACCATTGTAATGTATCCAAACAAAATATATCAATTAGATCCAAATACTATGATAAGGAGGTAGCCTCCTTGAAGTGATAAGCGATTTAGAGTGATTCCTTCCATAAAAATAAATAAAATATTAATTTACTCAGTATTTATGTGTATTTTATGTATATGAGATATTAGATTCTTAACACAAAGTGAGCTACTTACTTATTCTCATTCCACTATATCATTCTTAAGTACATGTTTATTTCCAATTGATGGACTTCATGGACACAAATACAATTCATAGTTGTCCAAACTCTTGCATAATGCCTTGCACTTCTTACAACTCTTGAACAATTCACAAACCCAAACAAACAACATTAGCTAGGAGACCAATAGAACATTGGACAAAAGCCCTGCAACTGCACTAGTGAACTAAACATCCGTTGAAAAATCCTTTGACTCTTTTAAATCCTTGTATTTATATGCAAAATCAAGAGCTAGAGGTTACAAAGATTGTCCAATAAATGAATTGAATCGTTATAAAGTCCAAAAACAAGTCACATTTGCAATTGGTTTTTGAAAACCCATCACTCCAGCTTTGCATTAAAACAATGAGATGTTCCCCAAGTGTTTGGATCAATTTGAGACTCCCTTTGACTCAGTAAGCTCTTCATATACAGTTGTAACCGGTAATAATACGTGAATAGTCTTCAATAAGTGTCTTATAAACAATTTAATACATAAATGAGAAAAGTGGAAGTACTTGGCTCACATGGCTTACATATTAGATCTGTCATTCAGATAAATAACCCATCCAATGAAGCAAGTTGGAACCAATACCTTTTGTATGCTTCTCAAAACCCCAAGGTGAAGAGAAAACTGTTCATGAGTGACAACTAACGAATGATCACAAACATATGCATAAAAAGAAACAACATCATCGAAAGACGCTGAAGCAAAATCATGATCACAAGAATTGCACTCTTTAAATATTTATCTAGTAGAAAAGGTTGTAGAAACATATTTTGATGAACATTTATATCCTTTTCCGATTGTAAATTTAACCTCATTGTTTCCAAATCTATCCATAAGATTCTAAAAGAAAAATTTAATAAATATGACCATCATCTTTTTTAGAAAGAGCGAAAATAAATTTAAATTTTAGTAAATTCAAATTTGAATATGAACATCAAAATTCTTCTATTTAAAAATTTATCTCAAATGGATTAATTAAGGATGTGTATATTTTCAATAGAGTTCTCTTTCTCAATGAATTTTTTTTAAAGGAAAGTGAACTATTTTTTTGATAAATACTAGGGTTCTATGGGTCCCTTGCCCTATATTAGAAATGCAAAGTTTAACAAAAAACAAGATTACATAGACCAACCAAGCTAAACCAACAAGGCCACAAAAAAAATTAACAACAAACCCTGCTACCATCCGAACACCAACATCAGACACATAACCATCATTTAATGGGATAGTATTCTAGGAGGTTACCCATCTTTCCCTTTTTCTATTTTTTATTTTTTACCTCCTGCCACTTCCCTTGTTCGAGATTCACTACCATAATTTGCTTATCTAAATTCTAACTTTTCATATTTAAAATTTCAAACAAATTTTTATCTGAATTTGAATTTTCCTATTCATGTCCTCTCTTCACTCCCCCTACTGAAAGTTTCAAGGGAATATTTTGGGCTTCATCTCTTACCTCTCCTTTAAACACAACTTTTTTAGTAGGACCAACTTGTTCTCCTTTCTTATTTTCTCTCATTTCCACTTTTTTTTACATTTTTGAATCTTCAAAATAGTCTTCAACTACTACTGTCGGATCTGGAGCACTCTATTGTCTTGAATTTAATTTTTCCCCCTTTCTCTTTCCTTCATAAGAGTGTTCGAGAGGATAAGATGCATGAATATGACCTAGAGTTTTAAACTTACTGCATCTAAAAGTAGTATTCTCATAATCAAGGGTTTGCTCATGAAGAGCTTCACCATATTTCTTCACCATATTTCAAAATGATTTTATCCAAAACCCCTTTACTCAAATCAATCTCTACACAAATTTTTGCATAGGTACACAAGCTTGCCTTAGCGCTCTCATGATCATTCTTTATGAATGACCCCAAATCATTACTTATTTCCTTATAAGCATGCTAAAAATGAAGAGGTAGGTTAGGTAGACGAACCCAAATAGACAACTTAGTTACAGAAAGAGAATTTGAATCAAACTCCAGAAATCAAGAAGTGATAAACAAATCTGCATTTTATCAAAACCAAGGGCCCTCCATAAGACATGATAATATTTATATTCACGGAAGTGACCTACAAAAAAACTTTTAGAGCACAGAGAAATCTCACATTGATTTGCCCAGTTTTCATAAATCCATTGATATAAAGCAGTTGAAGAAGGCCATAATCCATTGAATCGATAGATTACTGTGTCCTCTTTAAGATTAAAAAAATACTCATCTACTTCCTCTTGTATAATCTCTACTGAGGGTATCTCTTTCGCTTGATCTACAATATAGGCTTGAGGAAGATTGCCTTTCACTGCGTTTGCCTTACTAGCTACATTTCTAACAACATATTTGAATGATATAGGTTTGAAACGAGAATCCAGTTTGGAGGAAGTTGCATTATTCAATCATTCCACCCCTCTGTGAAGTCTTGAAGCCATGGAGATGATCGAGCCTTTACCTAGACAATACCCAAACACCAATAAATCATCTTGTAGTTCCTTTCCCTGATGCACCAGATGTTGGAGCTCTGTAGGGACTCTTGAGAGAACCTCTAATCTCAGCTTCAATTCTAACACAAAATCTGGGCCTTTCACCTAAAGACAAATTGTTTTTCTAGATAGAGATCACACCATTATCTGATATCATGTTTGATTTTGGTTTTTATGGTTCACTCATTTTTTCAAACAGTTTACAATAATTTATTTGGCCACCACTAACAAACTTGGGTACTTGATTTTCCTCCTTTGCATCCTGCTGATATTTGGATGCTCTCCCTCTATTAACAATGTCATCCTTAGGCTCCTTTGGTAATAAACACACATTCCTTGGTGTTGTTATTTGCTGAGTCAAATTATCGAACACTTGTTCGACATCGTACAACTTGATAAAAAACCTTTGACACTTGACCAAACCACCATCAAAATCTTTGGCCGCTTTCACCCTTTTAATATCTGATGTTCTTCTTCACCTCTAAAAGCTAAGAATGTCAAGTTCCTCTTGCTGTCCCTCTCCTCAATCGCTACTAAGCCTTAATCTGCTGGGCTATTTTCTGTATATACAGGCTTGTGGAATGCATCTATGCTGTTGTGGTTACTATCTGTGATAGATTTGAAATAGCCAACCAACTTGATCGGGGCTCCTCCTGACACTGTTTCTGTTGATCCATTCCTTTCTACAAACTGTCTACTGCTCAAAACTCGAGTGCTCACCATACTTGCCCCCGATAGGTAACTCAAGGAAAGTGAACTATTGAATAAGGCATTTTTCTTAATTATTTATTTATGTTGGATGGTTTTAGTGGTTTATTAAAGAATCTCTTAAGATAATTTTGATCATTCTTTGGGGATTCCAAATTCTCATGTTGGGATAATCGAGTAGAGACATGATTATAGTTAACAAGAGTCATATCTACACTATTAAACAACTCTCATTTTTTACATCAATAGATTCCTTCTCATCAACCTTTATGATGCCCCACATTGTTATATTCTTGAATGAACCTATAATAACTAAATAAGCAATCTCAATAATAACACCCACGATTGTATGTACATACATGTGAAACATTAAATCAATATAAACACAAATATGTACAAGGAAGAATGACAAGCAATATATTAAGTTTAGATGTGTAGGAGGGCCAATGGTCCTACTCACATTAGGAATATAATACAAAAGGTTACAGTGGATTCCCTATGGATCAAATGGATTAACCTTCAACCATACTCTCCAGCTTTATATATAAATAAGGAGGTTTAATATAAGAAGAAACTTTTATCTTTTGAGGATATTAGCGCTAAATGGACAAACCATATTTTGAGGATAACCACTAAAAATATTCTTATTTATAATAACTTGTAACTTATAAACAAGTTATGGATAACTATATGCACATAAGGTATGTTTTATCAATAAAAAATATAATTATAAATACATCTTAGACAATACAACAATATATGTCATAATATACACTAACACACAAGCCATGATTATACAATGATTCATCCATTTTAATTGACACATGTTTAAATTTAGTTTGAAAAAAACACAACAACAAAGTTTGCTAATAAATGGTGATGTAACTATAGTTAGGGGTCTCAATTAAGAGATGCATTAGACCACACTACCCTTAGAATACACAACAAAAAATGCAATAAAATGCATGAAATACACTTAAATCTTTATTAAATTTCAACAACGAGGAAATATAATAGGGACAATGATAAAAAATGACACCTAAATTTCACAATGAAATGCATTACAACATCAAATCCATAGATTTCTGCTTACTAACTTCAATCTTTGCAAGTGTTATGTGACTCTCAGAACAATCACTCGAAATTATTCCTTAAGCTCTAATATTTTGGTTGACCTTAACTATCCCAACATTTTGTTTTTGTCCCTCTCCCCTGCACAAGTGTAGTGACATGCTTATATAGGTGCAAGGCCCAATGACTTACATTAAGTGATTTACACCCACTAACAACAATATTAAATGTCTCTCACAATTGCAAGGCATGAATGTGTTATATCGTAACACATCACAATGTACTACATCATAGGAAATACCAAATGGATCTTTATCAACTTCCTATGACATATGAAATTAAATACCAAATAGTCAACAAGGAATCCTTTCATAACACACAAGGATATGTCCCTGAACTAAATATACACAAAGAAGTCACAAAGTTGCAAGACCTTGAAATCAGAAATTGCACTGAAAACCCTTGCATTATTTTCCTGATGTCTGCTCAAGATCATTACCACATATTAAAACACATGCCCCAAATGACCAGAAAATCAACACACGATTTGTGCATAAAAGAATAAATTCTTTCAAGGAATCTCATCAACTATGTGACTCTTGCAAAAAAGAACCAAACTATGTGGGGAATTAAATAAAGAAAAACTTATTAGAACTCTGTAAATCACTGCAATATTGTGCTTGTGTAAAAGATCAACACTATTTATTGTGGAAAGCTTCGTAAGCTTATTTAGACCAAAAATAGTTACAACTATGCATGAGAATAGATATGCACAACATTACAAACATATGCACTCTCATAGGCTATGCATAATTACACAAGACACACACACAAAGGTGGGATAAAACCACTGAAAGAAGGCTTTCATAAAATGCATGACTTGTGCAAACTTACAACAAAGACATATGCATAATAAATAACTTGCTCAAAATAACTCTTAGACAAGTTTTTTTAAACTATCATTCTTTTAGCTGATGTTAGATTGTATGTGAACTTGGATGCCATTACATCATACACCCTAGGTAACAAAAGAACTATACACTATTAATCAAATGCATTCTAAGAGATCCACAAGTTGGTATTCATTGTTTTTCAACTTTTGATACGTTAATCCATTTCACATCATCTATTCCTCGACCTTTCCATTTTATCAGATATTATGTGTACTACGTTTTCCACAAATTTTTTGCAACTCACGTCAATCTCCTATTTAATTTCATCGTGCTCCTTTTCAGGGATTTAATATCACAAATTTGTTTCTTCAAAATTTGCATTTGTGATTTCACTACTTTGTGCTTCATAATATGGATACAAATCAACCACATTGAAAATAGTCGATATGTCTATCCCATCAGGAAACTGTATTTTATGAGCATTCTTCATGAATTTTTGCACAACCCAATCTTTTTAAATTTTAACTTATCATAAGTGCTAGTTAGAAATATCTCTTTTATCAAGTGGGTTAAGGCTAAGCCTCCCACCTGAAATTGAATTCTCTTATTTTTAGATCTCTGTGCTATTTGTATTCCATATTGATTTTTTCCAATTGTTTGTGTACTTGCTTTTGCATTTCACACATATGTTCTTCAAAATATTCTACTTCAACACTTTTTTTCAGCTCACTTTTCATGTCGCGTGATTTTGCAACACCTCTTGGACTCGACCCATAAATAAAATGGAATAGTGTCTTCTTTGTACTCCCATTCACTAACTTATTATATGCGAACTCAGCTTGTGCTAGGAACATTATCTTGTGTTCTTTTCTTACCTTCAATCAAACATCTTAACAAATTACCCAAATTTATGTTTATGACATATGCCTATCCATCTATTTGGGGATGATATGCTGAAGTAAATTTCAACTTAGTGTTCAAGTTTTTCCACAATGTTCTCCATAAGTGTCTAACAAATTTTACATATTTGTTTGAAATTATGATGTGCAGTAAACCATGTAGAGTTACAACTTAGCAATGTTTGTCACATGATTAAAGTCTTTCTACATGCCATAAAATGTCCCAACTTCAAAAATATATCCACAATCATAAATATGGAATCATTTATTCTTTAAGTTCTAGATAAACTAAAAATAAAATCCATACTTATGTCCTTCCATCTTTTTTATGTAATAGGCAACGATTGATATGACCCAACATTCTGTCTTCTTTATTTCACTAGTGTGCTAATGTTTTATTATAACCAAAATGACTTGCCAAACATCCACCATGATTTTCCTTGATTAAAGTTACGCGCATTGAACTTATCGGTTTGCACAACTATGCTTTTCAAAAAAATAATTCATCTTGAATAAAATAATCTAAATATAGTGTCTTGTCTTCACTCACTGGTTCTACAAATGCTTTCCATGCTTCTTGAAAATATTTATCATTTTCATATTATTCCTTCATATGATCAAATTTTAAGACTTCCACTCCCAATTCAATCAACAAAAGAACTTTGTCGCTCAACACATCAACTCTATTTGGTTTTCCACTCTTTTGATTCTATAGGTATGAATAACTCTGTAGGAATTCAACCCACTTAATATGTCTCTTATTCAATTTACTTTGACTATAAATATATTCCAGTGCATGGTGGTTTGTATATAGTGCAAACTCCTAAGGCAACAAATAATGTGTGTAATTCTATAGTGTTTGTATAATTGCATAGAACTCTTGATCATACATTGAATATTTGAGCTTTGCATCATTTAATTTCTTACTGAAATATGCGATATGTCTTTCTTCTGGAGTCAATACCGTTTCTATTTCTATACCACTTGCATCACAATATAGCAATGCCAACATTGGATGCTCTATTATCTTCTTATTCAACTATTGTAAACTGTGTTTTGCTTCCACTTTCAACACAAAATCCTTTCTTTCTTTCTGAATTACATATGTGACTGCTGTGCACGTCCCACTAAAATCCTTGATGAACTTTTTGTAAAAGCTTGCTAGCTTGTGAAAACTATGTACCTCAAATTTACTATATGATAACAACCAATCCAATATAGCTTTCACCTTTTATAGATCCATCTTCAATTCATGTTGATAAATCATAAATCCCAAGTATACCAATTCTTTTTGCATGAAACTACATTTCGTCAAATTTACGAGCAATTTTTCACGTTGCAATTTCTCTAGCACTTTGCAGAAATGTTCTTCCTTTATCTTATTGAAAATCAATATATCATCAACATACACAATGACAAATTTGCCAAAAAATTACTTAAGAACTTCATTCATTAATTTCATGAATGTACTAGGTGTATTTTTTAACCCAAAAGCCATAACCAACCACTCATATAACCCTTTTTGTGTTTTGAATGTTATTTTCCATTCATCACATTCCCTTATACAAATCCAATTATATCCACTCTTCAAGTCAATATTCGTGAAGTATGTCACTCCACTTGAGCAATCTATCAAATCATTCATACATGGCAACAAAAATCTATACTTTATGGTTATCTTGTTGATGGCTCTAGAATCAGTGCACATTCTCCATTCTCCATTCTTTTTAGAAACTATAAATGCTTTCATTATACATGGGCTTAAAATTTATAAGATCAACTCTTTATCCAACAAAGCCTCAACTTATCTTTGCACCTTGTCATTTTATTTTTATGTCAACCTATGTGCCATTTTGTTTAGCAAACTTGAACCTATAATCAAATCCATGCGATGACTTATACTTATTATTAGTGGTAATCTATCTGGTAGATCAATAGACATAATTTCCTCAAACTCACTTAGTATCTCTTTTAATTATGCAAAATTTTCTCTTTTACTATTATATGTTCACTCACTTTGTGCACTATATTTGAAATCAATGCATAACATGCACTCTATTATTTCACCTCTTTCATTGATTTCTTTCCCAAAATCATCAACGCCCTTGGATTTTTATCCACCTCTTAACACTTATAATTCAAAGTAGTGTATTTGTTACTCCATCTTTCCACAATATGTGTGTATTTGCGTAAATACCATGTTGTGCCTTGCAGTTAAATTTACAAGGCCTTCCAAGAAAATTATAACAAACATCCATAGGTATTATGCCAATAATACTTCATCTTTGTGTGTTCTAATTTGGAGACTTACTAGACATTGTTCATTCATTAAACCTTGATGTCCTTTTAACAACAATGAAACCTTTTACGGATTTAGATTCATAATCCTTCTAAAACCTAGTTTATCTACCATTTTTTGCATAAAAATATTATTCATGTTATCACTATCAATAATAAATATACAACACTTACCTCTTAACTTACAAACATTTATGAACAAATTCTCTCTATGCAAGACTATTATCCTCTTTCACAGGTTCCAACAAAACCCTTTTCATCATGTGAGATTCTTCAATTTATGGTTCATTTATATTATGGATAGATGCAACACTTTATTCAATAGTTTATGTAACTTGCATCAATTCTCTTATCACCTTCATTATGCATATGAGGACACTCAAATGCTATGTGGCTAATCTCACCATATTCGAAACATGTACCGTGTAATCCACGACCTCTACCTCATCCTTTAGACCCTCTAAATTTAAAATTTCCTCTACCTATCCAAGTATTAGTATCATTATAATTCAAATCACTTTCCTCTCCTTGCGTCTGTGCAAAATATCCTATGCCACATCCACATTTTCCACATCCATGCATGAATCTTCCTTTTTTTCATTTCATTCCTTGTTTTCATGATAACTTTTCCTTTGCGTTCATGGCACATTGATAGGCCTCTTCCACAAATCATGCTCTGATCATCTCAAACTCATATTGAATTGCCATGCACTCCATTCACATACCTTGAGATATTCTCAACATCATCTTCAATCTGAGCCACTCTAATAGTAAGTCTATTATACTCCTTAGTGTAATCTGTCATACTTATCTCTCTGTTTCAAGTTTTGAAGCTTCTTGAATAAAATCATGTTATAATCCATACGAATGAATTTAGCCTTCATCTTCATCATGGATCTATTTGAAGTGTTTATGTTATATTTGCCTTTATGTAATGTTTTGATTTGAACATGCTCTCACCATAAGGTTGCATGACTTTTAAATTTTACTTCGATGAACTGAACGCACTTGGGATCTTCCATAAATCCATACTCAAAATATTTCTATAACTCAGTGATCTAGTCAATGAGATCTTTAGGACTCAAACTTAAAAAATAACTTTTGGGGTTCAAATTTGTTTTACTTATCATGCTCACAATAGTTTTCAAGAATCTATCTTCAAGTTAATCAACTTGCTTTATATCCTGGTCTTCAGGCACTTCTGTCGTAACTTCGATATCACTCTCATAATTTATAACCACAACACCTTGGTGTTTTTCATTGTATCCATAGCCTCCATTTAGGATTGAATATCTCTCATAAATCTAACTAGATCTATAAGTTTAGGTGCTCCATCTACTCTTTCTCTTCTCCCACCTAAGTGCATTTGTGTGCCATTTTTATTAGAAATATATTTGTAGATACCAAATGATGATCTTAATTATCTAGATCAACTAATTCACTTACACGTTTTGCCCAACACTTTTGTTGGAAGATGTCTACAACTAATTTCTATCCACACTCACAAATGCAGAAAGTGACAATAAATAATAGGGATTGCAAAGTTTACTTTGATACCAAATGATGTAGTCATAGTTATGGTTCTCAATTAGGAGATTCCATAGACCACGTAACCCATAGGATATGAAAATGCGATAAAATGCATGAAAGATACTCAAATCTTTGTTATATTTCAACAACAAGGTTATATAACATATATAATGGTAATAATAGGACCATAATTTGACAATGAGATGCATTACAACAATAGATCCATATATCTTTGCTTCCTAACTCACAATGTTTGCAAGGGTAGCCTAACCTTCAGAAAAATCACTTGGAATTATTGCTTAAGCTCCAATATTTTGGATGACCTCAACATTTCCAACCTTTTCTATTTTTCCCTCTCCCTTGAACAAGTGTAGGGGCATGCTTATATAGACACAAGACCCACCTAATTACATTATGTGATTTACACATGTTGTTCCCAAAATCTGTCACTCATTTTTGGGACAACATATGAACTATTTTGGTCTTGCAGGCCAAAATTATCTCTTCCATTCTCAAAAATTGTTCTGAGCATTCAAATTCTTCATTATTCAAGTTTTTTCAGTTAAGAGACTAGTAGGTTCAACGGCTTCAACGGGCAAATTCTCACAAAGGAACAAGTTGCCAGCACTTTAGACAATTTCAAGATTGGTTCAACGCCTCGGTTTAACCAAAAAATGTTTATTGATAGGCTTCAAATAAAGGATTGAACCATTGAACCATTGAACCCCGCTTCTAAAAGGTTCAAAGATGTCGGCAAGCTTAAAGAGTTAAGCGCTTCGGCAAAGGTTAAACGTTCAACCGCTTCGACAAGTTCAATAGCTTCAAAAGACTTAGCGAAAAGAAGGAAGATTGAACCATTGAACCGTTGAACCTTGAACCAAAAAAGGTTCAAAAGTTCAAAGGTTCAACACGGTTGGTTCAAGCAGTCAATTGAATGAGCGAAACAAAAGATTGAACCGTTGAACCAAAAGTTGGTTCAATTGATCGGTTCAAAGGAGTGCCCCTAAACCCAAAAGATAAGTGCCTTTGTGGAGGGTAGTGAACAAAAGGCAAGTGCCCTTGTGGAGGGCAGGGAACATTTGCTCAAAGATCAAAGAGAAGGCCAAAAGAGAAGATTTTTGTCAGACTTTTTGTTCGAGGAAATTACTAAGTAAAAGAACCAAAAGAATTCATTCGAAAAGAATTTTCGTGGAAGAATTTCACAAAGGCAAATGAATTCCTTTGAACATTTTTCCCGAAGGAATGATCAAAATCCCGACGGAAAAGTGGCTAAGGCAAGGGAAGATTTCCTTCAGACAAAATGTTCAAAGGAATTCCTTCAGACATTTTGTCTAAAGGATTTGAAAGAAAACGCCGCCCAAAGAATCTCGAAAGGAAGGTACCCTTGCGGGGGGCTCTCAACACCCAAAAAATGGACCTTTCTCAAAGACCGAAAAGGACACCTTAACTTCGGTGTGTTCCAAAGACGTAAAGCCGAAGGAATTTCAAGGCTTCAAAAGACTTAGCCAAAATAAAGGATTCTGAGAAAGATATTGAACCGTTGAACCTTGAACCAAAAAGGTTCAAAGGTTCAAAGAAAGCTCCAAACAAAGGAAGGAACCAAAGATCGCCTGAACTGTTGAACTATTGAACTAATGAAATTTTAAAAGGTTCATGGTTCAAACAACCAGCAACCATTGACGTCCTCGCATACGTCAAATTTAAGGTAATATAATATCCATTAATTTTCAAATATAACGCGAAACTTGAAGGATGAATCAAGCGACCAGTTGAAGAAGATAGCCCGAGAGCTCCAATTGCAACATAAAAGAAGAGAAGGCTACAAGAGATATTGAAATATCTATGAGAGAGTTATTTTTAGTAGGTGAAAAAGTTCACCAAGTAGTCATCTGAGCACACCAATTAAGGACACGACCCATTTTCCCCCCTTAGAGTAAAGGCGAAGCATACAGCTGTGCAGACATCAGGAAAAAGACTAGATGACCCAGGCCCAGGAGGAGACATATGAGATGAATTGGCATGCCACAGTTAAGACCGATGCACTGTTCCAAGTATGGCTCCTTAACAGAACTAAAAATGCATTCAACATAGAAAAAATTGCCAAGCCTTTTTTGACTGCCATATATTGTAATCTCTTATTTTATGCAAAAGAGATCTTTTCATTATAAAAGCAAAACTCTGCCCAAATTTAAAGGCGATTACTGAGACTTTGAGCTCAAATTGTTGATCATATTTGTTTATCTGAATGAGAAAGCAAGTTACTTTTAGACTTTGTGCTGTTATAGCTTGTGTTATTTTAAGAAATTGTTTTTATGTCCATTTCTTAAGAGCATTCTTGTTTATTTAATTTAACAAGCAAAACTAGTAGAAGTAATCAGGAAGGTGTCCTAAAGCCAATTATGGAAAGACTTTGTGCTGTCACAATTATCTTCAGTGTTTGTTTTTAGTTTCTTTTTGTGTAAAAGATCTTGGGACGACTTTGTGCCCCCATTATCTTTCGTATTTCACTCTTTGGGCAGTTGAGGTGTCAACTTTATGTTACACTTCATCCTGCTGGTTATTGTGCCCTTATTACCTATTGGTTACCCACCAAAAAGAACTCTTGTGCCCTACTGCAAAACCACTTCTGAAAGAAGAGAAGTGCCTTCAGTATTATCACCAAGTTTTTTTCTTTATTTGTGAACATCATCTCTGAAAAAAGAGAGATGGATGGTGTAGTCCTACCCCTGAGTGCTATTTTTTGCTTATATATATTACTATATAGCTCCTCATATTTATAGAGAACTTCTCCTTGATGAGAGGAAAGATTTGTTTACCTCTGATGTGGTAAACTTGCACATTTGGCTGACCAATCTCCCTACGCTATGGTTGAAGAGATCTATTTTGCTCATCAATTAGCTGTTGACAAAATATTCACCCAACAATTTTTTGGCGACTTCGCTAGGGAAGAGCGCACAGTTTGAAGCCTCAAGCTTCAAGTTGAAGCAGGGCCAGTTCTTTTCCATTTTTTTAATTCTACAATATGAGAAATTCATGCTATACTAGAAGCTAGAGAACCCAAGGTGTTGTTGACCCTATTTTTGAGTTAGTGCAGCAGAGCAATTTTGATTTATTCTCTCCACAACTTCAAGTTCAACGATCTAAGAGTGTTCCTCCTACCCATACCAGGTCACCAACATAAGGCAGAGCTTCTTTTTCTGCTGTTAGCAGAGCTTTGCCTATTCATACTCCACCCAGATTTGTTATCCCCACTTTCCATAATTAAATCATGGTAGTTTAAGGCCCCTGGAGTAACTCTTTTGGCCCACTCAATCTTACTCCACCTCTACATGAGCTTCCATGTAGTTCAAATAATTTTTTAAAATTCTTTGGTGATGGGAGAGTTCATCTTAATGAACATATTACTACCTTCAACATAGCCTGTGGTGTGATAAGCGTGGAGTATGAGGACGTAGCAGTCAGGCTATTTGTGAAAACATTGCAAGGTGCTGTTGCAGACTGGTTCTACCATCTGCAAGCTCAGTCAGTGACTGACTGGGACACTCTCAAAGCTAAATTTGAAGCCAAATTTAATTCTACAGAAGATGCGCATGCCTTGCTAGCCCAACTCACACAGATGAATAAAGAACCTCATGAACTTATGAGGGACTTTATAGCCAAATTTGACAAGCTGAGGAACATGATTCTTACAATTGCTCAACCAACACTTGAGAACCTTAAGTGTTTCTTCATCAATTCGCAGCTATCTGAAATGAGTTTTCTGCTGAGATGGGCTAGCCACTTAGACCTTGTTGCTGCTCAAGATTTGGCTATTGAAGTAGAAGATGACCTTATCTTGACAGAAAAGATAAGGAGAGATCTTAACAGAAGTAAATCCTCTTCATCTTTTGAATACTCACCTACAGTCACCACTGATCTAATGGTGCAGAAGTTAGCAAATGAGTTGCTAGCTATTAGAAAGTAAATGACACAAGGGATGTCTTCTGCTCCTTCATATAGAGATATACCAAGGAGGACATTTTCCAATCAATCATACCAAGGTAATATTGCCAGGAATCAAGGGTAGCCAAATCGTCTTCCTACCCCATGGGAAAACCTTGCTATTGAAGCACCTCCAACCAATTCAACAGTTGGATATCTTGAAGTAGAATCAGATTTATCTTTTCAGCCTGAGTTGAACCTAGAAGATGACGCCAATCTCTTCACAGAAAGAGAAAAAGAATTAGTTGGTGACTCAAACATTGGTTTTTTGAATTACCAGGATGAACCCAGAAGTGAAGGTAAAGCAGCTGAGGGATCATATGCTGTGTTCACCCAGTCCAAGAATCAATCAGCTCAACAAGCTGATAAAGAAAGAACAGATGAACGATCTCAGCCTACAATTTCAATTACTAAACGAGGAACTTTTCTACTTTTCCAACTAAAAGACCTGATGATTGCTAAAAAAGTAAGTACATCAAATATTTTTGCACCTTCAACTTCAAATTCGCAGATCAGTCCTCTCTCTCATAAAAATCAGAAAAATGAACTCCCATCCTCTATTCTTAGTTCATTTCAGACATTTGACATAATTAACCATATAAAGAAAACTAAATTTCAAATTTTTGAATTTGAATTCTTGTAATCTAACCCCAAGTAGTTAGATAAGTTGGTTCAATGTGTAAAAAACCAAGCTGTCTCTGTAGGACAAGCAATTCTGAAAGTAACTCGTGATCCCTCCAAGAACACATCCACTAAGAATAATCTTGTCATTACTCCTCTTGCTGCTCTCGGGAGGACTAAACCATTTTATGTCTCCCTGTTGATAAATGGACATCAGCTGAACACTTGCATCATAGATTTTGGTGCATTTAACAATGTCATGCCTACCAAAGTGGCAAAATCCCTTGGTCTCACACTAATCAAGACATTTGAGATATATTTCTCCATGGAAAACAAATAAGTGCCACTGTTGGGACAAATCAAAGACGCCCAATTTATATTTGCGGCATTCTTAGACAAGAGAATCAAGATGACTGTCTTAGTGATCGACGTCCCAACATTATACGGCATCCTTCTTGGGCAAAATTTTTGCAAGGATGTTGGTGGTGAATTAAGCATGGACCTATTCGAGATGAGGATCCCAGTCAAAGGTGTTATGCAGAGATTACTACCTGAGAAGGAAGTAAAATACGTGGTCACTCAAACATCAGCCCCTGAAGCTCATATTTTGTTTGAGTCTTCAGGCATGGGTAATTACTTTTTATCCATGGAGGAAGTCCATGAGGCGTTTGATAAAATTTCTGAATGTGTCAACTTGAAAATTGATTCAGATGGAACAACAAAATGATTGGTGAAGTGAAGTGCAAGTGTAGAAGAATCTCCCCTCTAAACAAAGAAGAATCTAAGGAAAAATTAGTGTCTGATGAGGTATAGATTCTGGAATTCGATGGCAACTACTCCTCTACCAGTTTAGGAGTTGAGATTGTGTTGATATCTCCTCAAACAGATGTTTTTTCTTTTTCATACAAGTTGTAGTTCAGCAACACCAACAACACAGCTGAGTACAAATCTCTATTGCTTGGATTGAAGGCTGCTTAAGACAGATGTGTCAAACTCCTTCATGCTAAAAGAGATGTAGAACTGGTGGTTTATCAGATAAGGAATCTGTATTAAAATAAAAATGAGAGATTACACCACTACCGCAATATAGTTTGGGATCAAATTGAAAGCTTTGATGCTTTCAACATTTCTGCCATACCCAGAGAATTCAATGATCGAGCTGATGCACTAGCTAATTTAGCAACTCTCTTGGTTCCTCACCCTGATTTTAAAGGAGATTGTGTAATGTCCCTTACTTAGGGGCTTCTTTTTTTTAAAAAAAAGCTTTGATACCACTGTAATGTCCCTTTTTTAGGGGCTCTTTTTTTAACAAAGCTCTGATACCATTGTAATATCCCCTGTCCAATAGGGAATATAAGAAAACAAAAGCTCTGAACGAAGATACGATTTTGCAAAATAAATTCAAATAAACAATAAACCATAGTAAATCTCTTAATTACCAAATCACTAATCTTATTGTTCGTCTAGTTGATTAAAAATAAGTCCTCTGTCATGCATATCAAATAATATTACAAATACTATCTTAACACACTGATCTTTTGCAAATATGGAAACAAACCCTGAATCTGGACATCTCTAGTTTCTGTGTCGACACACAGTCGCCGTCGTCAGTCGATATACTACCGACGTCAGTTGCTGTTGGTCAGCTTCTCTGTCGACGTCAGTCTTCAGTCGATCGATGTCGGTCATTGAGATGCCGATGTCGGTCTCTGAGTTGCTTGCGGCTCTGTACGACCTAATGCATAACTGTACGGACTTGCATGGATCGGTACGGATTCCGTACAGAAGCAAGATAATATGCTGCGGCCTCTATGCTGGATACCAGATCTCAAGGAATATGACCCTAATACATCAAAGCTTAACCTGGACAATTACTGAAAGCAAAACCTAATGAAATAAATCCTTGAAACGCTGTGATAACTTCTGTGTGAAGTTATCTCTCAAATCATTTGCAATACTGTGATAACTTCTATGTGAAGTTATCTCTCAAACCTGTAAATCTCTGTGATAATTTTTGTATGAAGCTATCTCTCAAATTGGCAATAAATCAACTGATATTTCATAGTCTCTGAATCACACACACTGAAGAGTTGACATTCTCCAATGCAAAAGGAATCCTGGAACCCTTGGCTCAGTCTTCACAGAAGAATTCTTCAATATCAAAATCAATAATCAATGCTTAATCAATAAAGGCCTCCCTGAGAAACCCTTATACCCTCAAAAAGATATGCTTGCCCTAATTAGGGTTTTTTAAATTAGAATTAGGGTTTCTAATTAAAAATAGGCTAAATAATTAATATTTGATTAAATCAATCTAATATTAATATCTCCCTCAATATATGTCCGCTCGAGCCCAAACGAAAGCCAATTGGAAATTTTTGCTAAACGAAGCCAAGCCAATCTCCATCAAGACTCTCTAACCATCCTATCAGCCTACGAGGGTCGCATAATAGACTAACCATGAACTCAGAACATGTCAACTAAAAAGGGGACATGACAATTCACCCCTCCTGAAATTGCTTGCCCTCAAGCAATCGCTGAATGATACACCCATCAATCCACCTGGATCCCAAATGTAGTCATGATTTATACTGATGAAAATCAATGCAAACTCCTACAATATCCTCATAAATATAACCCAAAAGAATCCACAATCAAACTGGCGGATGCAACTTAACCAAACTTCGAAAGCACAACTGTCATAGTTAGGAACCCATGAGAAACAAACGCTCGAAGTATCATAACCCAAGTAGAATGGACAACTCAAACTGCGAATTCCATCTACAAAAGATGGTGCCAATCCATCCCATAACTGATCCCTCTGTAAAGGTGGTACGATCAACTGTACCACACTGTCATCGATGTGAGAAGAATCAATCTAGAGACTCAACTCCACTGGTATCCCAAAGTCGTCAGGACCAGGTACTCCCAAATCCTGAACATGTGTGTCAGCTCCAACAACATGTGCCTCAGCAACCACTGCAGGAATGTACTCACCACCATCTCAATATATAAATGGACTGGGTTTGGCACTAGTGAAGACCGCAAATGCTCCAACTCCGCAGTCACCTCAGCCAAATGAAACAGTGACTCCTCGAAAGCCAACTGCATACTCTCAAGAATCTCAGAAGTCACCTTGAACTGCTGAGTAAGCTCACTCACCTTATCTTCCTTGACCAATAATGCATCATACGCTGTGCTGCCCCACTCCATCAGATAATCTCTGTCAGCTACCAACTGCATATAATCTTGTCTCAGAATCTGAATAGCTTCCCATAAAGAGTGGATCTCTGTCAAGGAAAAAAATTGCCTCCCTGCTCAATGCTAGTAGGAGAACCCCATCCATAAACTACTAACAACTGACGAGTAGCATCAAAATGCTTGCAAGTGGTAGCAATGTCTCGCTCACTAACTCTCAGCTGACTAGACACATGGTGGCACTAGCTAGATTGTGTCCTACAATCCTCCTCTGATGCATGGTCCAAAAGAGTAGACTCAAAATCACTGATCTGTGGAGTACTATCGTCCAAGCTCTGTGAATCAACTCCATAGCTCATATCAACATCTAGAGTATCAAACGCTGTAGCATCACTGACTAACTCCTTCATACCAAAAGAAACTGCCGAGGAAACTAAGTCCTCAAAACTGTCCACTGCATCCTCTTGTGTGTCATCTACAATAATCAGATCCTGGGACTCTTCTACAATCTCTGCCATAGCTGAGAGATAATCAACCCTCAGTGCACTAACATCTGAGCACACCTCCCCACTCTGAGTGCAAGCATCGGACTCATCCTCATCTTCACTATCTCTTATCTCATAATAATCATGGGACATGCTGCTATCTTGTCTAACTGATCCGTAGTGCTCTCTCCTACGCTTAACAATGCGATCAAAAGACAACCTCTCTCGAACTCGAGGAGTTAATAAGTCCCACTCCTCATTCACTGTCATATACCGTGTGGATTTGTCTTCGAATGTAGGGTATGAAAGAAATTCATTTAACCTCTTCAAACTTTGTTCCAGCTTCTCCATATCCTTGTCCCATTGTTTCTGAGTATATGAAGTCATCATGATTTACTAACTGATTCAATGTCCAATCTACCCAAACTACCCAACAGGATGGCAGAACATTAGCTCTGATACCACTGTAATGTCCCTTACTTAGGGGCTCCTTTTATTCTGCAAAAGCTCTGATACCACTGTAATGTCCCTTTCTTAGGGGCCTTTTTTTTAACAAAGCTCTGATACCACTGTAATATCTCATGTCCAATAGGGAATATAGGAAAACAAAAGCCCTGAACGAAGATACGATTTTGCAGAATAAATTCAAATAAACAATAAACCATAGTAAATCTCTTAACTGCCAAATCACTAATCTTATTATTCATCCAGTTGATTACAAATAAGTCCTCTGTCATGCATATCAAAGAATATTACAAATACTATCTTAACACCCTTATCTTTTGCAAATCTGGAAACAAATTCTAAATCTGGACGTCTCTAGTTTCTGTGTCGACACACAGTCGCCATCGTTGGTCGATATACTGCCGACGTCGGTCGGCTTCTCTGCGGACGTCAGTCTTCAGTCGGCCGATGTCGGTCACTGGGATGCCGATGTCGGTCTCTGAGTTGCCTACGGCTCTGTATGACCTAATGCAGAACTGTACGGACTTGCATGGATTCCATACAGAAGCAAGATAATATGCTGCGGCCTCTATGCACGATACCAAATCTCAAGGAATATGGCCCTAATACATCAAAGCTTAATCTAGACAATTACTAAAAGCAAAACCTAATGAAATAAATACCTGAAACGCTGTGATAACTTCTGTGTGAAGTTATCTCTCAAATCATCTACAATACTGTGATAACTTATGTGTGAAGTTATCTCTCAAACCTGTAAATCTCTGTGACAACTTTTGTATGAAGCTATCTCTCAAATTGACAATAAATCAGTTGATATTTCATAGCCTCTGAATCACACACACTGAAGAGTTGATGTTCTCCAATGCAAAAGGAATCCTAGAACCCTTGGCTCAGTCTTCACAAAAGAATTCTTCAATATCAAAATCAATAATCAATGCATAATCAATAATGGCCTCCCTGAGAAACCCTTATACCCTCAAAAAGATATGCTTGCCTTAATTAGGGTTTCTTAAATTAGAATTAGGGTTTTTAATTAAAAATAGGCTAAATAATTAATATTTGATTAAATCAATCAAATATTAATATCTCCCTCAATATATGTCGGCTCGAGCCCAAACAAAAGCTAACTGGAAAAATTCTGCTAAACGAAGCCAAGCCAATCTCCTTCAAGACCCTCTAACCATCCTATCAGCCTACGAGGGTCGCATAATAGGCTAACCATGAACTCAGAACATGTCAACTAAAAAGGGGACATGACAATCCGCCCCTCCTAAAATTGCTTTCCCTCAATCAATCGCTGAATGATACACCCATCAATCCACCTGGATCCCAAATGTAGTCATGATCTATACTGATGACAATCAATGCAAACTAATACAATATCGTCAAAAATATAACCCAAAGGAATCCACAATCAAACTGGCGGATGCAACTTAACCAAACTCTGAAAGCACAACTGTCATAGTTAGGAACCCATGAGAAACAAACGCTCGAAGCATCATAACCCAAGTAGAATGGACAACTCAAACTGTGAATTCCATCTACAAAAGATGGTGCCAATCCATCCCATAAATGATCCCTCTGTAAAGGTGGTACGATCAACTGTACCACACTGTCATCAATGTGAGAAGAATCAATCTAGAGACTCAACTCCACTGGTATCCCAAAGTCGTTAGGACCAGGGACTCCCAAATCCTGAACATGTGTGTCAACTCCAACAACATGTGCCTCAGCAACCACTGCAGGAATGTACTCACCACCAACCATCTCAATATACAAATGGACTGGGTTTGGCGCTGGTGAAGACCGCAAATGCTCCAACTCCGCAGTCACCTCAGCCAAATGAAACTGTGACTCTTCGAAAGCCAACTGCATACTCTCAAGAATCTCAGAAGTCACCTCGAGCTGCTGAGTAAGCTCACTCACCTTATCTTTCTTGACCAATAATGCATCATACGCTGTGCTGCCCCACTCCATCAGATAATCTCTGTCAGCTACCAACTACATATAATCTTGTCTCAGAATCTGAATAGCCTCCCATAAAGAGAGGATCTCTATCAAGGGAAAATAATTGCCTCCCTGCTCAATGCTAGTAGGAGATCCCCATCCATAAAATGCTAACAACTGACGAGTGCATCAAAATGCTTGCAAGCGGTAGCAATGTCTCGCTCACTAACTCTCAGCTGACTAGACACATGGTGGCACTGGCTAGATTGTGTCCTACAATCCTCCTCTGATGCATGGTCCAAAAGAGTAAACTCAAATTCACTGATCTGTGGAGTAATACCGTCCAAGCTCTGTGAATCAACTCCATAGCTCATATCAACATCCAGAGTATTAAACACTGTAGCATCACTGACTAACTCCTTATCGAAAGAAACTGTTGAGGAAACTAAGTCCTCAAAACTGTCCACTGCATCCTCTTGTGTGTCATCTGCAATAATCAGATCCTGGGACTCTTCTAAAATCCCTGCCATAGCTGAGAGATCATCAACCCTCAATGCACTAACATCTGAGCACACCTCCCCACTCTGAGTGCAAGCATTAGACTCATCCTCATCTTCACTATCTCTTATCTCATAATAATCATGGGACATGCTCCTATCTTGTCTAACTGATCCGTAGTGCTCTCTCCTTAGCTTAACAAAGCGATCAAAAGACAACCTCTCCTGAACTCGAGGAGTTAATAAGTCCCACTCCTCATTCGCTGTCATATACCGTGTGGATTTGTCTTCAAATGTAGGGTATGAAAGAAATTCATTTAACCTCTTCAAACTTTGTTCTAGCTTTTCCATATCCTTGTCCCACTATTTTTGAGTATATGAAGTCATCATGATTTACTAACTGATTCAATGTCCAATCTACCCAAACTACCCAACAGAATGACAGAACATTAGCTCTAATACCACTGTAATGTCCCTTACTTAGGGGCTCCTTTTTTTCTGCAAAAGCTCTGATACCACTGTAATGTCCCTTTCTTAGGGGCTCTTTTTTTTAACAAAGCTCTGATACCATTGTAATATCCCCTGTCCAATAGGGAATATAGGAAAACAAAAGCTCTGAACGAAGATACGATTTTGCAGAATAAATTCAAATAAACAATAAACCACAGTAAATCTCTTAACTGCCAAATCACTAATCTTATTATTCGTCCAGTTGATTACAAATAAGTCCTCTGTCATGTATATCAAATAATATTACAAATACTATCTTAACACCCTTATCTTTTGCAAATCTAGAAACAAACCCTGAATCTGGACGTCTCTGGTTTCTGTGTCGACACACAGTCGCCGTCGTCAGTCGATATACTGTCGACGTCGGTCACTGTCGATCGGCTTCTCTACTGACGTCGGTCTTCAGTCGACTGATGTTAGTCACTGGGATGCCGATGTCGGTCTCTAAGTTGCCTGCGACTCTGTACGACCTAATGCAGAACTGTACAGACTTGCACGGATCGGTACAGATTCCATACAAAAGCAAGATAATATGCTGCTGCCTCTATGCTGGATACCAGATCTCAAGGAATATGGCCCTAATACATCAAAGCTTAATCTGGACAATTACTGAAAGCAAAACCTAATGAAATAAATACCTGAAATGCTGTGATAACTTCTGTGTGAAGTTATCTCTCAAATCATCTACAATACTGTGATAACTTCTATGTGAAGTTATCTCTCAAACCTGTAAATCTCTGTGATAACTTCTGTATGAAGCTATCTCTCAAATTAGCAATAAATCAGTTGATATTTCACAGCCTCTGAATTGCACACACTAAAGAGTTGACGTTCTCTAATGCAAAAGGAATCTCGAAACCCTTGGCTCAGTCTTCACAGAAGAATTCTTCAATATCGAAATCAATAATCAATGCATAATCAATAATGGCCTCCCTGAGAAACCCTTATACCCTCAAAAAGATATGCTTGCCCTAATTAGGGTTTCTTAAATTAGAATTAGGGTTTCTAATTAAAAATAGGCTAAATAATTAATATTTGATTAAATCAATCAAATATTAATATCTCCCTCAATATATGTCCGCTCGAGGCCAAACGAAAGCCAACTAAAAAAATTCTGCTAAACAAAGCCAAGCCAATCTCCATCAAGACCCGCTAACCATCCTATCAGCCTACGAGGGTCGCATAATAGGCTAATCATGAACTCAGAAAATGTCAACTAAAAAGGGGACATGACAATCCGCCCCTCCTAAAATTGCTTGCCCTCAAGCAATCGCTGAATGATACACCCATCAATCCACCTGGATCCCAAATGTAGTCATGATCTATACTGATGACAATCAATGCAAACTCCTACAATATCATCAGAAATATAACCCAAAGGAATCCACAATCAAACTGGCGGATGCAACTTAACCAAACTCTGAAAGCACAACTGTCATAGTTAGGAACCCATGAGAAACAAACGCTCGAAGTATCATAACCCAAGTAGAATGGACAACTCAAACTGCAAATTCCATCTACAAAAGATGGTGCCAATCTATCCCATAACTGATCCCTTTATAAAGGTGGTATGATCAACTATACCACACTGTCATCAGTGTGAGAAGAATCAATCTAGAGACTCAACTCCACTGGTATCCCAAATTCGTCAGGACCAGGGACTCCCAAATCCTGAACATGTGTGTCAGCTCCAACAACATGTGCCTCAGTAACCACTACAAGAATGTACTCACCACTAACCATCTCAATATACAAATGGACTGGGTTTGGCGCTGGTGAAGACCGCAAATGCTCCAACTCTGCAGTCACCTCAGCCAAATGAAACTGTGACTCCTCGAAAGCCAACTGCGTACTCTCAAGAATCTCAGAAGTCACCTCGATCTGTTGAGTAAGCTCACTCACCTTATCTTCCTTGACCAATAATGCATCATACGCTGTGCTGCCCCACTCCATCAGATAATCTCTGTCAGCTACCAACTGCATATAATCCTATTTCAGAATCTGAATAGCCTCCCATAAAGAGTGGATCTCTGTCAAGGGAAAATAACTGCCTCCCTGCTCAATGCTAGTAGGAGAACCCTATCCATAAACTGCTAACAACTAACGAGCAACATCAAAATGCTTGTAAGCGGTAGCAATGTCTCGCTCACTAACTCTCAGCTGACTAGACACATGGTGGCACTAGCTAGATTGTGTCCTACAATCCTCCTCTGATGCATGGTCCAAAAGAGTAGACTCAAAATCACTGATCTGTGGAGTACTACCGTCCAAGCTCTGTGAATCAACTCCATAGCTCATATCAACATCCAGAGTATCAAACGCTGTAGCATCACTGACTAACTCCTCCGTACCGAAAGAAACTGCCAAGGAAACTAAGTCCTCAAAACTGTCCACTGCATCCTCTTGTGTGTCATCTACAATAATCTGATCCTGGGACTCTTCTACAATCTCTGCCATAGCTGAGAGATCATCAACCCTCAGTGCACTAACATCTGAGCACACCTCCCCACTCTGAGTGCAAGCATCAGACTCATCCTCATCTTCACTATCTCTTATCTCATAATAATCATGGGACACGCTGCTATCTTGTCTAATTGATCCGTAGTGCTCTCTCCTCAGCTTAACAAAGCGATCAAAAGACAACCTCTCCCGAACTCGAGGAGTTAATAAGTCCCACTCCTCATTCACTGTTATATACAGTGTGGATTTGCCTTCGAATGTAGGGTATGAAAGAAATTCATTTAACCTCTTCAAACTTTGTTCCAGCTTCTCCATATCCTTGTCCCATTGTTTCTGAGTATATGAAGTCATCATGATTTACTAACTGATTCAGTGTCCAATCTACCCAAACTACCCAATAGGATGGCAGAACATTAGCTCTGATACCACTGTAATGTCCCTTACTTAGGGGCTCCTTTTTTTCTACAAAAGCTCTGATACCACTGTAATGTCCCTTTCTTAGGGGCTCCTTTTTTTTAACAAAGCTCTGATACCACTATAATATCCCCTGTCCAATAGGGAATATAAGAAGACAAAAGCTCAAAATGAAGATACGATTTTGCAGAATAAACTCAAATAAATAATAAACCACAGTAAATCTCTTAACTGCCAAATCACTAATCTTATTATTCGTCCAGTTGATTACAAATAAGTCCTTTGTCATGCATATCAAAGAATATTACAAATACTATCTTAACATCCTGATCTTTTGCAAATCTGGAAACAAACCCTGAATCTGGACGTCTCTGGTTTTTGTGTCGACACACAGTCACCGTCGTCAGTCGATATACTGTCGACGTCAGTCGCTGTCGTCGGCTTCTCTGCCGACGTCGATCTTTAGTCGGCCGATGTCGATCACTGGGATGTTGATGTCGGTCTCTGAGTTGCCTGCGGCTCTGTATGACCTAATGCAGAACTGTACGGACTTGCACGGATCGGTACAGATTCCGTATAGAAGCAAGATAATATGCTGTGGCCTCTATGCTGGATACCAGATCTCAAGGAATATGGCCCTAATACATCAAAGCTTAATCTAGTCAATTACTGAAAGCAAAACCTAATGAAATAAATACCTGAAATGCTGTGATAACTTCTGTGTGAAGTTATCTCTCAAATCATCTACAATACTGTGATAACTTCTATGTGAAGTTATCTCTCAAACCTGTAAATCTCTGTGATAACTTCTGTATGAAGCTATCTCTCAAATTGACAATAAATCAGTTGATATTTCACAGCCTCTGAATCGTACACACTGAAGAGTTGACATTCTCCAATGCAAAAAGAATCCTGGAACCCTTGGCTCAGTCTTCACAGAAGAATTCTTCAATATCAAAATCAATAATCAATGCATAATCAATAATGGCCTCCCTGAGAAACCCTTATACCCTCAAAAAGATATGCTTGCCCTAATTAGGGTTTCTTAAATTAGAATTAGGGTTTCTAATTAAAAATAGGCTAAATAATTAATATTTGATTATATCAATCAAATATTAATATCTCCCTCAATATATGTCTGCTCGAGCCCAAACGAAAGCCAACTGGAAAATTTTTGCTAAACGAAGCCAAGCCAATCTCCGTCAAGACCCTCTAACCATCCTATCAGCCTACGAGGGTCACATAATAGGCTAACCATGAACTAAGAACATGTCAACTAAAAAGGGGACATGACAACATGTACACTATAAAATTGGTCTTTCGACCAAGTGTGCCTGACAATGCCAATTATTGGCAAGTGTTCAATGGTGATAATAAAATTATTGCATTCTTGGAGCAAAAAGATAGCTTTGAACAGCTTTATTTCGAAGGCAGTGAGCCTTGAAAACTTGAACTAGCCCCTGAATCAAGTTCAGATGTAAGTGAAGAATTTCTGAAGCTAAAAGGGAATAAAATCTCAAAAACCCTAGTTTTCTTTGAGAAGCTGTTTGACAAACATAACAAGTTCATCAAACAACAACAAACAAATTCAAGCTCCTCCTAGAGGTTTGATCAAATAAATCTAGGTACTAAAGAAAATTCTAAGATGGTGAACATTGGGAAGTGCTGCACTCAGAAAGAGAAGTTCAAGTACACTGCTCTGCTTTCACCAATACATGGATGTCCTAGCATACTCTTATGATGATATGAAGTCGCTCAAGCCTGAAAATTTTTGCCATAAAATCCCTCTCAAGAGTGATTCGGTGCCTTACAAGTAAAAATTTAGGCAGTATAATCTAAAGATATCAGGGACTATTCTATCTGAAATACAAAAAATCTTGAATCTTAACATAATTTTTTCAATCCATCATTCCACATGGATTGCCAACATAGTACCTGTGAGAAAGAAGAATGGCAAAATTTGCCTCTGTGTGGACTTTAGAAATTTAAATCAGTCATCTTTAAAGGATAACTATCATCTGCCCATCATGGATAAAGTCCTTCAGACAGTGACTGGTTCAAAAATATTATCAATGCTGGACGGCTTCTCAGGGTACAATCAAATTGAAGTTAGTAAAATAGACTAGCATAACACTGCCTTCACCACACCTTGGGGCACTTTTTCCTATCGAAGAATGCCATTTGGCCTGATAAATGCTAGCGCCACTTTTCAGAGAGAAATGGACCTTGCTTTCAAAAATGAAATGGGTAAGTTCATTGTAGTGTACTTGAATAATTTAACAATCTTTTCCAAGCATTGTCTTGATCATGTGCACCATTTGCAACAAGTGCTAAAATGATGCCGTCAGAATGACATTTCTCTAAATCCCAATAAGTATATTTTTGGAGTAACAGAAGGAAAACTTTTCAGGCACATTGTATCTTGAGAAGGCATAAAGATTACCTCAAATAGAGTCAAGTTCATCCAAGAACTTACTCTACCCACAAGTAAGACTACAATTCACTATTTCTTTGGAAAGGTGAATTTTTTACGAAGGTTCATCCCCGAGTTCATTGAGAAGACTTGCCACTTTGTGGACATGATGAAGGGTAAAGCCACTTTCAACTGCACTAAAGAAGGCAAATTGATGTTTCAAGATATTAAGACAGCTATTACCCACGCCCCAATTCTGGTTTGTCCAGATTATACCAATGATTTTACAATGTATAGTTATGCTTCTAAGCACACACTTTAAACAATTTTGGTTCAACAGAACCAAGAAAGTGTGAAATCTCTCATTTTTTTATATGCTGTCCTCTCAAAGCTCATGAGCTGAAGTACTCAAACATGGAGAAGCATGTTTATGCAGTGGTAAAAGTAGTGAAGTATTTTTGCTTTTACATCCTGAATTTACACACTACTGCCCTGGTTCTTGACACCACAGTCAAATCCATGTTAACTCAACATGAGTTTGAAATGAAAAGAGGCAATTGAATTGCTAAAATTTAGGAGTTTGATCTAGTCATCAAACCAATGAAGCTGGTGTGGGGAAGGGGCCTATGCCAATTGATTGTTGACAACATACTAGAAGAAACAGAGCATGGAGAAAAAGAAATTGAAGACACGCCAATAATTCTCTTTATCTCCACCACAGATAAGTGGTATTCAAGTATTGCTCATTTTATTACTTATGGTGAGTGTCCTGCTCACCTGTCTCGTAAAAAAAAGAGGACTGTCAAGTTAAAAGCTGCCAATTTTATCATGTGGGACAACGACCTGTATAAGAGAAACCTTGATGGAGTGATCCTTCGTTGCATGGATAAAGAGCAGCAGAGCCAACTTTTGAAGTCCTTCCATAATCTGGCCTGTGGAAGACATTTTTCTACTCCTGTAACTGCCCATAAGATTCTATGAGTCAGGTATTACTGGCCTACTCTGTTTCAAGATGCTTACAAATGGGTACAAAGATGTGAATTATGCCAACAGTTCATTAGAAGACTTAATTGCTGCTCTGTCTCTTAAGTCGGTGGTGATAGAAGAGCCATTTCAACAATGGGTAATCAATTTTATTAGTGTTGTAAATCCATTTTCAAGTGCTGGACATGATTATGTCTTCACAGCCACAAATTACTTCACCAAGTGGGTGGAAGCTATTCCAACCAAGCATGCTACTTTAGAAGTTGTGTGCGATTTCCTCAAGGAGAACATTATTTGCAAGTTTGGAGTCCCAACCAAGATTGTCACAGACAACACAACTTGTTTCTCTTCCCAGGAGATTACTCAGTTCTATTTTTACTATGGGATTACCCTCTCCCACTCTTTTGATTATTTTTCACAAGGGAATGGCCAAGCTGAATCAAGCAACAAGAACTTGATGACTATCATTAAGAAGCTGATAGATGACAACCAACGAACATGGTATAAAGAATTAGTTGATGCTTTATGGGCAGACAAAATTACACTCAAGAGGGCAATTGGTATGCCACCTTTCTAACTTCTTTATGGTCTCAATGCTGAGATACCAATCACCCTGGAATTGCCAACATTAAAATTAGCTAAGGCAGTCGAAGATCAGACATATGAAAGCTCCATCGATAAAAGGATCATGTGCTTGACTGAGCTGGATGAACAACGAACTATGGTGGTGGACCAAATTGCTACACATCAAAGTCTGGTGAAGAAGCTCTTCGACCAAAAAATAAAAAATCGTGATTTCTAGATTGAAGATCAAGTCTTGTTGTGGGACAAGAGAAGAGAACCAAAGGAAATGCATGGAAAATTTGACTCCCTTTGGAGGGGCCCTTTTGCTATCCATCAACTCAATGGTGAAAATAATTTCTTGTTGAAGTATCAAGAAGGCACGCCCTTTTTTCTACCTCACAATGGGTAGCATCTGAATCGCTTCAATTTTTGAAGTATCAGATAAGATCATCTATACATATGTATATTTGTATAATTTTTAGTTCTGTTTTGTGCTTTTCGCTTTCATTTTTATGGCCTTTTTTTTTGGGTAGCATGACTCCGTAGCCCAATGGCATACTTAAAGGCACTGGAGATTCTGGTTTCTACTCCTCTCAGCTGTTTCAAGTTTTCAACTGAAGGAAGTTCCCCAACTATGGCCAGCTATTATTCCCAAAATTTGTCACTCATTTTTGGGACAACATATGAACTATTTTGGTCATGCAGGCTAAAATTATCTCTTCCCTTCTCAAAAATTATTTTGAGCACTCAAATTTTTTTATTATTCAAGCTTTTTCAGTTAAGGGACTAGAAGGTCAACGGCTTCAATGGGCAAATTCTTACAAAAGAACAAGTTTCCAACACTTAGGCAATTTCAAGATTGGTTCAATGCCTCAGTTCAACCAAAAAATATTTATCGACAGGCTTCAAATAAAGGATTGAACCATTGAACCATTGAACCCCGCTTCCAAAAAGATCAAAGGTTCAATGGGTTCAAAGGTTCAATGACGTCGACAAGCTTAAAGATTTAAACACTTCAGCAAAGGTTCAAAGTTCAACCGCTTCGACAAGTTTAATGGATTCAAAAGACTTAGCGAAAAGAAGGAAGATTGAATCATTGAACCATTGAACCTTGAACCAAAAAATGTTCAAAGGTTTAAAGGTTTAATGCGGTTGGCTCAAGCAGTCAATTGAATGAGCGGAATAAAAGATTGAACCATTGAACCAAAATTTGGTTCAATCGGTCAGTTCAATCAAACGGTTCAAAGGAGTGCCCCAAAACTTAAATGACAAGTGCCCTTGCGGAGGGCAATGAACAAAAGGCAAGTGCCCTTGTGGAGGGCAGGGAACATTTGCTCAAAGATCAAAGAGAAGGTCGAAAGGGAAGATTTCCTTCAAACTTTTTGTTTGAAGAAATTACCAAGTAAAAGAACCAAAAGAATTCTTTCAAAATGAATTTCTGCGAAAGAATTTCACAAAGGCAAATCCTTCGGACAAATTGTCTGAAGGAATTCCTTCAGAAATTTTGCCCGAAGGAATGATCAAAAGCCCGATGGAAAAATCGCTAAGGCAAGGGAAGAATTCCTTCAGACATTTTTTTCGAAGGATTTGAAGGAAAACGCTGCCCGAAGAATCTCGAAGGGCAGGTACCCTTGCAGGGGGCTCTCGGCACCCAGAAAATGGACCTTTCTCAAAGACTCGAAAGGACACCTTTCCTTCGGGGTGTTCCAAAGACGTAAAGCTGAAAGAATTTCAATGCTTCAAAAGACTTAGCCAAAACAAAAGATTTTGAGAAAGAGATTGAACCGTTGAACCTTGAACCAAAAAGGTTCAAAGGTTCAAAGAAAGATCCAAGCAAAGGAATCAGAAGTTTTCAGAGACTAGTTCAAAGAGATGGTTCAACCAAAGAGCAGAAAAGTGATTGAACTAGGGAAGCGATGGAACCAAAGACCACCTGAATTGTTGAACTATTGAACCAATGAACTTCCAAAAAGTTCAAAGGTTCATGGTTCAATATAGTTCAAACAACCAGCAACCATTGACATCCTCATGGACCTCAAATTTAAGGTAATCGAATATCTTTTAATTTTTAAATATAACATAGAACTTGAAGGATGAACCAAGTGACGAGCTAAAGAAGATAGCCCGAGAGCTCCAATTGCAGCAAGAAAGAAGAGAAGGCTACAGGAGATATTGAAATATCTACGAGAGAGTTATTTTTAGTAGGTGAAACGGTTCACCAAGTAGTCATCTGAGCACACCAAATCAAGGACACGACCCATTTTTATCCCTTGGAGTAAAGGTGAAGCGGATAGCTACGCAGACATTAGGAAAAGGACTAGATGACCCAGGTCCAGGAGGAGACATATGAGATGAATTGACATGCCATAGTTAAGGCCGATGCACTGTTCCAAGCATGGCCCATTGACATAACTGAAAATGCATTCAAGGCATTGAATGCAACATGAGCCGTTCCATGGAAAAAAATGCCAAGCTTTTCTTGGCTGCCATATATTGTAATCTCTTATTTTTTGCAAAGGAGATGTTTCCATTATAGAAGAAAAACTTTGCCCAAATTGAAAGGTGATTACTGAGACTTTGAGCTCAGATTGTTGATCATATTTGTTTATCTGAATGAGAAAGCAAGTTATTTTCAGACTTTGTGCTGTTATAGCTTGTGTTATTTTAAGAAATTATTTTTATGTCCATTTCCTAAGAGCATTCTTGTTTATTTAATTTAACAAGCAGAACTAGTAGAAGTAATCAGGAAGGTGTCCTGAAGCCAATTGCAGAAAGACTTTATGCTGTCACAATTATCTTCAGTGTGTGTTTTTAGTTTCTTTATATGTAAAGGATCTTGGGATGACTTTGTGTCCTCATTATCCTTCGTATTTCAATCTTTGGGCAGTTGAGGTGTAGACTTTGTGTTACACTTCATCCTGTTGGTTACTACGCCCTTGTTACTTATTGGTTATCCACCAGGAAGAACTCATGCGCCCTGCTGCAAGACTACTTTTGAAAGAGAAAAAGTGCCTTCAGTATTATCACCAGGATTTTTCCTTTGTCTGTGAACATCATCTCTGAAAAAAGAGAGATGGATGTAGTCCTACCCCTGAGTGTTATTTTCTGCTTATATATATAGTATATAGCTCCTCATATTTATAGAGAACCTCCCCTTGATGAGAGGAGAGATTTGTCCACCTCTAATGTGGTAAACCTGCACATTTGGCCGACCAATCTCCCTAAGCTGTAGTTGAAGAGACTTATTTTGCTCATCAGTTAGCTGTTGACAAAATATTCACCCAACAACACCCACTAACAAAAATATTTAATGTCTCTCAGAATTTCAAGGCACAAACACATTACTACACAACACATCACAACACACAACATCATGGGCAATAGCAAATGGATCCTTATAAACTCTTATGACTTACACAATTAAATACCAAATAATCAACACAGACTTCTTTCATAACACATCATAAGGATATGAACCTAAAACCAAATGCACACAAAGAAGTCACACTAAGTCATAAGACCTTGTAACCAATGATTGCACTAAAAATACTTGCATTGTTATCCTCATGTCTACTCTAGATCATTATTACATATTATCGCACGTGCCCCAATTGACTGGAAAATCAATGCACAAATTACACAGAAAAGAACAAATTCTTATAGGGAATATTATCAACTATGTGACTCATGGAAAAGAATCAAAATCTATAGGTAACAAAATAAAGAAAAACTTCTGAAAACACTTCACAAATCTCCATAATTTTGTGCTTGTGTAAAAGACAACACTATTTTGCAAACATGTTTATAATTATGTGTGAAAATAGACACAAAAATTATAGACATGTGCACACTCCTAGGCATGTAAAACTACACAAAACACACACACAAAGGTGGTGCAAAACAATTGAAAGAAGGTTTGTACAAAACATGAATTGCATAAACTTACAACAAAGACATATGCACAATAAAAAACTTGCACAAAATAATACTTATACAAATTTTCTAAATTGTCATATTATTCACTAATGCAAGAACACAACGTATCAAAGGAAAACAACTAAATAATGAAGGATCAATGCGAAGAGAAGTCAACACGATGTCAACACACGTTCAAACAATTAAGTTCGGGAATGAAGTGACAATAAAAAGGGTACGAAAGATAGGTAACGAATCGTCACTCAAAAATAAGTTAATGACTAAGCACTTCAAATATTGCATATTTTCCATAGCAGATTGGAATGTCAAACTCATGTATGCACAATAAATGAAAGTTTTAGAATAACAAAGGTGATGTGTCACATCGAAGAAGACTATAAGCCAAAAAAATGAATTTGTCCAATGAAGTGCAAATATCAAATGATAATAATTGATGTCATTTAAACCAAGAACATAATAACATGAAAATAACTTAACGTAATTCAATGTGAATTGTCAAACATATGGAGTGAATAAAATATATATTAGCAAAGGGAATCCAAAACACACACATATAAAAACCATTAGAGCATATGATACTTTGGCGATCTGGGCTTTCACTATTTACTTGAGCACAAAACCCTCCAAGTTTCCAACACAACATCACAAATATGAGTCGATTAGAGCTTCTCATATCATTGAATGATGCACAAAAGTAAGAAATGGGAATAAGGTTGGAAGTAATACAGACAAGGTATGATGATCCCAACCCCTTTGATTTCATAGACATAGTAAAGATAAATTTGTTCTACCTTGATCCCACCATTGTAGTGCAACCATGATCCCTAGCCATGCAACAAAAATGACAAGGGTTAGATGATGAACAATTGATCAGGATCCCAACTGTTGGGTAGCTAAACAAGGTGGTGATGACATTGGTAATTTGATATAATGAAGGGGAAATACACTTGTCCAAGGATGTTACCATACACATCAACACAAAAATAATGGTAACGGCAATGTGACTTATAGAAAGAGGAAAATCTCTCCTACCATACAAAACCAAGGCCCTTCTGATTCACATGGACAAGATAATTATTCAGAAAGATCCACAGGAACCCCCCTTGATTCAATACAAGATGTCACAATGCAAGTGCTTTTTGATTGTATTTTGTGTAGATTCTGGTAGACTACCAAGAGTGCTTCAAGGGAACAAATGGGGTAATTGACATTGCCTATCAAATGATTCAATTGCACGATAATTTAAATTGGCTAGAGTTCTTGCTGACCAAGCTGATTTCTAACTTGGAAAAGATTGTTTCGACCACGTTGTAAAATTTGTATTGCTTATTTCTGGTACAATTGTTTTGCTTTACTCAATGGAAGTTTCCCAAAGGTCATGTTGCCATAGATGGATATTTTCAGCTTGCAACCACTTTAAAGAATCTGTCTTGGACTAGAATAGGTCAGTACTATGCATAGTTGTCTCATTTAAATCAATGGTGGATTTAAGTGCAATCTCTTATAGGATCACACCATAGGGTGCCCACTAATGTGATTTAGTACCTTTCACCCTATGTAAAAATCATTAAACTTCATGATGGAGTGAAGGTATGACTTCATGGACTTTATAAATCATCACACATCCCATTTCCATTATTTGTCACCATGTTGGATATGCAAGCAGAGGTTCTGAGACAATAAGCCTTAATAGCAAGGATGATGACATTTCTATTTTCGATGGACCCTATAGCACAACAACCAATGGTGCACCCAAAAGCAGAAGCACAAACACAACAAGCACCACCTCAGACATTAACAACCCCAACATAGACTACTAAGAGGAAAAGAAAGGTGTTGATGCATAGGACAACACCACCTCCTCCACCAAATAAGAAGACTTGTAGAACCAACCCTTGGCTCAACGATGCTAATGTGCCCAAGATTTATGCAGAGTATGATATTACACAACTTGGCATCACTGAGGAAGAAGTTTACAGGTCTATGTTGGAAGATTTAGGGACATAATTATATGATGAGGAAGAAGAAAAATGATTTTTATTTTGGAAAATAGTGTGCACTTGCCAAGTGCACAACAATGTCCCAAAAATTCTGAAGGTCAACATTCCCACACCTCTAACTTAAATCATAATCGAATCTATCGCAAAGTAAGGATAGAGAAAATAGAAAACAACAACCATCTTCTTAGGTGAAGTGGTAGAAGGATCATATGCAGTGCAAGCTGCGTGGAACAACAAGCAAAACTTCAACAATCACTAGTACCCAAACCTAGAACACACACAATGTTGAGGACCTCTCATTCCATTTAAGAATGCATGGGATAATTTTTCACACCACGAGTGGTGGAGGATATTAATTCCAAAGAAGAACAAGCTGTTGAACAATGACCTACTGTGATGGTTTATGTATATAAGTGTATGAAAAAGGTTGCCATTCCACCTGCCTATACAAAGGGACCAATAAGCTGACACATAGTGGTGACATCCTCTCCCTCCACTTCCCATTATCATTCAACCCTTTCATCTCCTCCATCCTCCCATTACTCATCTCATTGTCAGTAAGAGGACATCACATCACAAGAACAAGCTACGTAGGCCAAAACAAAGCAATAGAAGGCTCAAAACGAATCAAGGAAAAAAGGCTAGAAAGGAAAAAAGGAAAAAGAAGAAGCAAGAAGAAGTTGATCACAAGACCCAAGAAGAAGAATACCATAAGAAGAAATAAGATGCATAGGAGAATCAAAAGGAAGAAGTTGTTTCAAAGAAGAAAGATGAAGAAGAAACTATAGATAAAAAGAAGAAGCATGATGAAGAAGAAGAGTGAAAAAAGAAACAAGAAGAATGTACAAAAAAGGAAAATGAACAAGAAGATAAGACAACATAGGAGCAAAGGAAAAATGTCGAGGCTAATGCAATATCCAAATAAAAACATAATAAAAAGAGTGAATCCCTTCAAAATCAAGAAGAAGAGAGCAAGAAAAATACTGTGGAGCAAGCTACCAAGGACATTGCACAAGAAGCAGAAAAAATAACAAAGGTGTAGACAAAGGCAACTACCAAGTTAAATAAGAGCTAGAGACAAAGAAGAAGGTTGAAGTCACAATCAATACTAATGTATGCTTGTAAAATTTGAGCAATAGATTCCAATACATAAAATATACTAAATCAACTCAAAATTTCACAAAAACATCAGTAAGAGAGAATGGAGAAGCAATTATAATCTAATTAAATGCTCTTACCATCACCTTGCTTCTTTGAATCTTCTCTCCAAGATCTTCAAATGGTTTTTTCAAAGATAATTGGATTTTATTATGTTAGATTGCAAGACAAGGTGGATTCAAGACTTCAAGATGGATGCAAAAGGGATTAATGGCTTCTTGAATGCAAGGACATATGGATGCAATGAGAGAGTATAAAGGCTACATGTGTATTTTCCAATTAGTACAACCAAGGTCCTTGCTTGGTTATTTATAGGGGGGTGGGGAGGGGAGGATTAAAAATGCATTTTAAATTCATAAGAACCCTCTAGATTTAGAGAATTATAGACGAATGGAGGGATTAAAAGAAGATTCTAGATTTAAAGGTCTCTAGATTTCATTAGGGATAAATTTGGATTAGATTAGGGGTTTTAGGTGGGTTTAAGAAACTAGGTTTGTAGGAGAAGCTATGGATAGGTTGGCTAGGGGAAGCAGGTTGTTGGGAGGACGTACACCGGAAGCACACGATTTGATTACTAATACCAAGCAACTTAATATGCGGAAATTAACCAGATTCACCAAGTAACTAGAATTCAGAATAACACAGCATATGAGAGACAATACCAAATTGTATTAACACTTTATACAGAAAAGAATACAATAAAGAAGATGCCACTTCTTCTCCACCACCTTACAGAGGTTTCCCACACCTCAAGTGAACAGTAATTCTTCTCCCCAAAGCTCTCCCTCTCACAGGTCCCAACACCCAACTCAAATACAGAGTTGGTGTTCACCTCCCGTGCTCCACGCACACCACAAGTGCTCCACGCACTCCACAAGTACTCAAGGTACTTCAAGTAGATCTCCCATGAATCTGCAACAACCTGCAATTCAACAGACCATACTTATGGAAGGAACTCCCTTGCCTTCCTCTTGCTCTATCCGAGTACACACCTGTACTCCAAGTAGATCCTGCCTGATACTGCTCCCTGTAGTGTTGCTGTCTGTATGACCTTGCACACCTGCAAATCAAGCAATGGTTCCAATCACCTGTGAACCTCGACCTTGCACACACATACACCTGCAGATCAACGATCTTACTTACCATGTAGATCTCCTATATAGGCCATGCAACTGTGACCAAGATCCTACACTCTTGAAGAACCCAGCTGGCTCTCCAATCCAGCACCAACACCCCTGGTACTGTGGCACTAGGAGGAACGCACCATATCTCTACCTCACACACAGAAGGAGCTTATAATTATGCTCTCTTACTCCCTAGCACACTTTTCCAATACAACCATGAGTCTATTATATAGATCTCATCCAAACAATGATTAGACATCTAATTACCATAATTAGATCCGCAGCTATGAGTCTAAAATTAGCACTCATCATGCAAACTCTTCGTTCGTTAGCTCACTGCCCGTAATTAACTCGCAGTCGAACTACACAGGCGACCGACGTCGGTCCCTGTCCGCCTGGGGTCGCCGACGCCGGCCGATATATGACCGACGTCGGTTGCCTTCCTGTCTCACCCTGCCGACGCCGGTTGGCCAGACCAACGCCAAACACTTCTGACACTCAGCAACTCATTCTGCAACCTCCTCCATGTCTGCATCAGTGAAGCTTTTAGCTCCACAATCCTAACACAGGTGATATATTTTGAATTTAAAATTGGCAAGTGGGAAAGTGGCTATTAAATGAAGTATGATTAATATATTAATGAGGTGTTAATGGGATAATCAATGGATTAATATGGTGTGAGGTGTATAAGAAGGTTAATATGGCATGGGGAATATAATTAAGTTTCTAATTAGGAAAATGGTTACTTATTTTAAATGGAATTAGTCATGATAAATGGTGAGATTAATTGAATAATTAAGGTGAGAATATTTAGATGCATGCATTTTTTCCCTGTGAAAGGAAATTGCGAGTGACAAAGAGGGAGCAGTGGTCTTTCAAATAAGAACCATTGCATGATGAGTTAATAAAAATGAGGTTGCATGATGTCCCCTCGAGAGGGCATGTAAGGTAGAATAGACCATATGGCCACTCAAAAAGATGCATGGGGTAAGTAGATAATCAAGACAAGTAGGGGTTGGGATGCCTCGTATGATAGTTGAGATACAAGTGATATGATGCCCCAAGAAAGAAGGCAAGGGAATGATTACAAGCAATGTTTCGGGTGTAAGACTAGTTCCAAGGGGGAATGCACCTAAACAACACTGTGTAGTCTCTTAAGATGAGTCATAGGCAAAGACAAATGCCAAGGAGGGAGGCAAGTGAATTTGATGGATAAGATGAGTAATACTGATAAAAATACGTGTATCAAGGTATGTGTAGACTTTAGATAGATAAGGCCATGATTTTTCGACAAATCCCAAGCAAAAACATATGCAAGGAAATTCTATGTTTTGTTAAAAGAGTAAGATAATAGATTTGAGATGATGAGCATATTTGATTGTGACGATTGTAGCTCAGCATGATTTGATAAATTTGAATGACCATGGGGGGTCGAGAAAGGAAACTAGTGGCTGAGCTATCTTTGGGCACTAAAAAGTGGCAAAGTGCTACCTATATAGTCTAAAGAGACCTCAGGCTGATGTAGTTATGACTCTTGATATTAGATGGGGTGCGGGGAGATGGAATACAATGCCCCTAAAAATGATTAAGGGATTGATAATGATTACGAGAAATGTGATTAAATGTTTAGGTGGAAGGATAGTGATAGGAAAAGGTTAATGAGGATTAAATGGGGTTAGTCAAGAGGAAAAAGAAAGGCGATAGGGGTAAAATAGAAAAATGGGTGTAAAAAAGATTCATTTTTACTCTCGATGATAGAAAAATTATGTTCTGGAGCTTGACCATGGATCACATTCCTCGTGCTTCACATTATAGAGAGAGGATTTGTGAGTATCAGAGACCCACAGAGGCTGGACCAGTGGTAAGTACCTTTCCCTATCTTATCAATTTATGCATTTATTATCACATTTATTAGGGGCAAAATAAGAGTGCAAAATTGTAACTAGGTGCATTGCCTCGAGTTATAGTTTTGCACTCACAAACTGCAATGTTGCACTTGACATTGATAGTTTTCCAAAATCAATTTTGGCACAGGAGATTTTGAAAAATTTTAGTGGGTTACTTGTGATATTGCAAAGCCACAATTAGTGAGTTGCAATTTTATAAGACCACTGTTTCTCTACGTTTTTGCTATTTATATTCAGAAGAAGAAGAAACTAAAGGTTAAAGGTCAGGGGTTTGTACGTTACCCGGATTAAGTTGCGCACCGTATCCAAGTGTTGTAGGAGCTCCTCTTTGGCTGTGGAGGAAGACACCTGTAGATTAAAAAAACTCAAACAAAGAGAATGTTAGATAAAGATATGGTGGACTGCCAAGCAACACGCTCGGTCCCAAAAGCGTAAAAACTTTCTTAAGGGATGACAATCCACTTTTTAATGAAAAGAGTGTCGTATAAAGAGAAATAATGAAAGACTAAGAAAGAGAAAGTAGACAACGCGTACCTATTCTCTGCAATCAGTCTGTCATAATCACCAACGTCGGTAGTCCTACCGAGGTCGGTTGGTCAATGATCTCGACGTTGATTACTTGTCGATGTCGGTAAGGGCAATGGGCCTTGGACGGGTTTTAGGATTATGTCTGTGGTCGACAGAAGACTTTGTGGAAGCTTACAGGGTTGCAGGACAGTGAATAGGGTCTGAGAAGGGACAAAGGTAGAAGGTTGGTGTGTAAAGAGGATAAGGATATGGGGAAGGCTTTTCAGCCTCTCTAAGAAGAAGTCGGGTCTGGTTGATAGTATTTAGAAATAATAAATAGAAACTAATTACCAGTTATTCTAGAACTTTGAAATGGAGCCCAAAAGAATACTTAGCTTTTTGGTGAAGACCCGAGGGTGTCATGATGCTTATTCTTGTTGCAGCTGATGTCGAAGACCTTGTATAATATTTTCAGTCCAATGTCTGGAGTGACTTCTGTAGAGTTTCTTTAGCCTGGAGGATGATAGTTGAGTTCTGATGCGTAGTCTCAGAGCGTGCACATCGATATGCCAAAGAGTCGGGGGGGTCAGAGAGGCTAACTCAATGTTAGAACTTGGTTTATGTAACCGACGTCGGCGGTTCCACCGCCGTCGACTGACAGTTGACTGATGTTGGCGGATAGAGAATGGGTAAAAGCGCTGTGTGGCCCATTTCTCCATCCACCAAGTGCTTCTGCCGTTGGAGAACGGTCAAAAGACAAGTTTATTAGGCATGAGAGTTAGGAGGTTAAGATGGAGTGAGAAGAGGTCTTAGGTAATTAGGATGTGGAGGACTTAGTCTTAGGATGACTCATAGGGTAGGAAATAGTCTTAGGGTGAGGTGTCCAAGGTGAGGTGTCTAGGGTGATGTCATTAATTTAAAATAAGTAATTTATTTTAAATTAATAAAGTGTGTAAATGTTTAGAAGTGGACCAAGGGGGGGTCGACACAATATTTGTGTCTACATTTGCCCTTTTTTGTCTTGTTGGTTGTTCTGACGAACTGCAAGACAAAATAGGAGTAAGTTGCCCTAGATATGGGATAGGGTGTAGGTTGCCCCAGGTATGAGATGAGGTATTCCCCCTCAAAGTGGGAATCAAGAGAAGGGAACCCAAAATCGGGTGCCGATTTGATAGGTAGTGAATGGATATGGTGAAGCTGGAGTGTGAATGCTGCAATAGTTGAGATTGCGTATTTACCACTTTACGTGATAGGTAGGTCAAATTGTCACAAGTAAGGTCAAAGAACACTAAAATTGAAGTAATCGATCCCCAACTTTTTAGTCGTAGCTGATTGGGTTAATCGATCAAAGTTGTAGCTCCAATGGTCGAGGAGCACTAAAATCAAACTAACTGGTCCCCAGCTTTTTGGTCATAGCTGATTGGGTTAGATCGATCAAAGTGGTAGCTCCAATGGTTGTCGTGTTCCAAGTATCTCAGGCTCAGGAAGTGCTCTTGAAAAACACAAAAATGTCACAAATATTGGAGATCAACTTGGGCGTGATCTGACAATAGGTGTGAGGATTGTAATGTGGGTGCATACAATTTGATAACTATTTGTGAGGTAGCAGATATGCAATCAAAACAACCAAGGCAAAGTTGTCTTGAAAATTTTCGTGGTCTGAGGAGATGGTCACGATCTCTAATGTCATTGGTCAAGTTGGGCTGAGATATAAGTGATCTCAAGTGTTGTTGGTAAGGGAGATGTATGTGATCTCCAATGTGCCCCATGAGGAGTCCAAGGTGACTTCTACAATGTCAGGGCTGGTTGTTTGGTCATGATCTTGGACAGGTTTAGATAGTTAGTCCATTAGGTAAAATGAACCAATGAACGACCGAGTTAACCTCAGAAGACCCCATGTCAACTGAGTGCTGCCTACATAGCCCCTATTTTAAGGGCCTCAGGCCAATGTAGTTTTCCCCAAAAGGGAAGAAGAGGGTAGGTTATGAATTAGTTTTGACATGGTTAAAGGTTATATGGTTGGTCCATCAGGTAGACGAATGAAAGAATGGCCAAGCTAACCTCAGAAGATTCCATGTCAATTGAGTGCTACCTACATAGCCCCTGTGAGGGCCTCAGGTCGATGTAGTTCTCCCCAAAAGGGAGGAAGAGTCAAAGAGGTTGTTGGTTGGTTTGGTTATGTTAGAAATGATTAGTGTATGATGATGTTACAGTCTTTTCCATATTGTGTGATGGTGTATGCTGTAACATAGGTTATATGGTTTTTCATCCCTAGCAATTTTCCATATTTGTGATGGTGTATGCTAAAAATGAAATGAGTATGATGATGTTACAACCTTTTCCATATTATGTGATGGTGTATTTTGTAACATTGGTTATATAATTTTTCATCCTTAGCAATTTTTTATATTTGTGATGGTGTATTCTAAAAATAAAATGAGTATGATGATGTTACAGCCTTTTCCATATTATGTGATGGTGTATTCTGTAACATTGGTTGTGTTTGGTTGTTAGTTTTCATGTGTATTGTTTTCCATAGAAACTAATGTGAATGGTCGATAATAATTTATATAACACAAATTGATATTTGCATTAAATAAATCATGATGTTATGTTAGTGGTTTAGGAAATATGTTTTGGTTGTCATGTTATGTTTTGGCATGTGACAAAGGTGTATAAGAAGTGAAAGGCGTGTTGCTCTTTCATTGACAAGGACCATAATGATAGCATAGATAGGGTTGTTGCAAACAAAAGCCCCGTTCATGCATTACGTCGTTGACCATTGGTTTGTGTTAGAGAAGTACTTTAATCACTTGACGTTAAGTGAGTTCAAAGTCCCTTGAGAATGTTGGGGTAATATGTTTGATTATGTGATATGTCAGGGTAGCTTAACCCTTTTTAGCAGGAATAACTTTGCCCCTTTTATAGGTGACCCTGAGAATGACTATAGGCAAGTCCATGACTCAATAGTTTGTCAGTCATTTTTTTTTGGAGACTGATCAATGCGAGAAGTCTACTTTGGATGTTGTTTTGTTTTGTGGTCATGTGAAGCTGATCAATGTAGGCAGCTTCTGAGGGGTGCGGTTATGGTAGCAAAATTTGGGCATAGCCATCCTTCGAGGGAGTGGTCTATGTTTTTCTTTATATATTTGGATGTCTGTGAATAGATGTCCTTCAAGGGAGTAGTCTATTAATTACAATAATTATGCAGTTGTCCTTCGAGAGAGCAGTCTACATTTATAGTTTATGACCTTTGTATAGGCATCCCATTGTTATATGTTTTTGTTGACTGAAGTTTTAGTCATGGACTAGACTATAGAGGTTTAGGGGTTTTCCTTTTATTAAGGCAAGGCATTTACTGGTTTAAAAAGGGTTTAGCTTAATTGTTATAGGGGAAAAGGGTTGAAAGGAATAGGAATGAGGATGACGGGGGTTGCTCAAGGGATGAGCTCAAGTTAAACATCAAGTGAATGATTAATTGATTAACAATAGAATGGTTGCAGATGCAAGGCATTAAGGGGCTCAGGTTCTAGCTGGCATTCGAGAGAAGATAGACGATAAGTCACTGATCCATACTTGTGTGTTATTATGTAAGGTCTGAGCCAATTAGGAGCAAACTTGCCTCGCTTACTTCTTTCCATATTGGTCACGTGTTGGTTTTCTTTAAGGATGAGATCTTTGATTGTGAAATCTCCCTCTTTCAAATTTTAGTTGTAGGCATGTTTTGGTCAATGTAGGTTAGCATGTTGTTGGCATTTGAGACAATGCCGAACATAGTTACTGCAGTCTTGGTTAAGAGTGGGCCAATAATAGCCCAAGCGGAGGATGCGCTTGGCAACCGCATTACCACTGAAATGTCCTCCACAAATCCCATCATGGACTTGTTTGATGGTATGAGATATCTTAGTGGTGGTTAGGCATCGGAGAAGGAGGTCGTCGAGGCCTCGTTTGTAGAGAAGACCCCTTAGCATGGTGTATCGAGCAATACTCTTGATAAAAGTCCGTCGTCCATTGCTAGAGAGATGAGAAAGAATGACAGAATAAGTCAAGTAGTCAACAAGTTGTTTATACCAAACATCATGTGGACTAGAGAGATTAGGAAAGACTTCCCCCACAGATGTTGGTTGAGATGTGCCCAAGATAAAAATCTTGGGTGTTGGTGATGGAGAGGTCTTGGCAAATGGATATGTCAAAGGGGTAGAAACCTTCTCTTTTCCTTTACCCTTTGATGTTTGGGACCTTGTGGCCACATTAACAGTGTTGATGTCGAATAAAGGGGGAGGCGATGGTAGAGGGACCATAGTCTCGCGTTGGGATCCCAATTTAGGTGAGGAGGTTTGAGAGGCATGGAATGGTGTCGGTGGTTTGTTGAAAGGGTGGTCAAGAGGATCCATAATAAGAAGGGTATTCTTTTTCAAGTGTTGGCGAATGACAACTTTAAGGGCAAAACAATTCTCAGTATCATGTCCAGGTGTGCGATGATACCAACAGATTTGAGTGTCGTCAAACCAAAATGGTTTTGATCTGAGAGGTTGATATGGTTTAATGGGTGGGAGAATGATGCTAGAAGACTGCAACAATCAGCATAACATCGAAGCATAGGAACCCACCAATGGGTTTACACTCGTTGTAGTAGGGGTTGACAACTTCTGTTTAGGAGTTGTAGGGGGAGGTTTTCGTACCTCCTTTTTGGTTGGTGGTGTGGTCACACGCGTAGATGACACTTTCTTAATGAGAGGTGTCAAATTTTTTGGAGGAAATATATGTTTGATGGGTAGAGGGACTAATGGAGGGGATTTGTTTTTTGTTAGGTGTTGGAGTAGGGAGCACTCCTATTAAAGTGGACGGATGTGGACCCAAGATAGATGGCAATGGTGAAGGTGGGGGAGGAATTCTCCAACGTGGTTTAGCAACCGTCTTTAGTTTAGTGCGAGGACTACTATTGTGTGGGGTGAAGTTCAAATCTACCTTCATTTGTAGGTGAGTGAGGTTCGATATAGGGTGAACGCCGAGAGATTTAACCTATTTCGGCATGGTGGACGCCTATGAGGGTTTGGGTTCAGATGTGGAAGGCTGAGCTTCTGACAATTTGGAAGTGGAAGCCCGATCCTTGTCAGAGACTTTAGGGTGAATTTTCACGAAAGGGTCGGCAGTATAAGGCGAAGTGGGATATGTAAGATAAGGAGCTTTAAGTCACTCCCATAACGCCTCATGTTTTAGGTTTCTAGAATGGAGAAATCCTAAGTTTTCTGCCAATCACGAGAAGGGTTTAGGTGACATCACGCGAGGTCTTATAGTCGGTCCATTGGAGGATTTGGGTGATCGCGAGAGCAAAAATGTGTTAGATGCAGTTATCACGGGCCAAAGGCGAGAGAAAACCGTCACCGGATCTTCCTCGACCGAAGTGGGTGAGACGGTAAGTTCTTCTCTCAGCGGAGAAGGAATTGGAGAATGTGGCTCTTCGAGAGGATAGAGCGCATGTATGATCATGCCTTCCACATGTGGTTTAGGAGCATGAAAAATATGATCCTCCATTGGTAATAGGAAGGATGAGGGTGGGGCTAGTGGCATTGATATCATCAAAGCATTCTCCAATATGGGAGAGGTCAAGGTAGACTCTCCCACATGTGAAGGGGGGTTGATGGAGGACAAATAGGAGAGGAAGGCTCCTCTAAAGGGTGTAGTAGAGGGATTATTGCCCCTTCTACATGAGGGCGTGGGGTATGAATGGTAACTTCTTCCAATGGTAGAAGAAGAGGGACGGTAGGGGCAAGAGGAACAGGTAATATGGGTTCCTCACAAGGTAGAAGTATGTGTGGAGGAGGTGTTTGATGTCATGGGGGTGATATGGGTAGAATAGGCTCTTCTACCTGTGGTGGAGAAATGGGTTGAATAACCTCTTTAAACTGTGGGAGAGGTTGGTTAGGAATGACACGAAAGACCGTGTTGATCGTGCATATGTTGCGCTCTTGAAGGTCATCAGCCATGGTCTGAACATTGTTCTGACTTGGGGGATGGTTAGGAAATGGTTGTCTAAAGATATCTATGTTTTGGTTAGCTGGCGCATTAGGGTTATCCAAAATAAGGTCCCCTTTGTCTAACATGTCTTGCACAACATTTTTGAAGGTTTTACAATTGTCCGTGTGATGACATTTGACACGGTGATAGTTACAAAAGTCATTTTCCTTATACCATGCAGGGATGGCTTGTGAGGGGTTAAATTAGACAGGTCGAATTTGAAGGAGATTGAGGACCCCCTGCTTCACTAGTTTATCCAACACGGAAGCGTATGATTCTCCTATTAGTGTATTGATGCTGTATATACCTTTGTTGAAATTGTCTTGTGATGGTTTGTGATGTGGAAGGTTCAAATTGGTTAGTTGTAGTTGAAGATGATGATCTAAGGACCACAATGTTCGCTGATCCCTTGGATTTGGAATTGGAAGAAGAAGATTTGGAAGAAGGGTCATTGGATTTTGCATTGGTATTTTTACTACGCAATTTGACCTTATCTTCTTCGACTGTGCGGAGTTCAAGATTTCGAGCTATGGTGAAAGCTTCATCAAATGTGCAGAAGGTTTGAACCCACAAAGTGGATGAGATGTGCTTGGCACATGCTCTTGAAAAGAGCTCAATGAGCTCAGGTTGAGGTAAAGAAAATGAGAGTTGGTTGATTAAACCTCTCCAATGGGCAACAAAATCGGCTATTGATTCATTGTCGAATTGTCTAACAGAATATAGGTCTGTGATGGAAACTTTTTTAGTGATGTTGATTGAAAAGTGGTCGAGGAATAGCTAAGCTATTTGAGTGAAGGTAAAAAGAGAATGACTGGTAATAGAACTATACCAATCAAGGGCGGCACCAGAAAGTGACATGGGAAATATGTGAAGTAATAATGCACCATCGTGTGCTATAAGGTAGCAAGCATGTCTAAACACTCGTAGATGTTGTTGTGGGTCCTCTTTACTCTGAAAGCGAGTAAATTTTGGGAGTTTCCAATGGCTTAGGTATGGTTTAATATGGACCGAAGGGTGAATAGGTTCATTACAGATTTATTCATATGAAAGAACCCTCCTTGAACCTGAAACAGATGTCTCAAGATTGGACATCTTATCCATCAACATCTTGATTAGATCGGCTGATGGATTGGCAGGTGGTGCACCTCCTAGGTTGTAAGGTACTGAAAAGACATTGAGATGGGCGTATGATGTACTTGGTTGTGTTTGTATAGGCGCCACATATTGGTAGTTCGTCATAGGGATTGATGTTGAGGTCAAGGGAGGTTGTGCCATGAAATTAGAGGGCACAACTTGACTAGATGCCGCCAAAAGAGGTTGAGTGGTGGTAACACTAGTTAGAGGATAGGTAGTCACTCTTGTATTGATGGGTGCAAGAGTGGGTGGGATAGAAACAAGCAAGTTTTGAAAAGGTGTTGAACTTGTTTGCATTATTTGTGGTTGAGGGAGTATGGAAACCCCAATGGAGGTAGGTCCATAAATAAAAGGGGAGGCCAAATCTTGAACATTGGCCATGGTTGGGTTATTAGTTGAGGCAATGGCCTGAGTGACCATTGGTTGAGTAACAGAGGCTGTTGATATTATTGCCGTTTCAACTAAGGAAGTTGGCATCTCAAAAATAGGGTTACTTGAAGGATTTCACGTTTGGCTTCTTGCGAGACAGTGTTGGAGAGCCTTGACGTTGAAGTCAAGGAATCTCTCAAAGTCTTGATCCCCTACGGGAATAATAGGCAGTTGATTTGGAGTAGGTTGGATAGGAGTACGTTCAGTGTCTGAAGTATACTCCATTAGAGGACTTGTTATGAAGGGTGAAGGTGAAAGTGGTTGTTGCCTGGTGTGGTCAACAAGAGATTTGGCTTGACTACGTGTCAAAACCATCCAAGGCAAAAGGGTTCAGTTCTTAAAAACTGTGTGTTTCAGTTTCAGAAAACCAAAATGTGTGTTTATCAGCAAAAAAGTTAAGTTTTAAGCTTGCTGTTTGAGAAGAAAATTTGTTGACAGTGACCGATGTCGGTTGAAAAACCAATGTCGGTTATGGATTGTATTCGAGGTCGGTGAGATAACCGATGTCGGTGAAGATGAGTTGCCGACGCCGGTGGAAAAATTGACGTCAGTTTTTGTGTATTTATAGAAACACAGAAACTGATATTTTTTAGAAAGAAAGAGAAATTTTGAGTTGTTTTTGGACCTCAGAATGCGACCTCACCAGCTCAAAAAATTAGATAAAAAGAGCAAAATAGATGATGGCAAGCAACCTCTAAACGTTAAATTCCTAAGAATAAATTTTAGAGTCATGGTGGCTTATGCCTTAGAAGAATATGTTTGGGAATTGGGCTTTTAGAACGGGTCCTAAAGAGGAAGTCTATGGTTGGTTTCGGGTTATGTTTTGGTGCTCAAAAATTTGTGTTAGGTTTAGTACGTGGCCTTGTGCTGGGGCTTGCTCCCTTCACTTCACGAACCTAGAGTTGAGTTGGGCTACTTAGCCAATATATACTTTTCCTATAGTTTATACTCTACCAGAGAACAGAGTGGGTCTTCCTCTTGGTGGTGAAATCCAAGTAGGATCGCCAGAAAGGGTAAGGTATCCGCTAGGTGATGAAATCCTAGACGGGCCTTGTCTCAAGTATGTTATATGTTTGATTTGATATGAATGTGGTCTGGTTGTGTAACATTTGTGCACTACGATTTATTCATAATGCGTTTTAATTACTAAGTGAGAGGGCTAAATATGCATTCAAGCAAGAATGAAATGCAATAGTGTTTTTAACCCAAATTGAAATATGTTTGTTCAAATGCAAACAATTTGGAGAAGAGGTTAAGAGTATGAATTTTCACTACTCTAAGATGCAGGCAAGAAGTGACAAGAAGAAAAAGAAAAATGTTCTTTTTAACTTGTGCTAATGGTTTCTTTTCGAAATAAAGAGATAGAAGAAGGATGCAAGAAGAGAATCTAATGCATCTATATGAAAATTTGCTTTTTAGAAGAATGAACCCAAAGAAAACTCTAGGGGTCCCACCGAACATGCCATAATGTTTCTCTACACTTTTGCTATTTACATTCAGAAGAAGAAACTAAAGGTTAAAGGTCAGGGGTTTGTACGTTACCCGGATTAAGTTGCGCATCGTATTCAAGCGTTGTAGGAGCTCCTCTTTGGCTGTGGAGGAAGACACCTGTAGATAAAAAAGAAACTCAAACAAAGAGAATGTTAGATAAAAATATGGTGGACTGCCAAGCAACATGCTTGGTCCAAGAAGCGTAAAAACTTCCTTAAGGGATGACAGTCCACTTTTTAATGAAAAGAGTGTCGTATAAAGAGAAATAATGAAAGACTAAGAAATAGAAAATAGACAACGCGTACGTATTCTCTGCAATCAGTCTGTCACAGTCGCCGATGTCAGTAGTCCTGTCGAAGTCGGTTGGTCAATGATGCCGACGTCGGTTATACTGTCGATGTCGGTAGGGGCAATGGGCCTTGGATGGGTTTCAGGATTATGTCTGTGGTCGACAGAAGACTCTGTGGAAGCTTACAGGGTTGTGCAGGGTTACAGGATAGTGAATAGGGTCTGAGAAGGGACAAAGGTAGAAGGTTGGTGTGTAAAGAGGATAAGGATATGGGGAAGGCTTTTCAGCCTCTCTAGGAAGAAGTCGGGTCTGGTTGATAGTATTTAGAAATAATAAATAGAAACTAATTACCAAGTTATTCTAGAACTTTGAAATGGAGCCCAGAAGAATACTTAGCTTTTTGGTGAAGACGCGAGGGTGTCAGGATGCTTATTCCTATTGTGGCTGATGTCGAAGACCTCGTACAATATTTTTAGTCCAATGTCTGGAGTGACTTCTGCAGAGTTTCTGTAGCTTGGAGGATGATAGTTGAGTTCTGATGTGTAGTCTCAAAGCATGTGCATTGATATGCCAAAGAGTCAGGGGGGTCAGAGAGGCTAACTCAATGTTAGAACTCGGTTTATGTAACTAATGTCGGTGGTTCCACCGGCGTCGGCCGACAGTTGACTGACGTCGGCAGATAGATAATGGGTAAAAGGGCTGTGTGGCCTGTTTCTCCATCCACCAAGTGCTTTTGCCGTTGGAGAACGGTCAAAAGATGGGTTTATTAGGAACGAGAGTTAGTTAGGAGGTTAGGATGGAGTGAGAAGAGGTCTTAGGTAATTAGGATGTGGAGGACTTAGTCTTAGGATGACTCATAGGGTAGGAAATGGTCTTAGGGTGAGGTGTCCAAGGTGAGGTGTCCAAGGTGAGGTGTCTAGGGTGATGTCATTAATTTAAAATAAGTAATTTATTTTAAATTAACAAAGTGTGTAAATGTTTAGAAGTGGACCAAGGTGGGGTCGACACAATATTGGTGTCTACAACCACAACAAAGGACTTGTAGTTTTGTAAAATCTCCATAAGCGATGAACAATTTTGTATAATAAATTCAATAGCGATTTTGCTTAGGATTATTGTGGGGGTAATTAGATAAGGTATAGGTAGACGAATAGGTAAAATTGGTGTATAGAGTAGGGATAAAGTAGGAAAATTAGGTTTAGGATATAGAGTTGTAGTTATTAGAGGCTTATAGGGTGGTTGCTGGAGAAGGATTTAGGGGTTCTAGCACCTAGATTATGACAACTGATGGTGTTATATGAGATGCACCGACTGAGGCCAACAAATTTTGGGATTTTAGAGATGACAAGGTTGTATTACATTATGACTATGCTGTCTATTAGGATAGATTAGGACTTGATTACTACATTGGTAGAGAGGTGGCAGTTGGAGATGAGTACCTTTCATTTTGTCATGGGGGTGATTATTGTGACCCTTGAGGATGTCTGGTGGATATTCAAATTACAAATGAGAGGGGATGCGACTTATTGGAGATCTTAGTTATTGAGAGATATTGTTTAGAGGTTGTGTGATCACTTACAGGTTGGGGTTTGAGATTCACGTATTGACATTGGTAGAGATTTTAGGGATGGGACAATAGATAGGCTTACTCTAGTTTTTATGTCCCTTGTTACGGTATATTATTACTAGATAGGAACATGCAATGGTTCCATCTGGGCTTAAGGGATGTGGTTACAAATATGGTGTAGGACTATAAGGTGTTTGCCTGGGGACCAATTAAATTGGGACATCTTTATAGGGAGCTACATATGGGTGCGTACAGAGGGGCATTGAGTTTTGGGCCATACTTATTATTATAGATCTAGTCATGGGAGCATGTGGCTATAGAGAGGTCACTAGGGACATGAGCTGATCATGAGCCAGACCAACCATTGGTATTTGGATGGTGTATTATCCTTCGTGTATAGAGAGCTCATGTTGGGGATATGATATTTTATAAACAGGCATTTGATAGCCTAACAAAGGTGCATATTAGTTGGATGCCTTATAGATAGGTGCAGTGGGGGTGGCTTGAGGATGTGGAGTACACTAGTTACATGTTGACTGAGTGTTACATGACTAGACACCATGACTACATAGTGGAGAGATACTGGCTAGATAGGGTACAATGTCAGTTTGGTTGATAATAGGATGTTCTTGGGGAGGAGCATATTTTTTCTCAGAGTGATAGGGAGAGGCCACAGTTGGGCCACATAGTGTATAGTGCTCTGGATCACGTGGATTATGATAGCATAGATCCCATCATCTCAGATTTTCAGACAGTGATAGCCAATCCTGGTGTTATTGTAACATATATAGGGTGATGGTAGCAGAGGAGACTGGGGAGATTATTGATGCCTAGGAGGAGTGGGTTGGTTCGAAGGGTCTTTCAGGCATAAACACAATTACAAAGATGAAGGATTCAAAGACATAATTTGTGGATAGAAAGGATTTCTCTAAGAAAGATAATATGTTATAAATATTATCAAGATGACTTAATGTGTGAATAAAAGGAAAAATGGAACAACTATTTACAAATGACCTAATATGTGGATAAAGGATTTTATATAAAAGGACTTGAATACAAAATCAACCTAGTATGTGAAGAAAAGGATAATATAGAACGTATATTTAAAAAATGACCTGAAAATGATTTTTTACAAGAAAGGTAATATTTAAAAAAGTGACCTAATATATGAAATATTTTTTGTTTACAAGCAAGATAATGATTGTATAAAAATGATCTGATTTGTGAAAAAAAAGATAATGTGGATATGTACATAATGATCTAATATGTGAATTTAAAAAAAGGATTTTATATAGGAGAAATAATGGTTATAATGAATATAAGAATATTTACTAAATGATGATAAAAGGATAATTATATAAATATTTACAAGATGACATAAGATGTGGATAAAAGTTTTTTTTAAAAAATGACTTAATATTTACAAAATGACTCAAAATGCCCTATGACTTAATATTTGGATTTAAGAAAGACAATGACCAAAAGGGTTAACTATAATGATTTGTGATGATCAAGACTAGATCAAATTGGGTATATTATAATCCCAAGAGCTAGGTAATACTTTTTTTACAAAATATATTATACGTCTTGGAGGAGGGATGTTTAACGACCTGATGAAGTCATTCTACATGATTATGTTCTTTTCTTTTTCTGAACTTTTCTCAGCTGTTTCAACCCATTCCATTTACAATTCCTGTTATGCCAGCCTTACGAGTGGTAAGATCTAACTCCACTCCCTTATCTTCTCCGGATATAAGCTCCTTTGCATAATAAGGGCTCACAGTAAGCACTATGTCAGATTCCAGTATTACTGCTTTCATCCAATTAATTTGTCATTGGCTATGAACGCAACATCCTCCCCATAAGGTCCACTGAAATATTCATTACTTGAGATATTGAGAACCCTCGGAGCTTCAATTGCTGCCTAACATATATGCTAAAATGAAGTGGGTTGTCCGTGTAATCCACTCCTATTTCTAGACCATAAATCTTTCCAGCAGTTTTTTTTTTCCCAACTTTTTGCAAGGAATAACGGGTGATCTATAAAAACACGATCCACTCCCCTCTTGTAATTATGGAAGAATCAGACACTTTCAATTGTATCCCCCACTTTCAAATCAATAGATACGTCAGTATCCCATGCGTCCCTATACTAATCGTAACATGGAGACACTGTCATAACCCGGTGGGATGACTACAGTATATTGAAAAGCAAATTGCAAAATAGGGGAAGCATCAGAGTTTCTTCATAAAGCTAGTCGAGTTCTCAAACTCGAAGTCATAGGTGTAAGTGGCATATGTATCACAACTAATAATGTGTTGTACATTCTCGTATTGGGGATCAGAGAAAAATGGCCATATGAACAACCAGGTCTAATTTTGGGTGACGTCCTAAGCCTCAACACACGAGAAAAACAAAACATATGGACGACTCAACATCCGATATCATTCAATGATTGGCACATTTGACTTATAAAAACAAAATTGTTGAAGGATGAAACCGGATACATCCATGTCCCGATGAAAATTCCCAAAATCCCAAACTTCCCTTAATCTTTTCACAAACCCCTGCTTCTTCTAATGCTTCTCGACTAGCTACCTCCTTTGCTGATTCATTGTTCTAGTTTCCCACGACTCAGCCTTTGTAAATAATCCTATCGTAGTTTTTACATGGACTCGGTCTCTACAACAAGAAAGAACAAAATAGACTTACCTCTGACATTCAGGGTAGATGGTGGATATCTGTCATGTCATTATAAACTCCAGGCAAACATTTACATGGCACAAAAACAACACAAAACACCAACAATCACACAATCATATTCTTTGATCTACAAATAGTCTTTTACAAAAGGATACACGCTTTATTAATATTTACCAAAAAATATATCTGGTGTTTGTCTGCGTATTGCAGACCTCTATTGATTCCTTCTCTCTCTAAAATAGATCCTCCTTATTTTCCTCTTCTTCCCCCTCATCCTCCTTAATGAATTTTCTTTTTTTCTTTTCTTTTCAAGAACCTCTTCTCTAACCTCTACGCCCAACTTGGCTCAAGGCAAAACAAATACATTTTTTAATTTTTAACAATATACCCAGGTTGAAATATTTTCAACCACTCCTTTATTTCCTCAACAGCCCCAACAATTAATTTTTTTTTACCTTTTCCAGTCTTTTTACTTTTAATAATTACAATTACTCCTCCTTAGATAACATTTTGGAGGGAAAATATAATAATTGAAATTTGAATTTAAACATGACTAGAGCTTGCATGCCTGGTTGAAGACCAATCCCAACTTACCCATGTCTTTTAGGAAGATGTATGTAGATGCTCTTGCATCATACTCTCCCTTTAGAAAGGATTTGAACCTTAGTTCAAATGAAATGCTTCCTCCATGCATTAGTTTTCACTATATGCCTGGATCCCAAGGTCTTGTTGTGAATGCCAATGCTGGTGTTTGTCTTTGATAGTCTTTGTCTTTCATCTTCTTGTTTTTCTTCCTTTTCTGGTATGTTCTTCTCATTTCTTTTTCAGCTGTTATGTCCCATCTCCATGCTTCATTCTCATACATGTCTTCTAGATCTTCTTGTTGTTCTTCTTGTTTCGTGAGCTTCTCCAATGACTCATGTATGCCATTCACTTTAGCAACCTTCATACCTGCATACAAAACATTCAAAGCCACCTTAGAATCAAAATATTTAGGCCATGAAGCCTCTTGGCTACCTTCACATTCTTGCTTCTTGATCAAATCTGTCTTGACCTCTTTGCTTTGCTCTTGTCTTGTTTCACTCTTCCCAATGGTGTCTTCACCATGGCTTGTACCTTCATTCATCTCTCTTGAATGACCAAATAGTTCCTCCAACATTCTCAACTCTTTCTTTAGTAAGATCACATCTATCTCACCATCTTCATCAAACTTGGGCTGATCACTCACAAGGATTACTTGTCATTTACCTCTTATCTCATCTTTTCTTAGCTTTTGTGTCAATTCATTTTCCATCTGATCAATGGTGCCACCATGTTGATATGTGCCTCTACACAACTCTTTTGGAGGATTCAACAACTCTTCTATCCTCTTCAACTCTTCACTCAACACAAGCTCATCCAAATCTTCATGTCCTATATCAAACTTATGACCAAATTGTTTTTCATCCTTTATAAATACATTCATCCACTCTATGGTTTCTTCATACAAGTCAACTACTTCATCAACATCAATATACTTATCAAATACAATTGCAGTATCCTTACCTTGTGTCTCCTTGCTCTTTTCAATCTCTGCTTGAAGCCATCTTGTTTGTTCTTTGTTTTTAATGAGATATTGCTTTGCTGCGTACTCTCCCCTTTCCTCATCATCCATCCATTTGGAATTCTCTCCTTGCTGCATATTATTCCACATTGCCACTTTCTATTTTTCATTTCTCATGAAAATATCATTGAAGGATTCAAAAACATCATCATAAACCATTTGTTTACCTTTTACCTCTTTGGTATACCTCTCAAGCGTCCTGTCTTCATGGAATGCCTCTTCCATACTCACCATCTCACCTTTATTCTCTTGGTTGCTGGAATCACCTTCAATCCTCTTCCATTGACTTCTTGGTGTTGTTACCTCAACACTCACATCTTCTCTCTTTGCCTTCTTAGGTACCCATACTTGTTTCTTTCTCTTATCAATTGACTTCACAAGCCATTTAGGCATCCTGTAACCATGCTCTTTTGACAATACTGAAAAACCAACTTTGTTTGTCTTTTTATTTTCTTGAACACCTACATTCATATTAGGAATATGAGAAAATCCAATCTTATAAGGTAAACTTGCCTGCTTGCTTACTTGTTGCTTGCTTGTGTGCTTCACCATCCATTTAGGCATTATGTATCAATGATTGACTACTTTGTGTGAGGACTTCATCTTCCTCTTGCCTCTTCTAACCTGTGTATTAACATCTTCATGCTCACAATAATAATCAAAATCAAGTCTTAATACTTTATTTACCTCTTGGATAGCTTGATCCATGAAGCAATCTTTCTCTTCCTTTGTGCTTGGCTATTCTCTTGCCTCTTCTTGGCATTCAATGGCATCATGGAAGTCATCTTCTTCTTCCATCTCTTCTCTTGCTTGTAGGGGTTCCTCAACACCTTCCTCATGCATTAACCAATGCATCTCTTCTTCTTTATCATCAACAACAAACTCTCTTCTCTATCTTGCACATTCACTTGTGCACTTGGTGTCTCCTCTTGCACAAATCTCTTCATTCTTCAAGGCCTTTCTCTTGACCTTCACAAGGTTGCTCATACCTGCAATTATCCACTCAAAGACAATATTAAAAATAAAAATAAGAGACCACAAGGTCCCTATGAGTGCTCTCTTCATCAACACTCTTATCTTTTCAAGTGCTCTTCCTGGCACTTCATCTTTTCTTTCTTCTCTTCTCTTATTCTCCTCAATGAGAACCTTCTTCACAACTTCTTTCTCTTTTTGTTGATCTCTTGGCAACCTTCTTATCTTATTCAAGCCTCTATGGGCTTTTCTTTTCTTGGCAATCTCATTTTGTCTTCTTCTCCTCTTCCTTAGGAGATCTATTGGCCACTTCATCCTCCTCCTCATTGGCCATACCCATGCTTTCCTATTCAACTGCATCCAAGACTCATATTGATTTTTAATCTTAGCGAACTCTCTCTTTAAACTAGTAATCTTCTTATCAATTTCAATACTAGTCATACCTTTCTTCTTTTGGATGCTTGTTTTTTTCTTGTTACTCTCATGTACCTTGCTGCTCTGTAATGCCTTCAACAATGCTTCCATTTTTGAGATCTTCACCCAAGTCTTTTCGACCTTGGTCTCTTGATCCCTTCAGGTCCACTTGTCTCACCCAAGCCTTTCTCCTTGACTGGTCTTTTGACAATCTCCTTTATCTCACCTAGGCCTTTTGCATCCTAGTCTTTTGATCCTCCTTAATGGCTTCACTTAGCCTCACACTTTGAGTCAATGGCCTGCAACAACTCTTTATACAACACTTCAACAAACACAAATCACAAATCCAAGTTTACTTTACCTTGAGTCACCATTTATTGAGCATCTATGAGCTCTTCTCTCTCGTTTCCAAGCTTTAATTAACTTTAAGACTTCCTGTTTTGTTCTCAAAAAAAATATTCAAAACATAGACTTTAAACCGACTATTAAATCTTACTCATACCTTTTCTTCAGCAGGGTCTTCTAGTGCTTAATCCCAAGAGCTTCAAGCTCTGATACCAAAATGATGAAGTCATTCTACATGATTATGTTCTTTTCTTTTTCTGAACTTTTCTCAGCTGTTTCAACCCATTCCATTTACAATTCCTGTTATGCTAGCCTTACAAATGGTAAGATCTAACTCCACTCCCTTATCTTCTCCGAATATAAGCTCCTTTGCATAATAAGAGCTCACAGTAAGCACTCTGTCAGATTCCAGTATTACTGCTTTCATCCAATTAATTTGTCATTGGCTATGAATGCAACATCCTCCCCATAAGGTCCACTGAAATATTCATTACTTGAGATATTGAGAACCCTCGAAGCTTCAATTGCTGCCTGACATGATATGCTAAAACAAAGTGGGTTGTCCATGTAATCCACTCCTGTTTCTAGACCATAAATCTTTCCAGCAGTTTTTTTTTCCCAACTTTTTGCAAGGAATAACGGGTGATCTATAAAAACATGATCCACTCCCCTCTTGTAATTATGGAAGAATTAGACACTTTCAATTTTATCCCCTACTTTCAAATCAATAGATACGTCAGTATCCCATGCGTCCCTATATTGATCGTAACATGGGACACTTTCATAACCCAGTGGGATGACTACAGTATATTGAAAAGCAAATTGCAAAATAGGGGAAGCATCAGAGTTTCTTCATAAAGCTAGTCGAGTTCTCAAAATCGAAGTCATAGGCGTAAGTGGCATATGTATCACAACAAATAATGTGTTGTACATTCTCCTATTGGGGATCAGAGAAAAATGGCCATATGAACAACCAGGTCTAATTTCGGGTGACGTCCTAAGCCTCAACACACAAGAGAAAAACAAAACATATGGAGGGCTCAGCATCCGATATCATTCAATGATTGGCACATTTGACTTATAAAAACAAAATTGTTGAAGGATGAAACCAAATACATCCATGTCCCGATGAAAATTTCCAAAATCCCAAACTTCCCTTAATCTCTCCACGAACCCCTGATTCTTCTAATGCTTCTCGAATAGCTACCTCCTTTGCTGATTCATCGTTCTAGTTTCCCACAACTCAGCCTTTGTAAATAATCCTATCGTATTTTTTAGATGGACTCGGTCTCTACAACAAGAAAGAACAAAATAGACTTACCTCTGACATTCAGGGTAGATGGTGGATATCTGTCATGTCATTATAAACTCCAGGCAAACATTTACACGACACAACAACAACACAGAACACCAACAATCACAAAATCATATTCTTTGATCTATAAACAGTCTTTTACAATAGGATACACACTTCATTAATATTTACCAAAAAATATATCTGGTGTTTTTCTGCGTATTGTAGACCTCTACTAATTCCTTCTCTCTCTAAAATAGATCTTCCTTTTCCTCTTCTTCCCCCTCATCCTCCTTAATGATTTTTTTTTCTTTTCAAGAACCTCTTCTCTAACCTCTACGCCCAACTTGGCTCAAGGCAAAACAAATACAGTTTTTAATTTTTAAATATACCCAGGTTGAAATATTTTCAACCACTCCTCTTTTATTTCCTCAACAGCCCCAACAATTACTTTTTTTTTTTACCTTTTCCAGTCTTTTTACTTTTAAAAATTACAATGACTCCTCCTTAGATAACATTTTGGAGGGAAAATATAATTATTGGAATTTGAATTTAAACATGACTAAAGCTTGCATGCCTAGTTGAAGACCAATCCCAACTTACCCATGTCTTGCAGGAAGATGTATGTAGATGCTCCTGCATCACGACCCTTCTCTAATGATAAAATTAATCAAGATGGGTGATATAAGCTTGGGTAGTGAATGGGGACGAAGGAAGACATTTACTATTGGCCATGATAGGAAGAAGAGTCATCTGGGATAATTGACCTTATTTGGATTTGGATATTGGGAGTAAATATTGGTTTTTTTAGTAGATCAAATGTTTCAAATGATTCTTCAAAAATGCTCCCCCACACTTTCATAATTAATTTTCCCCATTTTTTATAATCACACCTCTTTTTTAGCGAAGCTTATAACTTCCATCCACCATAGGGATCAATGTCATGTTGTTAAGAACCTGTGCTACCTATTCTCTTTACTTTGTTAGTATATTAGTTGCTATGGATGGATATGCTTTGTAAGTCATCCCATAAGCATTTTGTTTTATCCCATATTTATGGGAAGTAGTAGTTGTTTAGATTAGACTTAGTATATAAATAAGTGTTGAGGCCAATGAAGGCATTCACAAATTTATTGTATTGAGCTTGCTCAAAGGAGGTTTCCCCCTTGAAGTGGCTTGTGATCAATAAAATCCTTTCAGTGGTTCAACTAATTATATAAATATGTTATTTCATGTATTTTATTTAATTTATTAAAGAAAGATCCTCTCATCTGGTATCAAAGAGCTTTCCAAGGCCAATTTTTTTTTACAAAAAGTCTAAACTCTGTTTTATTGCATAATTCATTTAAGTATTTTTCTGTATTACAATAATCTATTTCAGATCAGGGTAAAAACCTATTTACATAACTATGGGAAGTGCTTCGGTGAAATCCCTAAAACTCATTGTGATGAGTGCCATAGGAACCCCAAAATATCTAGCCCATTGAGAGGACCTGCAGGTGAAATAGGCAAAGACCCCTTCCCAATTGAGTAGTTCTCCCCTGTGAGGAAAACTAAGAGCTGTCACTTAGTGATAGGGGTAAATCCGTGGCCAATTTTTTTTTAGAGAGTGGTACTAATTTAGAGGATACTGGTGGCCAGACAGATGTCTTAGGCAACCGTTGAAACTTGGGGCACATTTATATTAATTTCAAAATATTTCTAGCAAACTATCAAAAAATCAATCAATAGCGTATGAACAGATTCTCAAAGGACTTGTATTCAAATAGTTGATAGAAATCATAAACCATAAAATCTTCATCTTATCAATTTTAGCAAATTATCAGTAGAGTATCCAAACTCTGAGTTATTATTATTATTTTTAAACCATATCTCTCCATCTGTAGCTCCATTGATTCTCAAACTTTATCTGGACACTTGAAATTACATTCTCCACATTTTCTTCCTTGAGGTCTCATATCTCGATTCCACTCCTAATTTTTACAAATCTCAGTTTTATATTTTTTCAAGTTTTGCCATAACTTTTTTTGTTTGTTTGCCTCAATTTTTCCATAGTGTTCATCTCCCTTTTATGCTTATTTGCCTCTCTTTGATAAATTTTTAAATTTTTCTATTTTCACTTTTGAAATTACCCTTGCCTTCGTCAATCATACTCGTATTTTGTAAATTTTTTAATAAAAGTACATTTACCCCTTCTGATTTTACCCAAATTAAAATTTTTTCTTTTCTAAACGTGTCTTAACTCTAGTTTTCCTACCTAATTAAAAAAAATCTATTATTCTGGTCATGGTAGTATCCCAAATAGGAGCAAAAAACATGGAGGATGAAAATGCCATCCTCAAGACCCAAATCAAAGATCTTGATGAAATTTTTTTTGGCCTCAATATTCAACATATCGCTTTAAACAATAGATGACATCCATATTCCTCTTCAAACATTTGGTATTCTTCTTCCAATAATTTTTGTGGGTCGAAGCTTGATTTTTTTTGATTCAATGGTGTAGATCTGATTAGATGGATCTATCAAAAAAACAATACTTTAGTCTACATAATACTTTTGATGCCAACAAGGACCTGCTTGCATCCTTTTAGTTGGAACATGAAGCCCTTCAATGGTATCATTGGTATACCAAGGCTCATGATGAGCCCATATGGACCGATTTTAGCACCCTCATTTTACAATGTTTTGGTCTGAGTGATTTTGATGACTTCACTGGAGCACTCACTAAACTTCACCAAATAGGAACCATGAGAGAATATCAAATAGAATTAAAAAAATTGGCCAATCACACAGAGGGATTATCCAATGAATTATTTAGGAGTTGCTTTGTCAGTGGATTAAATGATACAATTCGATTTGAGGTCAAAATGTTTTGATCCAACATGATGATGGAAGCCTTAGGGTTAACTAAGTTGGTAGAGGACAAGATCACAACTCAATAACGATTCAAATTTAATTTTGCTCTTTAAAAAAATATAACTCCAAAATGATCTCAAACAATGACAACCCCCAGAACCACTCCTATTAAGTATTTGACTGAACATAAATATGCAAGCATGTAGAGAAAAAAGATTATGTTATAATTGTGATAATAAATTCACTTGGAGACATCAATGTGTCGAGTAAAATCTCTACCTATTGGATGTAGAATCTCCACCTAAAACTAAAGTTTTAGAAGATGCTCATGATACAACATATGATCCAGAATAAGCTCCACCGATTGTAGAACCTGCTTCTTAGGAAGACCAACTGAAGATCTCTCTCCATGCCTTATCAGGAGTCACCAACCCATAAACCATGTGGGTCAGGGGTTACTTCAAGAATATCTCTCACAATACTTATTGATTCAGGTAGTACTCATAACTTCAATGACCCTTAGATCGCCTAATAGGCTGATTGTTTTGTCCATCTTTGCTCTAACTTTGAAGTCATGATTGCCAATAGGGGCACACTACTTTGTAAAGGGAAGTTTCATAATGTGTGTATCTCTATTGGAGATTATAACTTACAGTCCGAAATGTTTGCCTTTCCCTTAGGTGGATGTGATGTTGTTTTGGGAGCCTAATGGTTACACACACTTGGACCCATCTTATGAAATTTTGCTAAAATTTGGATGCAGTTTTCAGCCAATGGGAAAAAACATACATTGAAAGGCTTACACCTAGGGTCTCTCAGTATCATAAGTTCACATTGCATGGAAAAAATTCTTAAGAATAATTCACATGGTGTCATTGCCCAGCGCTATTTCATTCAAATGTAACCATCAACGGTCTCCACTACTCCTGATCTACAAACTCTTTTGCATAGATATGCATATGTATTTACCAAACTAGTGGGATTGCCACCTTCATAGCTAGAGGAACACCATATTTAGCTCCTTCCTAGAAGCGTTCCTCCCAACATCAGGGCCTACTGCTACCCATTTCAGTTGAAAACTGAGATCAAGATGCTCATTCGAGACAACTTGAAGCAAGACATTATTCACCCCAATACTAGCCCATATTCTTCCTTAGTTCTCCTTGTCTAAAAAAATATGGGTCATGGTGCCTCTACATTGACTTCCACACACTTAATCACATCACAATCAAGGATAAGTTCTTGATCCTTGTTATTGATGAGCTTCAAGGCATTCATTTTTTATCCAAGTTGAATCTTTGCTCTGGATATCACCAATTATGACTTCATGAAAATGATATCCCTAAGATAGATTTTTGCATGCATGATGGCCACTATGAGTTTCTGTTCATGCCCTTTGGCCTCATTAATTCTCCTTTAACATTCTAGGCATTGGTGAATAAAATATTTTATCCCTACCTACAAAAATTCGTTCTAGTCTTCTTCGATGATATCTTCATTTATAGTAAAACATGGTCTAAGCATCTCCAACATTTAGAGCTCGCACTGTAACTTCTTTTTGATCATCATCTCTATGTAAAATAGCCCAAATGCACTTTTGTCCAGGATGAAGTGGAGTATCCTGGGCATATTATTTCAGCCCAAAGGGTTTAGGTGGATCTTGAAAAAATGGCTATCATGACAAATTGGCCTCATCCTCAGACACTTAAGAGCCTCCATGGTTTTTTGGGATTGACTGGATACTATCACAAGTTTATCGAGAACTATGAGAAGATTATAGCTCTACTGATAGCTATGTTAAAAAATGATGCTTTTACATAGACACAAACTACTAAGTGTGCATTTGAAGGATTGAAACAAGTTATGTGTACTACACCTATTCTAGCTATGTCAAATTTTACCAAGACCTTCATGATCGAGAACGATGCTTGTGGTAATAGACTTGGTGCTATTCTCCTCCAAGAAGGATGCCCCATTATGTTCACTAGCAAAGCCCTTTTTGACAAGAATTTAGTACTCTCTACTTATGAGAACAAAATGATGACCATTTTTCATGTAGTACAGAAATGGTGACCATACCTATTAGGGAATCATTTTGCATCAAAACTGATCGCCAGAGTCTAAAATATTTCTTGGAATAACAGGTCTTTGCCTCATCAAAATAGAAATGGGTTAGCAAACTCATGGATTATGACTATGAGATCACTTACAAGAAGGGTAAGGCCAATATTATGGTTGATACTCTATCTCACACATTTATAGACCAAGCTTCCCTTTCAACTTTTTCTATGCCTATTCCAAATTGGTTGTGCATTGTATATCAGGGGTATGTCAATGACTCCTCATTATCTCAAATTATTCAATAGTTGGACATTAACCCCTCTTTTGTATGGTATTATTCTTATGATGGTGCTTCTTTTCAATGTAAGGGTCATCTGGTGCTTCCCCATATCACAGATCTTCAGTAGGTTGTATTCTATGAACTTCATGCTTCTCCATCCATAGCGCACTCAGGGTTTCTCAAAAATTATGAACGAGCACGACGAAACTTCTTTTAAAAGGGAATGCAAAAGACAATTAAATAGATGGTGGCCAAATGTGATACCTGCTAATGCAATAAGGGTGAAACAACATCATTCTTAGGTTGCTCAAACCCTTTCCCATCTATACCAGGATTTAAACAGACACTTCTATGTATTTAATTGAGGGGCTCCTTAAATCTAGAGGGAAATCAATGATCTTGGTTGTGGTTGATCACCTCTCTAAATATAATCATTTTTGTGCCCTCAACCATCCCTATACCACCTCCACAGTCACACAATTTTTTGAACTAGATTTTCCATCTTCATGGCATTCCTTCTTCCATTGTCTCAGATCGTGATGTAACCTTCACCAACCATTTTTGGACATAACTATTTTGATGCACTAGCACCCAACTGAAGATGAATTCCAGGTATCATCCACAGACAGATGGCTAGATTGAAATTATCAATAAATTCTTGAAAACTTTACTTCATTACTATTGTCACTTAGATTTTCACCCTTTGAGGATATGTATAAGCTCTCCTCATCCAAGTAGTATAATGGAAACACCTCTAGGCTTGTTGGTAGCCTAAGGATGAGGTGAATATCCAGATAGGCTAACTCCCTTTTACCACTTTGGATTGCAACTATACCTAAACTTAGGGGGGGAAAAGAGAGAGATATAATTAAAATCAAACTATTCTAAGGGAGGCGATACACCAAATAAGATGATGAATTCCAACCAACTACATGTTATACATGAAATCAAGGGACAAACTGAACATACACTTCTTCAATCTGCATCTTCTACATCAATGTTACATTATGAGGTTAGGGATGAATGTGCAAAGCTAGGAGGACTAGACAAGAGGCCTTGAATGACACTAATGAATAGGCTAAATCACTCAATCCTTGACATTTTTTAAAACACTTCACATGCCCTGTAAGAAGAAGCTTTTCAACTGTAAATAAGATGCAAGAATGAGACAACATGCTAAGGAATCCATAGTCTTCACTAAGCAAGATCCAACATTTAAGTAAAACACACTAAGAAAAATCATCAAAAGGTAAAAATTAGTAGTATTATTGATAAAATGATATGCAAATGAGTAGGGATTTTCCATACTCAGGGGAAGCATAAATTACAATGACCAAAATAGCTAGTTCTTATAAAACTTGAGAGAGAGAGAGGAGAAAAAATAAGTCCAAGGGTCACAAGGACACTTGTCAAGCTGAGAGAATCAACTAATTATGCATGAGAAGAGGATGTGAGACGAATTATACAAGTTTATAAATCCCAAGTGTCCATCCAAGTTATCAAACTCTCGCAAAGTGGCGTGAAATTCTCTTAATTGGCTCAGAAAAAACTATCTTCATGATTAACCCTATTTAAACATCCCAAAATTGATTAGGGATAGGTATAATGATTGGGATGAAGGGGAAGGATTTTAGACATGCCTCTCTATGCATTGGTTGTAGGCTTGGTCATTTATAATCATCTAAAAGTGAGCCATCATCATCTGCTGTCAAAAAAACTCCTCTTCTATGTATCCTGCACATGTGGCCTCAAATTTGGCTTCATTTTCCCATGAAAATATATGGGATGGAGTGAATGAAACTTGTTAAGACCCTCAATGGCCTCATAAGCATAATGGACACCCTAAAATTAGCTCACTTGAAGTTTTCCCCTCTTCTCACTAGCTTGTCTACTATCCCAATTTTGACTGGTTGAGATAAGAGATCTAGTTTGGAGACTTAGGAGTTTTTTCATGAAATTAAATGACTTTAGGGAGTTATTAAAAGTCATAATATTCCCTCCAAACATGATTTCATCTTTAGACTCCTCCAGTAGCCTACAAAACATACTAAATTGTCAAAAGTACCTTATTTTGTATCCTATTTGTACAAGTCTGTTTAGTCAAAAAGCATGGGGAGTAGATTTAGGGAGTCTCCTACAAGATTCAATTATCACCTTGGTCAAATTGGTCCATTAGATTAGCTTTCCAACTCCATCTTCTCAAAATAGTCTTAACTAAAGGATTGCAAGGGTTTTAGGCATGCTTGACCTCTTAAGTTTTGTTTATAAAGTTATGACATTGGATTTTCAGACAAATTACACAAAGTGATTTTTCAAGACCCATTATAACTCCTATAAACCTATTTGAATCCCATGCGAAGAATTAAGAGAGATATGAGTGTTCAAACTTGAACTATCGAGTTTGTTTTCTCCTTTTCTGCATGTTTGAGTTTATTTTGGGATCGAAAAAGGACTTATTATGCTTTGTCTAAAAAACACAACCCTTATCACTTCTATTTTGACCCCATAATCACTCTCTAATCTATTATAAAGATTGGTTAAGGTTAAAAAAGAAAATGACCTATCATTTAAAGACTAGGCCTAACCATGTCAAGTAGGCTTGAGTTGTCCTTGAAGCCCAAAATAAGTTCTTATGGATTCTCCTGCACTCTAAAATATAAAACATATTTTAGTTTTTATCCAATTAACATGTTCCATATAGTTATAATACTTACTCAAGGTTGGAAAGGAAGCTGACCACCCATTTGGCACTAAGCCTTAACCTTGCCTTTTAGGTTTGACTGTAACTTTAATGTTTTAGGACTCCTTATTTAAATTTCTTCCTCTCTACCTGATATATCATGGTGTCCTAGATATATTTCAACTTCACACAACTCTTTGTGAGGTCAAAAGATCCCATGGTTCATCATTCATCACTTTCTCCCCAAACTTGCCAATTTGCATTCTAGGGAAGTACCCTCTGTCTGAGACAAATTAGAGGGTACTTCCCCTGTTCCCCCAAATAAATTATTAATTTTAGGAGCTTCCCCAAATAATAAAAATTTTGTGTACAAATTATTATCCCTTGGTTTGGTGATTTTACCTCTCAGATGCTTCAAAATCCAAGACTGAACTCTTCATTGGCAGATTGTGTGCATGACAGTCAGAAAATGATTATGTATTGCCCTTTAAAGAGGGTTTCTTATGATTTATTTCCATTAATTGGGTTCTTTAGATGTTAATGCCTCTTCTCAATATTTTCAATCACCTTTTCATTATAACTTCTTGCTATAACTTCTCATGGTCATGCCCTTTGTCTGAATGGTTCTATGTTTTGACTATGTTTTGCTTCTAGAGGGGACACCTGTAGGTTGTCTTTCATGAAACAAGCTTGAAAATAGTGGATATGACCTCTCCTAAAACTTTGATGACCATTTAACACTAATGGGATCCATTATCCACCTTGATCTTAGCCTAAACATCCTTTGAATCAATCTTTCTTAGCTCACTGCCCTTCACAATCATTTATAATGGCTATAGGTGCATATTTTTGAATAAAAGGGGATTTGTAGGTGTTATCCTGATCACAATTTCAAACACAAACCTATATTTTGGTCATAATTCTCAAAAAATTTCTCATCATTCTCTAGTTCCACAAAAATGAACCACTTTCTCAAACCTACACTTTAGGTTGGTTATAGGTTAGCATTAGGCCTTTGTACGGATTGAAGGTGGTATGGGAAGCAAAACATAATGCATTATCCTCCTTATGATGATATTTTGGGAAATAGATGTCATTGAACCATTTGGAACCACCTCACCTTGATGACATGGTATAAAACCATTTTTGAAAAAAAAAGTTACTCAAAGCTCAAAATCATGTAGATAACACTAATTGGGAACACTCATAAATTGGTAATTTTGGAATTCCTAAAACCAATCCCCATTGCTCATCTTCCCTTAAAACCTTGGAAGGGTCTTGTACATTCTAAAGTATTCAGTAAAATGTCATTTAAATTCATAAAAGGAAAAGACAACCTTGTTTTAGGATTTCAACAAAACCTCCCAGATCTTTGTTTTGCTCTTTATGGGAAAAGGGGCATGAACTTGTCATCTGACCTTTAAAAGTGTTTTATATTGACATTTGTCATTTTGAACCTTCAAACATGGTCTATTATGGTTTCTTCAATCTACTAAGATCCTAAAATGGAGTTACACTATGTATTTTAACACTTCATATGACTCCTAAGCTCTCTGTCAAGGTTTCCTATAGGTGACCACTGTCATACACAGGTAGTAATGTGAGTATTGGCAGTGTGTAATGTATTTTTACTTTCAAATGGTACTATGCCTATCAAAATTCCTTCTAATGAACTCTTCACACTCCCAAGGATTTGAATCAAATGTCAACACATCTTTTTCAACTTGAAATTCCCTATGAAGGCACCTGTAGGCAAATGTTTCCATATACAGGCAGTGAGCATAAACTTAGGCAATATACATTGTGTTTGGATATAAAAAGAGTTTTATACCTATCCTAACACATCCAAAAGAATTTTCACACTATTAGGAATGTGAAAAAACTAACAACACCTTCATCTTAACTTGAATTTATCCATGAGAGCACCTGTAAGTTGTGTGTTAATGCCAAAATTGTGTGTAGATGTTGCATATGAGTGCAACTCATGGAGATTTTGACTTAAAAGATGAAATTGAAAGAGGAAGGGACCAATAAGACATTTAATACATAGTTAAGGACCTATCACAACCATTTTAAGTCATTTACAAAGCATGAAGATCTAGAAATGATGAAAACTACTTGTAACTCAAAAGGGTGCATCCCTCTCACAACTTAAGGTGATTAGCATATCAAAACACCTTAAAATGATAAACCAAACATAGAGAGAATTATATAAGGAAGTCAACATGTTCTGAAATCCACCTCAGTAACTGGTTCGTATGTATTTACCTAGAAATATAGTAAAACCTATAAGGTACACAGATTAACAGGCAAAAAAATATAGTCAACTTCATGAAGATGGTTCATGAAACATAGGCCACCATTATTCAAAATATTTATATGGAAATTAATTTCTCTAATTGTAATACAACTTCCTCAAAGAGTTTGATCTTAAACCTCCTCTACTGGCTGTATCAAGTACAAACTTGAAGATTGCTTTTCCTTGCCAAGAAGGGTGAAAAAGCAACATAACAGTTTTGGGCCAAAAATGACATTTCTAAAGCATTTAAAATGTGTAACCAAATTTGAAAAGCTGAAGAGACATACCATGATCTTATCCCACATGGCACACTTTCCCATGAGCTGTATATTGCCAAACTCACCTTTTTTCTTAAGAAAATTGATCTTTCTTCTGAAACATCTATCACTTTTAGTTACCAATAGTTGATTAAGACATGTGAGGACACATGAAATGACATAACCTTTTGAATTCTTCACACTTTCCAAAAAAATTGTACAACTCATTAAATGTCTATTTTTTGACGTCAAAATAACTAAAAGGACTAAAATGACTAAGGACCAAGGCTATTATAACATCAAATAACATTAATTAATCTATAAAACACTTTTTGACATATGTATTAGATCCTTAAAACACTTAAAAGTCAAGTTTATATCTATAGAGGTCCCAATTTGACCTAAAAGTCAAATTTGGCAACAATTTGGTGACTCATAGGGGTAGTATGCCTTCTATACTAACTAGACCAGTGGTCTTATTAGTCTATTATGATTAGAGAGTCATTTGAAGTCTGAGACACAAGAAGAGGACTTTGACCATAGGCTTTGATCAAGACAAGACCACTTGATTACCTCAACCAGATAAAATAAAAGACACACCAACAAAGCAAACACACTAACAAGACACACCCACACATGTGCTCAAAACACTTAGGAGAATCAGAAAAAAAAAAATTATGCACAACTAAAAACTAAGCATAGCTCCTTTCCAGGATCAAAAGAAAAACTCCTAGAATCATCTTCATGATGAAATGGATCATAGTGCCAAGCATGTTTCTCCTTGGATTGGGCTTTGTAGATCATATCTATTCCTTGGCACTTCACTTGACCTACTCTCAAGTAGATCATCTTAAAATAAGTTTCTAATGTAGATATATTCCTGTTGAACATGTTCACATACTTCATAATGCTGCCCACTCTTCATTTCATGGTGAATTTGTATCTTCTTGGTAGGCATGGCTTCAAGAGGATTGATTTCTTGATCCTTAAAAGATTGAGGCCAATAGGAGCTTGTTCCATCTTTCAAGAGATGATGTGTTTCTCTCAACTAGTTGAAAAGATGATAGACCATCTTTATGACTTCAAACATGTCATCATGAAATGTATATGCTTCTTGAAAGGATAGATTTAAAGGGTTGATTTCCTTTACATACTTGAGTGCCAAGGCTACCTTCTCCATTTATGATTTACTCATAGCCTCCTTGAAGAGGAGTATATCCTGATCTAATGATTTCAAATAGGTCATCTAAAGGCTGCTTTATAACTTGTCCTTGTCCACCCATGAGATCTTGCATAGTGATGGAAGAATCATGGACTATTTCACCCTCTTTGGTAAGAGGGAAACATTCTTCTTCATCCACCCAATCTGAAGATTCAACACAAGAGACTACCTCTTCTTTAGCATTTAGATCCTCTTGATGGATTTTGAATTGCATTTCAATCTCTAAAACAAGACTTTGGTTCTCAAGGGCTGCAATATATTTAAATCTCCTTCTTTGTGATTCCAAGACTAGGCATCTTGAAGTCATGTGACTTATTCTAATGAAGTTGCTAAGGAACTAGGATTTATTCAAGCAAGAGTTCTATTTTTTTATCAACCCATCGCTCCTCTTTAGGTTCCCATACCACAAGTCCATCAAGGCAAAGGGTGATGGGGTGAGGACATGATGAACTAGTTGGTGGATGTGGCACATAGAACTTAAAATCAAATTGAGAGTGAAGTGTAGGGGATTCTTTTAGAAGCTCTTGAGGAAGGGGAGGCAGACCTTTGACTAAAACAACTTGATTATATTCCTTCCACTTGATAATCACTTCATTCACATATGATTTAACTTGATCATTCTCTTGAGGGAGGTTAGATGGGGTGTGTTTAGACATAAGATCTTCTTTTGGGTCTAAACCTTCCATCACACCTTGACTCAGAAATCTCATCATTAACTCTAACTCTTTAAATTGCTTGGCTAGGTTCTATTGGAAAATTATTTCTTAAAGTTCATAGGAATCATCATGAATATAAGGAAAATAAGAGGGTTGACATGGAACACAAGAAGTTTCTTTGGGAAGGGTGGAAGGAACTTGCAAAGGATCAACTTAATTCATAACTTCACACTCCTTATCAACCAAACTTTTATCCTCTTTCTTTCCCATGATTCCACTATCTTGCTCCAGATTAGGATGTTAGGATTATAAGTCTTTTTTAGAGGAAGGGTGGGAGGGGTTTGTATAGGATCAATCTCCTTCTCAATTTCACACTCTTTGTTAAGACTTTTCTCCTCTTTCTTTCCCGATGACTCCACTATCTTATTCCATCTTAGGATGTTAGGATTAGAAGTCTCTTTTTGAGGTGGTGGGGATGCAATGTGAGAGGGAAATGAGGGCTTGAATTCCACTTCCTTTGCTACTAACATGGACTACTGCATATGCATATTATCCAACTCAATTTGCCAATCAAGATTAGCTTCAAAAATAAGGTTTCTCCTTTCAACTCTCTGTTCCAACTGATTGGGAAAAGGATGACTTTGATATCATTGATTGGGCTCATGAGTAGGGCTCAAATATGGCTGATAGGGGACTTGGAGAAGTGGATATGAACGCTGATAGGTTTGGTGAGGTTACCTTTCATGAACTCCTTGCCTATCCTCTAAGGAAGAAACTAGGCCACCCACATCAAGCATCTCACTTATGAGCCTTTGCCAATTGGATTTCTCAATAGGTACCCACTCTTTTTTGACTAAATCTAATGCATCTCTTATCTTATGAATAAGATGACTAGGAACCTCTTGACCACATCCACTTAGTGTATCAAGCTCAAACATATACCTCTTATAGCCCAAGAGTGTTTGCTTGAAAGTGGAGATGGATTGACTTGAAAAGTGACTAGGTTGACTAGGAGTAAGATATGGAGAAGGCTGATTGTAGGACTGATACAGTTCACGAATACATTGATTAGGAACTTGTTCATATTGATAGGGAATGGCACAAGCTTGAAATGTCTCACCCTTATATAAAATAGTGCTCAACACAACAATTATCCATGAAACTTCATTGAAAGCAAGAACACAAATAAAAATGTTACCAACAATCTTCAAAGGATAACCTGGGATGCTTAACCAGCTGATATGTCTTCAGAGTCACCATTGATGCTTGGATAAATGCATCCAAAAGTTGATTGTTGAGAGATAACAATAAAAATATCTCAACTTTTTGGACCAAGATTCCCATTAGGCATACCAAAAATATTATCACTTGGATTTTCACCTTTTGTGGAGATGCTTAAGCTCTCTTCATCCAAGTGGCATAATGAAAACACCTCTAGGCTTGTGGGTAGCCTATGGATGAGGTGAATCTTTAGATAGGCTAGCTCCTTTGATGTACCACTTTAGATTGAAACTAAACCTAAACTTATGGGGGGAAAAGAGAGAGAGATAACTTGAAAAAACTATTCTAAGGGAGGTGATACACCAAATAAGATGATGATTTCCAACCAGCTGTATGTTACACATGAAATCAAGGGACAAACTAAACATACACTTTTTCAATCTACATCTTATCACATCAATGTTACATTATGAGGTTATGGATGAATGCATAAATCTAGGAGGACTAGACAAGAGGTCTTGGATGGCACTAATGAATAGACTAACTCACTCAATACTTGATATTTCCTAGAATACTTCAAAGCCCTGCAAAATAAAGCTGTTCAACTGCAAATAAGATGAAGGAATGAGACAACATGCTAAGAAATCCATAGTCTTCACTAAACAATATCCAACATTCATGTAAAACACACTAGTAAAGTTATGAAAAGGTAAAAATTAGTATTTTTATTAATCAAATGGTATGCAAATGAGAAGGGCTCTGCTATAGTCAGGTGGAGCATAAATTACAATGGCCAAAATGGCTAGTTCTTATAGAACTTGAGAGAGAGGAGAAGAGAGAAGTCTAAGGGTCACAAAGACACTTGTCAATCTGAGATAATAAATTAATTATGCATGAGAAGAGGATGTGGTATGAACAATGCAAGGTTAGGAAGCCCAAGTGTCCATCCAAGTCATCAAACTCTTGCAAAGTGGCATAAAATTCTCTTAACTAGCTCAGAAAAACTATCTTCATTATTATCCCTATTTGAACATCTAAAAATTGACTAGGGATATATATAATTATTGAGATGAAGGGAAAAGATTTTATAAATGCTTCTCCATGCATTGGTTTTAGGCTTGGTCATCTAAAATCATTTGAAAGTGAGCCATCATCATCTACTATCAAGAAAACTCCTTTTCCATGTAGCCTGCACACTTGGCCTCAAATTTGGCTTCATTTGCCCATGAAAATACATGGGAAGGAGTGAATTCCACCTTTTAATACCCTCAATTGTCTTAGAAGCATAAGGGACACCTTAAAATGATCTCATTTGAAGTTTTCTCCCCTTCTCACTAGCTTGTCCACTATGCCAGTTTTGACTGACTGAAATGAGAGCTCTAGTTTGGACACTTAAGATTTTTTATTGGAATGAAATGAACATAGGGAGTTAGTAAAAGTCTTAATGCTCTCTTCAAATTTTATTTCATCTTCAGACTCCTCTTGTAGCTTGTAAAACATGCAAAACAGTCAAAATTATCCTATTTTGTAGCCTATCCGTACAAGTCCATATAGTCAAGAAGCATGGGTAATAGATATTGAGAGTTTCCTATAAGGTTCAATTATCATCTTGGTCAAACTGGTATATTAGATTAGGTTTCCAACTCCATCTTCTCAAACTAGTCTTGACTAAGGGTTTGCAAGGGTTTTAGTCTTGTTTGACCTCTTAATATTTGTTCCTAAAGTTATGATGTTGGAGTTATAGAAAAATTCCACAAAGTGATTGTTCAATACACCTTATAACTCCTATAAACCTATTTGGCTCCCATGAAAAGCATCAAGAGAGATATGAGTGTTCAAACCTGACCTATGAAGTTTATTTTCTCCTTTCCTGCATGTATGAGTTGGTTTTGGGCTCAAAAATGGACTTCTTGTACTTTGTATACAAACCAAAATCCTTAACACTTTTATTGTGACCCCATAATCACTTTTCAATCCATTATAAATCTTGGTTAAGGGTAAAAAATAAAATGACCTATCATTTAAAGACTAGGCCTAACCATGTCAAGTAGGCTTGAGTTGTCCTTGAAGCCCAAAATGAGTTCTTATGGATTCCCATATGCTCTAAAATCTCAAACATATCTATTGTGACCCAATGAAAATGTTCTATTTGGTTATAATACTTAATCAAGGTTGGAAAGGAAGCTGACTAACCATTTGACACTAGGCCTAAACCTTGCCTTTTAGGCTTTACTGTAACTTTCATGTTTTAGGACTCCCTATTTATATTCCTTCCTCTGTGCCTAGTATATCATGGTGTCCTAGATATATTTAAACTTCACACAACTCTTTGTGAGGTCAAAACATCCCATGGTTCAACATTCATCCCTTTCTCCCCAAACCTGCCAGTTTGCATTCTAGGGAAGTACCCTCTATCTGAGATAAAACAGAGGGTACTTCCCCTATTCCCATAGATAAAATATTCATTTTTGGATCTTTCCAAACTCATATACATGTGTACAAATTATTATCCCTTGGTTTTGTGATTTTTCCTCTCAAATGCTTCAAAATCCAAGACTGAACTTTTCATAGACAGATTGTGTGCATGATAGTCAAAAAATGACTGTGTATTTCCCTTTAGAGAGGGTTTCTTGTGATTTGTTTCCCTTAATTGGGTTATTAAGATGTTACTAGCTCTTCTCAATCTATTTCAATCACCTTTTCATTATAACTTCTTACTAGAACTTCTCATGGTCATGCCCTTTGTCTGATTGGTTCTATGTTTTGACTATGTTTTGCTTCTAGAGGGGACACCTGTAGGTTGTCTTTCATGAAACAAGATTGAAAATAGTGGATATGACCTCCCATGAAACTTTGATGATTATTTAACACTAATGGGATCTATTATCCACCTTGATCTTAGCCTAAACATCCTTTGAATCACCCTTTCTTAGCTAACTGCCCTTCACAGTCATTTATAATGGCTATAGGTGCATATTTTTGAATAAAAGGGGATTTGTAGGTGTTAACATGATCACAATTTCACACACTAACCTATATTTTGTACAGAATTCTCAAAAAAGTTCTCATCATGCTCTATGTCCACAATAATGAACCACTTTCTCAAACGTACACTTTAGGCTGGTTGTAGGTTAACATCGGGCCTATGTACAGACTAAAGGTGGTATAGGAAGCAAAACACAATGCATTATCCTCCTTGTGATGATATTTTAGGCCATAGATGTCCTCTAACCATTTATAACCACCTCACCTTGATGGCAAGGTCTAAAACCAACTTTGAAAACAAAAATTGCTCAAAGCTCAAAACATGTAGATAACACTGATTGGAAACAGTCATAAATTGGCAATTTAAGAGTTCCCAAAAACCAATCCCCATTGCTCATATACCCTTCAAACATTGCAAGGGTATTATACATGCTAAAGGCTTAAATACAATGTCATTTAAATGCATAAAAGGAAAAGGCAACCTTGTTTTAGGATTTCAACAAAATCTCCAAGATCTCTGTTTTGCTTTTTTTGGGAAAAGGGGCTTGAACTTGTCATCTGACATTTGAAAGTGTTTTATATTACCATTTGTAATTTTAACCCTTCAAACATGGTCTGTTATGGTTTTTTCAATCTAGTAAGATACCAAAAGGGAGTTCCACTATGTATTTTAACACTTCATATGACTCCTAAGCTCTCTATCAAGGTTTCCTGTAGGTGACCACTGTCATACATAGGCAACAATGTGAGTATTGGCAGTATGTATTATATTTTGAATTTCAAATCTTACTAGGCATATCTCAATGCCTTCCAATGAACTATTCATACTCCCAAGGATTTGAAGCAAATGTCAACACATCGTTTTCAACTTGAAATTCCCTATGAAGGCACCTGTAGGCAGATGTTTCTATATACATGCAGTGAGCACAAACTTAGGCAATATACATTATGTTTGGATATAAAAAGAGTTTTATTCCTATCCTAACACCTCCAAAATCATTTTCACACTATCAAGGATGTGAAACAATTAACAAAACCTCCCTCTTAATTTGAATTTATCCGTGAGAGCACATGTAAATTGTGTGTTAATGGCAGAATTGTGTGTGGATGTTGCATATGACTAAAACCCATGGAGATTTTGACTTAGAGGATGAAATTTAAAGAGGATGGGACCAAGAATACATTTAAAGATATATCACAACCATCTGAAGTCATTTTCAAAGCATGAAGATCTGGAAATGATGAAAACTACCTGTAACTCAGAAAGGTGTATCCTTCTTACAACTTAAGGTGATTAACATATCAAAACACTTTTAAATGATTAAAAAAACATGGAGAGAATTATATAAGGGAGCCAAAATCTTTTGAAATCCACCTTAGCAATTGGTTTGTACGTATTTATCCAAAAATAAAGCATAAACTATAGGGTACATAGATTAACAGACAAAAAAACACAGTCAACTTCATGAGGATGGTTCATGAATCATTGGCCACCATTATTAAAAATATTTATATGTAAATAATGGTATTTGAGTGTATTATGACATACCCAAAGCATTTTATTTGAAACCTCTCCTATTGGCTGTATCAAGTACAAACTGAAGACTAATTTTGCTTGCCAAGAAAGGTAAAAAATGAGCATAATAGTTTTGTGCCAAAAATGGTACTTCCAGAGTACTTCAAATGTGTAAATAATCTTGGAGAAGCTTAAGAGACATACTATGATATTCTCTCACATGGCACACTTCTCCATGGGCTATATAAGTGTCAAATTCACCTTTTTTCCCAAGATAACTGATCTTTCTTATTTATCACCTACCAATTTCAGTTAAAAATAGTTTATTAATATATGTGAGGACACATGACACATGACATAACCTTTTGAAGCCTTTAAACTTCCCAAAAAATCTATACAACTCATTAAATACCCTTTTTTTGACCTCAAAATGACTAAAAATAACGAAGGACCAAGGCTAGTATAACATTAAATGACATTAATTAACATACTAAACACTTTGTGACATATTTATTAGACCCTTAAAACACCTAAAATTTAAGTTTTTATCTATAGGGGTCCCAAATTGACCTAAAAGTCAAATTTGGTCAATAGTTACTTCACCTCAGAATAACAACATCAGTGGGCAAAGTGGCTCCCTCTCATTGAATGGTGGTACAATACCTCCTACCACATGTCAAATAAAATGACTCCATATGAATCAATCTATGTTCAAGCACCACTAGTGCTCCTTCTGTACACCCCCAATAGTTCAACAGTTCAAATGATTGACATGCTTCTCTGAACCCATGATATATCCTAATTGCCCTATGGGATAATCTTCATATGGCACAAAATAGAATGAAACAATAGGCTGATTATCACTATTTTGAGCACACTTTCTAAGTAGGTGATATGGTTTTTCTTTGCCTGTATCCATACAAACAATCCTCCTTAAAACTCAAAGCACGTCATAAGCTAGCTCCCAAGTTCTATGGACCATATAAGGTTCTCCAGAAAATTGGGTTGGTTGCTTATAAGTTGGAACTCCCACTTTCTTCCTGAGTTCACCTAGTATTTCATGTATCTTTTCTAAAGAAAGTTCTTGGCACAAACATCATAATGCAGACTATTTTACCCAAGCTTTATAATGAAAGATCTGTGCTTCTTGAGTCAGAGACAATCCTAGATAGACGCACATACCAACTTCACTCCCGCTCCATCACAGAGGTATTAATTTAATGGCATGGAATGCAACCAAAGGATGCAACATGGGAACCACTATTTTAGATTCAACACCAATTCTCACATTTGAAGGTTTGAGGATAAATATTTTTTTAAGAGGGAGGGGATGTTAGGAACCCGTGCTACCCCTTCTCTTTATTTGATTAGTATATTAGTTGCTATGAATGCATATGCTTTGTAAGTTATCCCATAAGCATTTTGTTTTATTCCACATTCATGGGAATTAGTAGTTGTTTAGATTACACTTAGTATATAAATAAGTGTTCAGGCCAATGAAGGCATTCATGAATTTATTGTATTGAGCTTATTCAAGGGAGTTTTCCCCCTTGAAGTGGCTTGTGATCAATATAATCCTTTCAGTGCTTCAACTAATTATATAAATATGTTATTTCATGTATTTTATTATATAAATATGTTATTATATAAATATTCCTTGAAGTGGCTTGTGAATCGTTTAAAATGCATAATATTCATTAGCTCATCGATTTCTTCTCTATCTAAAGTGGCCAACTTATATTCCCCTAATCCAAATTTGGTGATAATGATGTAAGGCCCAAGCCAATTGGCCTCAATTTTCCCTTTCTTTTCCCGGTTAGCATTGGTGTTCTTTTGATTTTCCTTGAGGACTAGGTCACCAATTTCAAATTATCAATATTGGATTTTCTTACGATATTGAACTTTTAATTTATTTTGATATGATTTGAGGTGGTTAAGAGCATTCTGATGATTTTCATCTAATAATTCTAGTTCTTGTATCCGTTTATTTCTATATTCATTGTCTATGATCATGCTTCATAAAGATATGCACAATGAAGGGAGTTTGACCTCAACTAGTAAGATGGCTTCTATTCCATATACCAAAGAGTATAGAGTGGCCCTAGTAGGTATTCAGATGTTGGTTGTATATGACCAAAGTATAGGATACAACCATAGATACCAATTCCTTCAAGCGTCATTGATAATATTTTTAAAGATTTTTATAAGAGTCTTGTTAGTAGCTTCCACTTGTCCATTTCCATAGGGGTAATAAGGTGTCAAGAAATGCTACTCACTATGATATCTATTACATAGGTCTTTGGCTTCTTAATTTATGAAATATTTACCGTCATCTAATATCATTTTAGAAGGAATTTTGAAATGACAGATGTTCTGGTTTAAAATAAATTTAGATTTTTGAAGCCCTATACTGTATATGAGTGACATGGCTTCCACGCATTTTGTAAAATACTCTGTAGCTGTAATAATGAATTTTTGTCTATCTGATGAATTGGGATTAATTTTTCTAATAATATCTAATCCTCATACTGAAAAATGCTAGGGGCTCATGATAGGTTACAGTTCTTGAGCTAGGGCATGTATAAGATTCTTGTGTTTATGATAGGATACCCATTTTCACATGTACTAACAAGCGTCATGATCCATTGTTGACCAATAATATCCTATCCAGAGTAACTTCTTGGCTAGGGCCATTCCAATAACATGGCCTCCACAAATACCATCATGAACCTCCTTGATCATAAGAGGATCCTCCTCTGAGTTCAGGAATCTCAATAGGGTCCTATCATAACCCCGTTGATAAAGTGTGTTGCCAAGGATAGTGTAAAGGGAGGCGCATTGGATGAAGGCTTTGCATTGATGGTGGTTAAGGTTTGGTGGAAGGGTGTTGCCATGTAGTTAAGCATAAATATCATGGTATAACAGTTGACTGAGTTCAGGGATTGCACATATCTGATAGTGAGCCAATGCCTAATGTGCAAGTAGCAATAATTATTAAACCAAAAAATTATATTCAAGGACATATTATGGGAGATATATTAGAGACCTGATAGTGTCCATTGCATTTGTTACTTTGTCACTTCCCCTTAGTACTTGTTCAAAGGTTATAGATTGAAATTTATTTTTTAATTAATCAATCATTTGTTTGTATGGAAGTTACTTCTCATCTTTAGTTTGGAACTCCTCATTGACCTGCTTAATAACCAATTGAGAGTTTCCTAGGACCCTAAGATGCTGAATATTCCATTAGATGGAAATTTGTAGTTCAATAATTAATGCCTCATATTTAGCAATGTTATTAGTGCATGAGAAAGATATTCAAAAAGCCTTAGGGATTAAGTGTACTTGTGGTGTTACCAAAATGATTCGAGCTCCCAACCCATGCATAGTAAAGGATATATTAAAATAAATCTTCCATCTTGATGATTCTTTAGTTTCTAAAATGGATTCATCAGGGAAGGCTATTGTTAATGGTTTCATGTCCACTACAGGTGTTATGACTAGTTGATCCATTATAATCTATCCCTTGATGGATTTTTAATTCAAATACTTGATGTCAAATTCACTCAACAACATAATCCATTTATCCATCTTCCTTATTAAGGCAGACTTAGATACGATATATTTAAGTGGATCAACTTTACTTGGTTAGTTAACATATGATGTTTGAGATTTTGAGAAGCAAAGACCACAACCGAGCACGATTTCTCTACGGGGGTGTAATTAAGCTCGTATGAGAGGAGTGTTCTACTTAAATAGTATATATCTCATTCTTTTCCTTCATAATTGTGTTGAGATAAGAGAACCCCTATGGCACATGGTGCAGTAGATATATACAAAATAATGGCCTTCCTGATTTGGTGGTGAAATAACTAGAGGTTTTAATAAATATTGCTTTAGGTTGTCAAATGCCTTTTGACATTCTGGATTTTAGTCAAAGTGAAATCCTTTCTTTAATAATGAGTGAATGGATGGAACTTATCTGTTAGTTGAGAAATAAAATGATGAATGGATTGTAATTTTACTTGAAGGCTACATAACTGCCTCATGTTTTTAGGTGGAGGCATTTCAATAATGGCTTTGACTTTAGTAGGGTCTACTTCAATGCCTCATCGGGACACTATAAAACCCAAAAGTTTACACAAATTAACCCCAAACACATATTTATTGGGGTTTAAGAGGAATTTATATTCTCTAAGCCTCTCAAAGATTAGCTTTAGGACCACTGGATTTTTTTCTCTTATTTTGGACTTTCCTAAGATATCATTCACATAGTCTTTTGCATATCATGCATCATGTCATGGAAGATAACTATCATGGCCATGTGGTAGGTTTATCCTGCATTTTTCAATCCAAAGGGCATCACTTGATAACAAAAAGTCCCCCATGGAATGATGAAACTAGTTTTATGTTGATCTTTTGAAGCAATTTTGATTTGATTATATCCTGAAAAGTCATCCATGAGGGAGAATAGTTCATATCCTGCTATGGAGTCCAAAATCATGTCAATATTAGGAAAATGAAAGGCATATTTTGGGCATGCCTTATTGATGTCGCAAAAGTCAGTACATATGTGTGTCCCTCCTTGTGGCTTTGCAATAGAGACAATATTATAAATCCATTTGGAATAGTCTATTGACCAAATGAACCCTGCTTCTAATAATTTTTTGTAATTTTTCTTTGACTAAGAACACCACTTTGGGGTGCATATTTTGAAGCTTATATTTTTTTGGTTTTGCATTGGGATACACTACAAGGTGATGTACCACCAAAGTGGGATCTAATCCAGGCATGTCTTCATAGCTCCATGTGAAAATGTCTATAAACTCTTTTAGAATCTCAATAAGAATTTGACGTTCTTCAAAAGTAAGAATTGCCCCCAGTTTGATTATTCTAGTTTTTTATTTAGTTCTAATATCAAATTTTATGACTTCCTCAATTAAGGAAGGTGATTGATCTTGTATGTATGCTGAGGGTGGTGGTAGATTTTCACCTAAAGCAAATTTAGATGGAACTCTGCACCTAGCTCTTGATACAACTTTTGCTCATAAGAGTTTACCTGAATTTATTTTATGATCAGAGAGAAGTCATTTTCATCATATTCCTCTGCTTCTACCTAATTCAATGATTTATTTTTCTCTCCAAAATAGGCTGAATCACTTAAACCAATAGATAATCTCTTTTTATGATCCCCTAATGAAATAAAACTTTAGGCTCCAATGTACTCAATAATGGCTTCATCACTTTGAAATATATCAAATGATGGTTCTTTCTTATGATCCTAGTCTATCAATTTAGGGTAGCAAAGGGAAATATTGATGGTGAAAATGGATACATTGGGGAACAGGTTCATGGAAACAAGATCTTCATAGAGGCTATAGATGGAACCTATCTTGATTTCTTCATCAGAGGTTGACTCTTCAAGAATCGAAGAAGAGTCTGTGGCAATAGAGTTGAGGTCAATGCCTAGTGGTTTGTATCCTAGGCCAAGTCACCTCAGATTTTTGTGAAAAATGATAGGTTCCAAAATTCCTTATTCCTCCCAACCTAGTCCTCGACCCTTATAGTTCATATTTTGAAGCATTTTTTGCAACTTGGGATATTATTTATTTTGAAAACATAGGGCTAGATCTTCATGAATTATCCAAGAATCATCAAGCTCCTCAAATTATTATTTTGATAACATTCCTATAGTGGTGAAAGTAGTGAAGCCAAACTAATAAGTGATAGGTTTATCTTTCTGCATAGCTAGGGACCCATAAATTCATAGGAACAATGGAAGAACGCCTACACAAAGGGTTTTATATTCATATTATCGACATCCCTTGGAGATGATTTTCAAGTGTGTGGTTTATTATGACTCGGATGAAGAGGGTGATAGGCTATTGGGATGTACATATTTCATAGATTTTAGATTGTAAGATGAGATTTGGGTACTTGGACAATAAATATCATAGCTTGATTCTTTGATTTGACAACTACAAAATTGTTCGATTTCACCTAGGATGGTGACCTCCATGCCTGAATGTGGGAATTTGAGGCATTGATGAAGGGTGAAGGGCACCTCTCTCATCTCATGGATCCAAGGATGTCCCAAAATCATGCTATAGGGAATATCAACATTCACTACATGGATTAATCTTTGGTGGACTACATGTCCCACTACAATGGTAAGATATATTGTACTTGTTGATGATCACTCATTATAATCATAAGCCTTTATCATCATCAAAGTTATCCCTAGTGATGATTCTAAATGTTCCATCCTTTTGAGAAATTAAATACTACACAAATTTAGAGCAGATCCTCCATCTCTAAAAACTTGTGGGATCTTATGGTTTGCAATGGATATTTTGATGAATAAGGGATAATTGTGATTTGGGCCTATTGTTGGCATATCCTGGGCACTAAATGTGATCTATTATGATGTAGACAAGTGACCCACAAAAGCTTGTAATTTATTTGTGTCGATATCCACAAGAAATTTTGACTCATGCAAGACTTGATTTAATATCTCTCGATGTACATAAGAAGTTTTGAGAAGATCCATGAGGGAGATTTATGCTAGGGTCTTCTCTAACTATTGGATAATGTCATGTTTTATTATGAGTATTTGAAGCTTTCTTAGGAATAGTGAATTTTTGAGATGAAGAGGAGGGTGGGTCTTTTTAATGTACTCCAGGAACTATTATTTTACCATGCCTTATGGTAACTACACAATCTGTAATGATCCTATTAATTTAAAGGATCAAACAAGGCAGATTTGAGGGCTCTTGGATGATTTTGATCTTGATGGTGTTTATGTGATGGTATGGGATGGAGTGGTAATCAACTTTGTTGGAACTAGAGGCTTGACCTTAATCCCTTGGTGTTTTCTTTATTTTTGGTCATGATTCAATAGGGGGTCTTGATATATTCCTAATTATTGGTTATTAGATTGGCTTGAATGGATTTCACCTTCAATTTCTATCTTTCCTTTTTCTATCAAGTCTTGGATGAAATGTCTTAACTACATGCACTTTTTAGAATCATGCCCTTTCACACAATGGTAATGAAAAAACTCATCTTCATGATACCAATTAGGGCATGGCTTATTTTCATCCAAAGGTCTGATCTCAGGGATATTTATCATATTTGCAACAACTAATTTCTTTAGGACCATTTCAAATGACACACCAAGACTTGTAAGATGAAGTATCCCTATTCTAAGCCTTGGCTTCCCTTTTGGTACAATAATGCAAGAGATATTTTAACTTTTGGTAGTAAGGGAATATCTTGATACCATTTGTACATGTTTGGAATCAATAACACCATCCCAAAATTCATTCTTATTTTTATTAAAGATATTTAGTTTACCTAAAAAAACATTATCTTGGTTTTGATTTTGTTCATTTCGGGTATATAACTTAATAGTCCCCCTTTTTATAAGTGCATTTGTTGGAACACAACTAGATACTAAGAGGGGAAGTGAATTAATATATAGATTAACTTAGTATTTTTAAAATCCTTTTAAAACAGATTAAAACTATATGCAGAGATCATAATCACACAAATAGTCATAACACTAGATATACCGTGGAAAACCCAAAATGAGAAAAACCACTATGAGAATAGCTGCAAAAATCTACCATTCTAATCCAGCTTCACAATAAATAACCTCACTGGTTACAATGTTTAAGGGCACCAACCCTAAGGAAACACCAATCTCCTAGTTTATGAGCTTCAAATCTAAGGAAGCACCCACTCCTTAATTTAAGCACCAACTCAGCTTATCTGATGGCACCAACCAATCAGATCTCTATGGACCTACAACTCCAAATCATAATGTTGATTCATAAATGAATCCAATCCTCTGTTCTCTATTTCAAGTCTAATCTTCATTTGTTCATGCTCTGCACTTCATCTCTCTTTTCTTCCACTGCCTCTTTGCTTCTGTGTCTCTATATATCTCTATTTGACACACTTCATCTAAATTCTGATCTCTACTTCTCTCACTCTATTCGAGTCTGCTCAATAGCAATAGTAATAGTTCCAATAGCCTTTTCCTATGTCCTTGTTATCATATATATAAACAATTGATCTAGGGTTCCATATCTTCACTATGTTCACACTTGTTTACAAACACATCACACTTTGTTCTAGACTCAGTTCATTATATCTTGAACTATAATTTTCCTGTCTATAATTCATGCATCACCATCATGTTTCCTTGTTTCATTACTATCTATAGCATTTGTGGACTCTAGTTTTGATGCACATGCACATTTACATAGATTTAATCAGTTACATCAATGAATCTCATTGTCTATGTCATAATTCATGGCTTACTTACATGTTCCTATGTTTGACTGTTAGACTGAACATATCTTTAAATATAAATCATTGATCTTACATTTGTTGCATGATCTGATGGTCTTCATTTAAATAACTCAACTTTAAAATACATCCATTCGATCAAATTATGATAGGCTCACGCTATCCATTGAATCCTTGTATGCTTATTGGCTTTAATGTTCTCACTTTAAAACATGTTTGTTAGATATTTTGATCTAAGCTCCCACATGCCATTTGATCTCCAAAGATGCACAATCTTTACTTCTATTTAATAATTAAATGCCAATATCTTTATCCCATCTCACCACTTCCTAAGTCTTTGGATTGCTTACACTCCATTAATCTTCTCAGACTTGCTTGATCTTTAACTTGGCTCTATCTCATTAAATGTCAAGCACTTAATCTCATTTGAGTCCATTCACTATGTTGGATCTTCTTTGCATGATCGACCACTCATCGTCAGATCTTTTGACAAGCTCGATCATTATCTCTGCTTAGCTTTCAAGAATGTGACACTTAGCGTTAACGTGTGCCTTATGCACATTGCTATCAATTCCTATTATTGAGACACTTTGCAAACCCTCATTTATCATTGAACTTTTGACTTTAAAATGCACCATAGATTTATTGTGCAAGCTTTGTGATTGTGACACTTATCACTAGTGGAGGTCCCTTTGACAAATTGACATTACTTATGCTTCATTGGATCTTCAATGTATGAATAAGTACCAACCATTGATCAATATTTAAACTTTGACCACCTATCTTCATCTTGCTTCATCTTGGCATCTTGGATCCAACACGCTTTGTTGATCTCTTCGAGACTTGCTCGAACTTTACCTTGTGCAGATTTGTCAAAGTATGGGGACCATCTCAATTATGTTTGGAAGGCTAACTTTGCACCTTCATATCTTCTATTTTTCTCAACTGACTAGTCTAAAATTTGAACCATATAAACTAGGTATAATAGTGAACAAAACCATATTCTCATTTATTCTTGAAGCTTTTGTGCATGTGATAAATAATGCCATTAATCTCCTCACTCAAATTATTCTATTATAGAGATAGTTATGCCTCAAACTTGCCTAGAAGGCCAACTTTGTCCTTGCATAACTCTTGTCATGCTTAGTCAAATGACATATAATTTAGCACATAAGATCCTATCATATAGTGGATTCCATCCATATATCTATATGTTCCTGAAACCTTCATATGTGTAAGATATGGCATCATAAAAATGCCTTCTCAGCTTTTTATTGCAAACTGAAAATTTGACTAAGTGTTGGAAAACATGTTCAAAATGCCTGGGATCTCTACTTTAATCAAGCATATCTTTTATCTCACTATGTCTCATGATCTAAGATTTAGCATGTAGAAACTAGGCACAAAAATTTAACAGACCCATATGATCATTTTGTCTTGGCACCTCCATATGTGCAAATGCTGATCTGATCAAATCTAGTGCATAATAATAAGGGACTAATGTGATCACAACCATATGACTAGCTCCCCCAGACTCATTCACATGTGGCAATGGTGACATCAACAAAATTCATTCTCAAATTTTTCTGTCATAGACCTAAAATGTCTAGATTATTAATATGAAGAACCAGATGAATTCCACTCATGCTCACAAGCAATCTAATCATCTTTGACCTTAGATAGGATCATTTGCATATAATCTAATCACCATATTTAGTTCTGAACATCAATGACATGCTTGTAATGTCCCTTTTGACATCAATGACAATCATATTTTCAATAATCTCCCCCTTTGCATTGATGGCAAACTAAATGCTCTGATTTTCTAATATTTTGCTCCTTCTCTAGCATTATTGAATTAGCTTATGATAGGTATGAACTAAAGCTATTCATACCAAACTTAGGTATGAAATAAAGCTATTCATACCAAACTTGCTTCACCTTAGACAATGACACGTTTTCCTGATACTCAACTTGGACACTTGCTCTACTTCTTCTTTGACATTTTCACATTTTTTCCAAATTTTTGCAACGAGCATTTGCTCTTTTCTCCCCCTTTGACATCAATGACAAAGGGATTCATTCTGATTGTTTATCCAAATGTTTCTCCCCCTTTATCAGATAAAGGATTTTGTCTATGAATTTTCAACCATCAACTCATTAGACCTTTGAAAATATATGCATACTCGAGTTACCTTTTCTCTCTTCATCTAGGGATTAACAAAGCTTCTATGAGACTCCCCTTGGACTCATGCCCTCTCACTAGGATCTAGTGATGTGGTGTAGGAGCCAACACTCCTAAATTATATCTTAGATATTCAAATTATTCCTTGGGAAGAGATTTGGTGAATATGTCTACAATTTGATCCTTAGTTGGCATATATTCCATTGTGACCTCTTGATCTACAACCTTCTCTTTTAAAAAGTGATAATTGATATGTGCTTGGTTCTAAAATGCATCACTAGATTCTTTGATATATTAATAACACTTGAATTGTCACAAAGAATAGAGATAGGTGACTTGTACTTTGCTTGATGTCTTTGATTGTTTGCTTCTTCCACAAGACTTGAGTGTAACATGTGACTACTGCCACATATTCTACTTCTACTATAGAAAGAGTAACTGAATCTTGTTTTTTGCTTAGCCATGAAACCAGTCTCTTTCTAAGAAAAAATGTAACACCACTAGTGCTTCTTCTGTCATCCACACTTCCTTCCCAATCAACATTTATATAAGCTATCGAAGTGAAATATTCACCTTTGGGATACCATAGTCCATATTCAATTGTGCTCTTAATATATCTAAAGATCCAAATCATTGCATTGACATGTGACTCTTTAGGAGCAACTTGAAATCTTAAAAACATACACACTACTTGCATGATATAGTTAGGTATAACACGCTATCTATCATTGATCTATACATAGTCTGATTTGCATCAAGGGACTCATCTTCTTTGCTCAACTTACAACTAGTAATCATTAGAATACTAACTAGTTTTCTATCTTCTATTCCAATTTTTTTGAGAATTTTCTTTACATACTTGGTTTAGGATATAAATATCCCTTCATCAGTTTGTGCTATTTGTAGAGCAAGGAAGAAAGAAAGTTCTCCAAGCATAGACATCTCAAACTCACTTTAAATTTGTGTATCAAATTCTTTGCACATTTTGTTATTGCTACCACCAAAGATGATGTCATCTACATAAACAACAATAATCAACATATGCTCACCTTTTGATTTGAAGTACAGATTGTTGTCTGTACATCTTTTGTTAAAACCTTGTTGTTGCAGGTACTGGTCCAATCTTGAATACCATGATCTAGGTGCCTGTTTTAGACCAGATCAAGATTTCTTCAATCTGCACACATAATCTTCTTCCTATGACAACTGAAAACCTTCAGGTTGTTCTATGTAAACTTCCTCTTCTAGGTTATCATTTAAAAAAGTAGAATTGACATCCATTTGATAGACTTTGAACTTTTTGTAAATATAAAATGCTAGAAACATTCTTATAGCTTCCAATCTAGTAACTAGAGGAAATATCTCCTCAAAATCTATGTTCTTAACTTGTGCATATCCTTTGCACACCAATCTTTATTTATTCCTTATAATAGCTCCATCTTTATTGAGCTTGTTTCTATCGACCTATTTTTTACCTACACATTCTCGTTTGAAGGTCTTGGAACAAATTGTCAGGTTTTGTTCTTTTTAATTTGGCTCAGTTTTTATTCCATGGATTTTAGTCAATTCTCATCCTTGCTGGATTCAACATAGCTCTTAGGCTCAATTTCAGACATTAGAGCAAAAATTACTTGCTCTTTGTTCATTGTAACTCTTCTCCTTATCTGAAATCCTTCATTATTATTGCCAATTATCTGCTCTTTAGGATGATCTTTTTGAACAGATCTTGGAGGTGTCTTTTCATTCATTTCCTTATCCTCTTCATTAACTATTTTTTTTTAGGATCTAATTTTTCAATACTAATTTTCTTATCAGGTTCAACATGTTTCAATCCTTCTTCAACCTTGACATTGATGCTATCTATAATCTTATGTAGTCTTTTATTGTAATATACATAGGCTTTGCTTTGAGTGGAATAAATAAAAACTATTCTTTCATCACATCTTGATTCAAAGCTTCCCAATTTGTTCTCTTTTCCCCTGATGTAGCATTTGCTTCCAAACACTCTAAAGTACTTAACAGAGGCAGGGTTTCCATACCATAGCTCATAGGGAGTTTTTTCATTATTTATCCTTAATTGAACTCTCTCCAAGATGTATAATGTTATTTGGACTACTTTTCTCCATTATCCATAAGGTAACTTGGCCTCTTTTAGCATTATTCTGGCCATTCCTTAACTATCCTATTCTTTCTATCAACAACTTCATTCTGTTATGGAGTCCTTATTATAGAGTAATGCCTTTTGATCCCATGCTTCTCAAAGTACTCTATGAACTCATTTGAGGTGAATTATTAACCTTTATCAGAGCTTAAGCATTTGATTTCTCATCCAATTTTATTCTCCTCCATGGCCCTAAAGATCTTGAATCTCTCAAATGCCTATGACTTATCTTTCAAAAAGGTTACCCATATCATTCTTGAGTAATAATATAAAAATAACATGAAGTATCTCTCTTATTTAGATCCTCTTATCTTAGTAGGACCACAAAGATCAGTATAAACTAATTCTGGAGGCTTTGTAATTGCATACTCCTTTGTTTAAAATCTAACCCTTGTCTGTTTGCCTAGTTGACATTCCTTGCAAGTAGTGTCTATAGGTTTGGATATCTTAAACATGTGTCTATCACACTAATTTGAGCTTACTTTGACTAGATTATCAAAGTTGAAATGACCCATTCTTCTATGCCATAACCAACTCATCAATATTTTCTATTAGGCAATTATTACCATTCACTTCAATACTATTAGAAATATTGCTTTTAATCCTTTTTCCTTCTGCAACTATTTTTACAGATCTATTTAACTTGAAACCTTTTGCCTCAAATGTATCCATTGTCACACATTTGGTTAACACTTAGCATATTATGTTTCAATGCTGTAATATAAAGGACATCATGTGTAGGTAGTTTTCCATCTATGTTCAAGGTTCCTTTACTTTTGATCTTTATTGCTGTATTGTCTCCCAAGCTGATAGATCTTTCCTTACATTTGTTTAATTTGATTAACTTTCTCTTATCACTAGTCATATGTTTTGAGCAACCACTATCTATTACCCACAAGTTCTGCTCCTTAGCATGGAGTGTAGTTCGAGAAATCATAGATTGATTTTTCACTCTCCACACATCCTTGGGTTTCTTGTTTGGCTTCTTTTCATAAACTTGTGAATCATTGTTCACACTGGGAGGCATGCCTTTATTTACATTTTGCACTTTTGATCTTACAAAATCAGTTCTACATTGTTTACCTATTGATCAAAATTATTGCAATTATAACATATTACATTTGTATCTAATAATGGATCAAATGAGTTTCTACTTACAAAATTTATTCTCTTTTTAGGTACAACCCTAAAATCAATAGCCTTATGATCAAATTGTTTATAGGTATAACAATAACCATAGAAAGATGATGAATACTTGGTCATAGCATTTCTTGGTGCAACATGAGGAGCTCTTCTAGACTCTGGCTTCTTCAAGTCTCTCACTTTTGTGTACCCATTTGTATCGACTATCTTTATCTTTTTTATGTATTCAAAGTTCTTTTCTACTTCAACTTTCTTCACATCAACTATGTTTGAGTCTATCTTTATATCCTTGTAAGATTTCTCTTTCTTTGCTCTATATTCTCCTTTTGCTTTGAAGTTGTCATATAGGTTAGCAGATGTACTAGTTATGATTTTTTTTTCATAACCAAGACCTGCTCTCTCTTTTGAAAGCTTTTGAGAGTTAATCAATTCATCAAGAATCCCTAATCCTCCTATCAACTTCAGTTTTTTGTATAGTTGTCCTTTAACTTTCTCAAGATCTTTTCTCAAGGTCACTATCTTTACTTCTAGCCTCATGCACTCATCAAATTTAGATTTTAGTTCAAGTTTGACTACATATTCTATTATTTTAGCCTCTTCAACTTGTGTCTTTATTCTAATCACCATCTGATCAGATTTTTCAAGACTCTTTGGACATCTTCTCAATTTATTTTTGTCCAAGATTCTTCTATTTTGAGCCCTCTTTTCTCAACTTGTCAATTTCCTCTAAAGCACATATGAGTTCACACTCTAGATCCAATTCTCCTTCTTTCTATTCATCAGAGTCTTCAAATTTTTGATCCACAAAATTTGATCCTATTATCATGAATAAGACTTCCTTTTTCTTAGCCACAAAAACATAATCATGGTCATCATCAAAACTATTACTAACATCCATTAAATCATTGCATTAATTTATGTATAGGCCTTTCTTATTTTTTAATAAGTTATTATTCTTAGGATAGTAGGGTTTCAACTTCTTTCTACTCTCTACTTGTTCAAAGTGATCCTTTTTATTGTAAGGGAATTTAGCAGCAAAATATCCTACTTTACCATAGTTAAAGAATTTAAAGGGTAACTTACCTCTTTATTTTTTATACCCTCTTCTCAATCTTCTAAAAAAGTTAGCTTCTTCTTCATTAGTCTCCTCAGATTTGGATGAGGGTGATTATGATTTTACTTGCTTGGCTACTTTGAATGCAACTTCTCTATTGAAATCATCTGTGTCTCCCATTCTCATCTCATAGGTAGTAAAGGTTCCATGTAACTCATCAACAATGAGTTTATCCAGATCTCTTGCTTCCTCTATTGCAGATATTTTAGAGTCATACCTTGATGGCAAATATCTTAGGACCTTTTTGACAATTATTGATTATTTCATCTCTTCTCCAAGGCCTCTGATTACATTGACTATTTCATCTACTCTGAGGAGATAGTCTATAATTTTCTCTTCTTCATTTATTTTAAAGTTTTCAAACTTGCTTTTGTAAGTTTGTAGCTTGGCCTGATTTACCTTATCATCTCCTTCATATATGATCTTTAGTTTGTTACAAATATCTTATGCGTTTTGACAATACATCACTTTGATAAAATTTGAATTAGACAATCCACATAGAATAACATTTTTTCCCTTAACATTGCTCTCATATGCTTTTTTAGAAGCCTAATAAGTAGGAGTTGTAGCAGGGAATGTATATCCATTTACCACATACATCCATACATCAAACCCTAATGAGGATTAAAATGCTTCCATTATTATGCTCCAAATACATAGTTTGATTCATCAAAGAGTGGTGTCTTGTTTGATGAAGATCCTTCTTAGCTAGCCATTTGTGTTCAATGTTTTAAAATCTACCTGAGTTGATTAAGCTTCTTCTAAGAAACCAAAACTTTGATACCAATTGTTGGAACACAAATAGATACTAATAAGGGGGGTGAATCAATATATAGATTAACTTAGTCATTTTAAAACCTTTTAAAAATAGATTAAAACTATATACAGATATCATAATCATACAAATAAATATAACACTAGATATACAATGGAAAACTCAATATGGAAAAAACCATCATGAGAATAGCTGCTAGAATCTATTGTTATAATACAACCCCATAATAAAGAATCTCACTAGTTATAATGTTTAAATGCACTAACCCTAAGAAGATACCAATCCCCTGGTTTAAGAGCTTCAACTCTAAGGAAACACCCACTCCCTAATCTGAGCACCAACTCATATTATCTGATGGCACCAACCAATCAGATATTTATGGAGCTACATATCCAAATCATAATGTTGATTCATAAATGAATCCAATCTTTTATTCTCTGTTACATGTATGATCTGCAATTGTTCATGCTTTGCACTTCATCTCTCTTTTTTTCCACTCTACCTCTATGCTTCTGTGTCTATATATATCTCTATTTGACACATTTCATCTAACTTTTGCTCTCTACTTCTCTCACTCTATTTGACTCTACTCAATATAAATATTAATAGTTCCAACAACCTTTGCCTATGTCCTAAATGTCATATATAAAAAAAATTGATCTAGGGTTCCACATCTTCACTATGTTCAAAATTGTTTACAAACACATCACACTCTATTCTGGACTTAGTTCATTATCTCTTCAACTATAAGTTTCTTTCATCTAGAACACATGCATCGCCATCATGATTCTTGCTCTCATTACTATATATATCATTTGATGGACTCTAATTTTTATGCACATGCACAATTACATAGATTTGATTGGTTACATCGATCAATCTCATTGTCTATGTCATGATTCATGGCTTAATTACATGTTGCTTCATGTTCATGCATATGACTATTAGACTGAATGCATATTTAAATATTGATCATTGATCTTAAGTTTGGCACCATGATCTAATGATCTTCATTTAAATACCTCAACTTTAAAATGTGTCCATTCAATCACATTCTGATAGGCTCACGCTATCTGTTGGATCCTTGTATGATTTTTAGCTTTAATGTTCTCACTTTAAAATGTGTTCATTAGAGATTTTTATCTGAGCTCTCACATGCCATTTGATCTCCAAAAATACATGATCTTTAATTCTATTTAATCATTAAATGTTGAGCTCTTTATCCCATCTTGTTGCTTTTTAAGTCTTTGGATCGCTTACACTTCATCGATCTTCTCAGACTTGCTCAATATTTAACTTATCTCTATCTTGTTAAATTTTCAGCACTTAATCTTATTTGCATCCAATCGCTCCATTAAATCTTCTTTGCATGATCAACCACTCACCATCAGATTTTCTGACAAGCTCGATCATTATCCCTAATTTGCTCTCAAGATTTGATACTTGGCATTAGCACGTGCCTTCTGCACATTACTATTAGTTCTCATTATTGAGACACCTGAAAAACCCTCATTGTTCATTGACCTTTTGACTTTGAACCAAACCATAGATTTACTCTGCAAGCTTTGTGATTGTGACACTTGTCACTAGCGGAGGTCCCTTTGAAAAATTGACTTTATTTACGCTTAATTGGTTCTTCAACATATGAATAATTGCTAATCATTGACCAAGATTTAAAATTAGACCACTTGTCTTCATCTCACTTCATCTTGGCATCTTGGAGCCAACATGCTTCATTGATCTCTTTGAAACTTGATCAAACTTTACCTTATGCAGATTTGTCTAAGTATGTGGACCATCTCAATTATGTCTGGAATGCTAACTTTGCACCTTCATATCTTCTGCTTTGCTCAACCACCTACTCTAAAATTTGAACCATATAAATTAGGCATGATTGTAAACAAAACCATATGCTCATTTCTTCTTGAATATTTCATGCAATCTACTCACTCAAATCATTCTATCATAGAGCTAGTTATGCCTTGAACTTGCTTGGAAGGCCAACTTTGTCCTTGCATAACTCATATCATGCTTAGTCAGATGACCTGAAATTTAGTTCATAAGATCCTCTTACATAGGGAATTCCATCTATATATCCAATTACTTCTAAAGCCTTCATACGTGCAAGATATGACATCATAAAAATGCCTTATTAACTTTTTATTGCAAACTTAAAACTTGACTGTGTTAGAAAACACTGTCAAAATGCATGGGAGCCCAACTTTGCTCAAGCAATCTTTTGTTTCACTACGTTGCATGACCTGAGATTTAGTGTGTAGAGATTAGGCACAAAAATGAACATACCCATATGATAATTTTGTCCTGGCACCTCTATATGTGCAAATTCTTACCTCATTAATATGATTACTTGGCTTTGCTGAAGCCTTTTGCAAATTTATTTAAGAGTTGGATGTTAGTGAATTATGTCCAAGTAACCAACTTTGGATCCCCATATCTTCAACTGCCTTTCATCGCATGTCTTCAAATCTGGTGCATAACAACTAGTGACTAATATGATCACAACCATATGACCAGCTCCCCTAGACTCATTCATCTGTGGCAATGATGATGTCATCAAAATGCCTTCTCAATTTTTTTTGTCATATACCCAAAATATCTAGATGATCAATATGAAGAACTAGATCAATTACACTCATGCTCACAAGCACTCTAATCATCCTTAATCTTTGATATGATCTTTTGAATATAGTTTAATCATCATATTCAATACTGAACATCAATGCCATGCTCATAATGTCCCTTTTGACATTAATGAAAATCATATTTACAACAATCTCCCCCTTTGTCATTGATGGCAAACTAAATGCTCCGATCTTCTAATATTTTGCTCATTCTCTGGCATTGATTGCATTAGATTCTTATAGGTATGAACTAAATCTATTCATACCAAACTTAGGTATTTATAAGCTATTCATACCAAAATTGATCCCCCTTAGGCAATGGCACATTTGCCTCATACTCAACTTGGACACTTTCTCTGCTTCTTTTTTGACATTTTCACATTTTCTCCAAACTTTTATAGAGAGCATTTTATCTTTTTCTCTCCCTTTGAAATCAATGGCAAAGGGACTCATTCTGACTATTTATCCAAACGGTTCTCATCCTTTATCAGATAAAGGAGTTTGTCCAAGAATCTGCAACCATCAACTTATTAGAACTTTATAAAGACACACATACCTGAGTTGCTTTTTCTCTCTTCTTCCAGGGATTAACAAAGTTTCTATGAGACTCCCCATAGACTCATGCCCTATCACTAAGATCTATTGATGTGGTGTAGGATCCACCACTCCCAAATTCTATCTCAGATATTGAAATTGTTCCATGAGAAGTGCAATTTGATCCTTCGGTGGCACATATTCCATTATGACCTCTTGATCTGAAACCTTCTCTCTTAAAAATTAATACTTGATTGATATGTGGTTGGTTATAGAATGCATCATTGGATTCTTTAATATATTAATAACACTCGAATTGTCACAAAGAATAGAGATAGGTGACTTATACTCTATCTTGATGTCTTTGAGTGTTTGCTTCATCCACAAGACTTGAGTACAACATGCTACTACGACCACATATTCTACTTCTATTGTAGAAAGAGTAACTTACTCTTGCTTTTTGCTCAGCTATGAAACAATATGTTTCCAAAGAAAAATGCATCACCACTAGTGCTTCTTCTATCATCCACACTTCCTTCCTAATCAATATCTGTATAAGCTATCAAAGTGAAATATTTACCTTTGGGATACCATAGTCCATAGTCTATTGTGATCTTGATATATCTTAAGATCCTTTTCACTGCATAGACATGTGATTCTTTATGAGTTGCTTGAAATCTTGTAATTATGCACACTGCTTGCATGATATCCGGTCTTGATGTAGTTAAGTATAACAAGATACCTATTATTGATCTATATATAGTCTGATTTGCGTCAAGGGATTCATCCTCTTTGCTCAACTTACAACCAGTAATCATTAGAGTAATATCTGGTTTTCTATCTTCCATTCCAATTTTTTTGAGCATTTCCTTTGCATTCTTGGTTTAGGATATAAATATCCCTTCATTAGTTTATGCTATTTTTAAACCAAAGAAGAAAGAAAGTTATCCAAGCATAGACATCTCAAACTCACTTTGCATTTATGTATCAAATTCTTTGCACATTTTTTTATTGTTACCACCAAAGATGATGTCATCTACATAAATAATAACAATCAACATATGCTCACCTTTTGATTTGAAGTACAGATTGCTATCTCCACATCCTTTGTTGAAACTTTGTTGTTGCAGGGACTGGTCCAATCTTGAATACCATGATCTAGGTGACTATTTTAGACCATACAAAGTTTTCTTCAACTTTCACACATAATATTCTTCGTCTGACAACTGAAAACATTTAGGTTGTTTTATATAAACTTCCTCTTCTATGTTCCCATTCAAGAAAATAGACTTGACATCTATTTGATAGACTTTAAACTTCTTGTAAACATAAAATGCTAGAAACATTCTTATAACTTCCAATCTAACAATTAGGGCAAATGTTTTCTCAAAATATATGCCCTCAACTTGTGCATATCCTTTGCACACCAATATTTCTTTATTCCTTATAACAACTCCATCCTCAATCTTTACCTATCACATTCTTGTTTGAAGGTCTTGGAACATATTATCAGGTTTTATTCTTTTTAATTTGGATCAACTATTATTCCATTGATTTTAGGCAATTCTCATCCTTGCTAGCTTCAACATAGCTCTTATTCTCAATTTCAGACATTAGAGTATAACTTACTTGCTCCGTGTTCATTGTAACTCTTCTCCTTGTCTGAACACCTTCATTCTTATTGCCAATTAACTGCTCTTTAGGATGATCTTTTGAAAAAATCTTGGAGATGCCTCTTCATTCATTTCCTCATCCTCTTGATTATCTGTTTCTTCTCCAAATTTTGATTCTTCAATACTAATTTCCTTGTCAGGTTTAATAGGTTTCAATCCTTATTCAACCTTGACATTGATGTTCTCTACAATCTTGTGTAACCTTTTATTGTAACATACATAGGATTTTCTTTGAGTGGAATAACCAAGAAATATTCCTTCATGACATGTTGATTCAAAGCTTTCCAATTTATCCTCTTTTCTAGTATGATCTAATTCTAGAGGATTTGTAATTGCATACTCATTTGTTTGAAATCTGACCCTTTTTTGTTTGCCTAGTTGACATTCCTTGCAAGTAGTGTCTGTAGGTTTGGCTATCTTGGGCATGTGTCTAACACACTTATTTGAGCTTACTTTGACTAGGTTATCAAAGTTGATATGACCCATTCTTCTATGCCAGAACCAACTCTCATCAATCTTTTCTATCAGGCAACTATTACCATTCACTTCAATAAGATTATAGATATTGCTTTCAGTCATTTTTCCTTCTACAACTATCCTTCTAGATCTCTTTAACTTGTAGCTTTTTGCATCAAATGTAACCTTGTATCCATTGTCACACATTTAGCTAACACTTAGTAGATTATGCTTCAATCCTTCAACATAAAGGACATCGTATGTAGGTAGTTTTCCATCTATTTTCAAGGTTCCTTTACCTTTGATCTTCACTATTGTGTTGTCTCTTAAGTTGGCAGATCCTTCCTTACATTTTCTCGATTTGATGAACTTGCTCTTATCACCAGTCATATGTTTTGAGCAACCATTGTCTATTACCCACAAGTTCTGTTTCTTGGCATGGAGTATAGTTTGAGCAATCATAGATTATTTTTTCACTCTCCACACATCCTTGGATTTCTTATTTGGATTCTTTTCATAAACATGTGAACCTTTTTTCACATTGAGAGGTATGTCTTTATTTACATTATGTACTTTTGATCTTACAAATCTCGTTCTACATTGTTTAGCTATGTGACCAAAATTATTACAATTATAACATATTACATTTGTATCTAACAAGGGAGCAAATGAGTTTCTACTTAAAAAAATTGTTATCTTTTTAAGTATAACTCTACATTCAATAGCGCTATGACCAAACTAATTATAGGTATACCAATAACCATAGAAAGATGATGAATACCTGGTCATAGTATTTCTTGGTGTAGCACGAGGAATTCTTCTAGACTCTGGCTTCTTCAAGTCTCTCACTTTATGTATCCATCTACATCAGCTACCTTTGTATTCTTTTTTTCTTTAGAATTCTTCTCCTTCAACTTTTTTCACATCAACTGTGTTTGAGTCTATCTTTGTATCCTTGCAATCTTTCTCTTTCTTTGCTCCAGATTCTCCTTTTGTTTTGAAGTTGTCATAAAGGTTAGCAGTGTCTTAGTTATGGAACGTTATCCTTTTTCATAACCAAGACCTGATCTCTCTTTTGAAGGCTTTTGAGAGTTGATCAATTCATCAATAATGTCTGATCCTCCTATCAACTTCAAACTTTTGTCTAGTTGTCCTTTAGATTTCTCAAGCTCTTTTCTCAAAGCCATTATCTCTTATTCTAACCTCATGCACTCATCAGATTTAGATTTTAGTTCAATTTTGACTACATCTTTGATTCTTTTAGCCTCTTCAACTTGTGTCTTTAGGCTAACCACTATCTGATTAGATTTATCAAGACTCTTGAACATCTTAATTTCTTTTTATCCAAGCTTCTTCTATTTTGAGCTCTCTTTTCTCAGCTTGTTAATTTTTTGTAAAGCACATATGAGTTTACACTCTAGATCCATTTCTCCTTCTTCTTCATCTGAGTCTTCAATTTCTTCTTGATTTAGATAAATTGATCCTATTTTCATGAATAGGACTTCCTTTTCCCTAGCCACAAAAGCACAGTCATGATCATCATCATAACTATCACTAACATCTATTGAATCACTATCTTCTTTTGTGTATAGGACTTTCTTGTTTTTTAAGCAGTTCTTCTTCTTGGGATAGTAGGGTTTTACCTTTTTTCTATTCTCTACTTGATCAGAGTTATCCTTCTTATTTTAAGGGCATTTAGCAGCAAAATGTCCTATTTTACCACAGTTAAAGCATTTAAAAGGTAACTTACCTCTGTACTTTCCAAACCCTCTTCTCAATATTTTAATAAAGTTAGTTTTTTTTTCATTAGTTTCCTTAGATCCAGATGAGGATGCTTTTGCTTTTACTTATTTGGCTACTTTGAATGCATCTTCTCTCTTAAAATTATTTGCTTCTCCCATTCTCATCTCATACACAGTGAAGGTTCCATGCAACTCATCAATAATGAGTTTATCCAGATCTCTTGCATCCTTTATTGCAAAGATTTTAGAGCCATACCTTGATGGCAGAGATCTTAGGACCTTAGTGGCAATGACTAATTCTTTTATATCTTCTCCAAGGCCTATGATTGTATTGACTATTTCATGCACTCTGAGGAGATAGTCTACAATTTTTTCTTCCTTATTCATTCTAAGGCTTTCACACTTGCCTTTGTAAGTTTGTAGCTTGGCTTGATTTACCTTGTCATCTCATTCACATATTCTCTTTATTTTGTTCTAGATATCCTATGCATTTTGATAATGCATCACTTTGACAAACTCTAAATTAGACAATCCACATAGAATAGCATTCTTTGCTTGAACATTGCTCTCATATGCTTTCTTAGCAGCTTGGTCAGTAGGAGTTGTAGTAGGGGATGTATATCCATTTACCACGTACACCCATACATCAAACTCTAATGAGGATAAATATGCTTCCATTCTTATGCTCCAAAATGTATAATTTAATCGATCAAAGAGAAGTTCCTTGTTTGATGAAGATATTTTTTGACTATCCATTTGTGTTCAATGTTTCAAGATTTACCTGAGCTGATTAAGCTTCTTCTAAGGAACTATATCTCTGATACCAATTGTTGGAACACAACTAGATACTGAGAGGAATGGGATGAATTAGTATATAGATTAACTTAGTATTTTTAAAACCCTTTTAAAGTAGATTAAAACTATATGTAGAGATCACAATCACACAAATAAACATGACACTAGATATACCGTAGAAAACCCAATATGGAGAAAACCACCATGAAAATTGCTGCTAGAATCTACTATTCTAATCCAACCTCATAATAAAGAAACTCACTGGTTACAATGTTTAAGGGTACCAACCCTAAGGAGACACCAATCCCCTGGTTTAAGAGCTTCAAATCTAAGTACCCACTCCCTAATTTAAGCACCAACTTAGCTTATCTGATGGCACCAACCAATCAGATCTCTATGGAGCTATAACTCCAAATCATAATGTTGATTCATAAACAAATCCAATCCTCTATTCTCTATTACAGGTTTGATATACAACTATTCATGCTTTACACTTCATCTCTCTCTTTTTCCACTCTACCTCTTTGCTTCTGTCTCTCTATATATCTCTATTTGACACACTTTATCTAACTTTTGCTCTCTACTTCTCTCACTCTATTCCAATCTACTCAATAGCAATAGTTCCAACAACCTTTTATTGTGTCCTAGATGTCATATATATAAAGAATTAATATAGGGTTCCATATCTTCAAATGGGTTCACACTTGTTTACAAACACATCACACTCTATTTTGGACTCAGTTCATTATCTCTTAAACTGTAAGTTTTCTGCATCTAGAAATCATGCATCACCATCATGATTCCTAGTCTCATTACTATTTATAGAATTTGTTGGACACTATTTTTGATACACATGCACATTTACATAAATTTGATCGGTTGCATCGATCAATCTTGTTGTCTTTGTCATGATTCATGTCTTACTTGCATGCTCCTCCATCTGATAATTAGACTAAACATATCTTTAAATATTGATAGTTGATCTTATGCTTGGTGCCATGATCTAATGGTCTTCATTTAAATAGATCAAATTTAGAACACATCTATTTGATCACATTCTGATAGGCTCATGCTATCCATTGGAGCCTTGTATACTTCCTAGCTTTAATGTTCTCACTTTAAAATGTGTCTGTTAGATATTTTGATCCAAGCTCCCACATGCCATTTGATCTTTCAATATCATTGAACATCGATCTCTTTATCCCATCTTGCTACTTCTTGAGTCTTAGATTGTTTATGCTTTGTCGATCTTAGACTTGCTCAATCTTTAAATCACCTCTGTCTCATTAAATGTTGAGCACTTAATCTTATTTGAGTTCACTCATTCCATTGGATCTTCTTTTCATGATCAATCACTCACCATCATATCTTCTGACAAGTTTGATCATTATCTCTAGTTAGCTCTCAAGAATGTGACACTTGGCATTAACGCATGCCTTCTGCATGTTACTATCAATTCTCGCTATTGAGACACTTGGTAAACCCTCATTACTCATTGACCTTTTGACTTTAAACCACACTATATATTTACTATGAAATTTTAATAATTGTGACACTTGTCACTAACAGAGGTCCTTTTGATAAATTGACTTTGCTTACACTTCATTGGATCTTCAACGTACGAATAAGCACTAACCATTGATCAGGATTTAAAATTCAACCACCTATCTTCATATCACTTCATCTTGGCATCTATGAGCCAACACACTCCATTGATCTCTTTGAGACTTTCTCAAACTTTACCTTGTGCATATTTGTCTAAGTATGGGGACCATCTCAATTATGCTTGGAAGGCTAACTTTGCACCTTCATATCTTCTGCTTCACTCAACCACCTAGTATAAAATTTGAGCCATATAAACTAGGCATGATAGTAAACAAACCCATATGCTCATTTATTCTTGAATCTTTCACATGTGCGAGATATAATGCTATTAATTTTCTCACTCAGATTATTTTGTCATAGAGATAGTTATGCCTTGAACTTACCTAGAATGCCAACTTTGTCCTTGCATAAATTTTGTTGTGCTTAGTTGGATGACATAAAATTTAGTGCATAAGATCCTCTTACATAGGTAATTCCATCCACATATCCATTTAATCCTAAAGCCTTCATATGTGTAAGATATGACATCATGAAATTGCCTTCTCAACTTTTTCTTGCAAACTACAAATTTAACTAAGTGTTAGAAAACACTATCAAAATGCCTGTGTATGAGAGATTGGTAATAAAATTATGAACATCTCCCAACTTGCCTAATAATGTTTTGATTCTTGGATTTTTCATAGGGGATTATTTCTAGGATTGGATAAATCTTGGCAGGGTTGATATCAATACCACACTGGGAGATGTTATACCCTAGGAGTTTTATGCTTGTGACTTCAAACACACATTTTTATAGGTTAAGAATAACACCATATTCGATCAAGTTCATTAATATGGAGCGTAACACCTTTAAGTGATTAATTTATTGCCTCTTTTTCCTTAAAATATCATCCAAATAAACCTCTACTATCTTGTGAATAAGATCATGGAATATATGGGTCATGGCTCTCTAATATTTTGCCTCAATGTTTTTTAGACCAAAGGGCATCAAGACATAGCAAAAGGTTCCCCATGGTATAGTAAAGGATGTCTTACTTTGATCTTTATCAAAGATGTAAATCTGATTGTACCTTGAGAAGCCATCCATAAGCAATACCAACTCATGTCCTGTTGTTGCATCCCAAATGACATAAATGGAAGGGAGAGGGAAGTCATCTTTTGGATATGATTTATTGATATATCAAAAGTATATACATGTCTTGATATTACTATTAATCTTGAGAACATGGACAATATTGGACATCCACTTCAAATAGTCCATTGGCTTGATAAATCCAAAATTTAGAAGTTTTATAACTTCCTCTTTCACCATCAACACGACTTTAGGATTGATAGGCCTAAGTTTTTATTTGACTAATTTTGCATTAGGCATCATAACCAGGTTATAGAAAACTACTTCGGGCTTGGTCCTAACCATATTATTTAAGACAAGGATTTTTTTTTGAGACTTCAATTAATAACTTCTTGTGGTATTCTAATTCCTATATGAAGAGTGAATATTCGATCTTGAGAACTATAGGAATATCCTAAATCCCAATGTTAATGTGCATTTCCCTCCTTAAACACATTAGCAATTAGGGGAAGATTGAGATCTTCAACTTTTGTATTGAAAATGTCATGCTTATCATCAGAGGATAGGTAATCCTCAACCTATCAATAAAAATCATAGTATTTGTCTCCAATAGATGATGTGGGATAATAAACAAGGGAGGAACCCTTCTTGTGGTGGAATGATGAGAGGTCATCATAAGATTATAATAACTCAAAAATAACCTCATCATTCATAGCTAAGTCAAGGACTAGCAGATTGAAATATTTTTCAGTATTTGTAACAATTTGACCACTAGGAATTTTGTGCACAAGAGTCTCTATCCTAACTGAAACTATGAAATCAAATTTTGGTATAGCATGTTGAGGGTTGAAGGACAAATACAAAGTAACCATGGAGTCAATAAGTTGGTTTTTTACCCTAGAGATTGATTCTATATAAATAAATTCAAAGTCTTTAGTGATTTCATGAATATCAACTTTATACAATTGAATATGTTCAACTTTAGATTGATACTATCTAGAGCCCTGGTTGGTGACCAACTATGAATCACCATGAATCCTTAAGTTTTGAACACTCAAACATTTTTCAATGAGAATGCCAAGTAATAGGGCTTCATATTTGGATCCATTATTTGTACACTCAAAGTATAGCTTGAAAACAAATGGCATGACTCATCATTCAAGATAAATTAGGATAACTCCTACCCCTGCACCTAGATGACACTTGGCCCCATCATAATGGAGTACCCATTGATCATACATGGAATGAGTGTCACTTAACAAGGTTTATTGGTCCTTTGATATCTCAACCATATGAATATTGAGTATATATATTAACCCCTCTCGAGGTTTTTGGTCTTGAGAGTCAGAAGAATAATGAGTCCTTACCTGTTGTGGGGTGAATGAAAGAGTTTGTAGACAAGACCAACTCTTATGGTATGATTTAAAGAAATGAAACATTTATGGGAACTCAAAAATCTTACTTATAAGATCTGGATTAAGGTAATTAAGCACCTTTGGGAACTAAAAAGTCTTCTTGTTAGGATTTATCTTTCGTGTCGGAAGTATGTCAACATAGTTATAATGATTTTTTATCATGGGCAGTATCTCAACATAGTTATGATTTTATTTTGGGGCAAAATTTTTAGGAATGTAATTGTGCAACTTATAGTACTACTGATAAGACTTGGGTAACTCAATTTTTTCTTATCATTATATGTGGGAAGGCTTGTAATAACTCAATGAGTGGTTCCCTTGGGGATCCTATCTTCACAATGGGGGAAAAGGTCTCTCTTTAGGAATGTGTGGATAAGTGTGAGATACAATGTGAATCTTTATGGTACCTATTGTTAAGGTAAAATGTTTTTTAGTACCAGAATAGAAAAAGGAGAAGAAATGGTGTATCTTCTTATTGAGAAACTTGGGATATGATTCAAATCATAGTTTGGTGTGGGCCGATGTAGAATGGATAAAATATCAAGAGGAAGCAAACCTAATGGATCAAAAACATTAAAAAAATAGTATGGACTTATCATAATATGATCAAAGAGCATGATCCAAAGAAGCTTAGAATTAACAAGAGTAAAATGCAAAGTATGACTTGCCCCTATGTGGTAAGGCATTTGGTTATTATGATAGTAGTCATGGGAAAGTTTTTATGAAGGGGAGCCTCTTCATTATCTAACATTTATATCATGTAGAGATCATGGAGACTGGCTAACCCTTCTTACGGTCCATAGATTTGAGACTCATAGAAGTTATATATCCCTATTCCTCATGGGTAAAATGAAAGGATAAGTGGCATGTCCTTTTCTAAGATATTGATGATTTCAATTGCAGACATGGTGGAAACTACCAAATTGGTGTCTAGCTTTGAACTAGTGACCTTTTTAGCCATCAATACATCATTCTCTTCTGAATTTTATTTAATAGAGATTAATGTATTTCATCCCATTTGTTTAAGATAACCACTTTAATTTTCACGGGATCAGTAACATTGACTAACTATAGGGATTTCATGACTTAATTTTTAGGTAAATGGTAATCAATGTGCAACCTGGGTTGCTTATGAATGGTTGCCTATAACATATCAAAAGATTTTGGATCCCCCTAGACTATGAAAACCTTTCCTAGGTGTAGAAACCATATTTTTTGGAACAAGGTTGAAGGGAAGGCCTTCATCCTGTGTATCTAGGGTCTTACCAAGATCATGTTATAGTCAGTATCTCTATCTATGACATATAACTCAGTTAGCACCATGTTGGGACCCAAAGTGATTTCAAGCATAATGGTTCCTATATAATTATATTTGAGGCTATCATATCCTTACAGGGTGTTACAAGTCATGGAAGATTTGGTTTCCCCTTAACCAAACTTTTTAAAGAAAGAGAATGAGACAATATTGACAACGACTTCATCATCAACCATGACCTTCTTTACATAATTCTTGTAACTTAAAACTTGTATAAATAAGGTTGGATCTCCCCTCCTTGCCATCTCAATTCAGGAGGAAGACTCCACAAATCAATGAAATAACCAATGTCTCAAAATTTTTTACTAGGTGGAAACATATCTAGATCAATATGGTTGATATGAGCCTGTGGTGGAGGAATAATACTAGATAGATGCCCCAGTCCTAGAACATCAAACAAAGTTGATTGATAGGAAAGGGAGTTCTTAAGTAAATCAATGAAGGAGACGTGGGATAACATTTTGGTCCGATCGATGATCAAATCGTAGTTCCCCATAGGCTTAGAGATAGACTCAGTTTCTAAAATGTTTGAGGGATTAAGAGTCATAGGTTGATACTCTTTATTATGAGTAATAATATTTTCCTCTTCTTCAACTTATAACTCCATAAAACCTATCATTTTGGTTTTGCATTGTACTCCCAAATAAGGATCAACATCAATATTATTAGTCTTAAAGGTGGAATCTTTGACATCATGGGTACATGCCACCATGGGTTGATTATGTTAAATCAAGTGGTTTTATGGGCCACCCTACTATTAATTTTGGGTAACGTAGGATTGGTGGTTAGGAAATGGGTTTTGGTAGATTTGGATATTTTAGTTCTAAGGGGTGACTAGGTCATTTTGAAGGGACTAGGGGTTTGTACCAACATTACCTAGTAACATGTCAACAGATGTTTGCCTTTGATCTTCTAGGATCCTTTGGATAAATTTATTGTACTCTCTATAGTTTCAAGTATCATGACTAATAACCCACTGGAAGAGGTAATATACATTGGGATCATATTCCCTAGTCCTCATGTTTTTCCCTTATTGACCAAACCCTTTTTGATTATGTCTTTAGTAATAGGGTTGGTTCTAGAATTGGGGGAATTTCTTAACAATTTGATACTAATTTTGAATTTGGTTTTGGTGATACACATTACATAGTGGTGGCCAATTGAAATCAACAACATGAATGGTAGGTGAGGATTATGGATCCTAGCACTTGTATTATGGCATTGGTGTTGTTCATGGGTTGAGATTGATTATTGTTTACATGGTTTGGCATTTTGTTCTAGTTGGTGACATTATTGGTGGTGGCATTCTTGTTTTGATTTAGGATCTTTGGACCTTTTTTATTGGTATTGTTTGGACCTGTATTTTTAAATCACCCATTATTTTGGTTTGGGGTGATGATGTGTACGTTGGTCCTGTAAATTCATTGACCACTATCAATGGTTGTCTAGTCAATCCATAAGGCACTCTCAAGAGTTTATCCATAGGATAGATATGAGTTTTTTTGGACATCCCCCCTCATCTCCTTGTTAAGGGAGTGGAGGAAGAGGTCACATAGTTCTTGTTGATCCATGAGAGGCACATTGATAAATGATTATAAGACCTATCACCATCTCATGATGAAAGGGGCAGTTGAATCATTATGTTCTTATTTGATGTGCAAGAACTATCATATACAAGTATTTAGGAGTTTGTTCATATCGAAAGCCTTAAAAAAATCAGCCTTGATTTGGTGACAATAATGTATAGACCCCTCAAGGGGGCGATAATACCAATCAATCACTATTCATTTTAGGTTTTTGGTAAAATATTTGCTAATAAACCCATCCCAAGGTAGGAGTTACCTGATAAACATAACATAAGCCTTAACATGTGAATTTGAATCTCCTTCCCATTTGAACTTGGGAAGGTCAAGTAGGGGATGTGGAAGAAGAAGCCTTAGTATGTTGAGATCAAGAGGCTCCTTCATGTACTCAACATAGGTCCCCATGTTGCTAAAGTCTATTTTTGTCATGGCAGAATTATAGTGGAAATGTGGGATCACATAAGGGTTAGTTTGGTAACCACTAGAAGAGATAACGAAATCTTTATAGGGTGAAGTGGAATAAGCTAGAAAATAGTTATTTAAGCATATTTGTAATACATATAAAAGTAAGGAGGAAGATTGTTAGATTTAGGAGGAATGGTGGTTTGTTGTGTCAATGTATACATTATTTGCACATAGCTCAAAGATATGTAAGGTGGGTTATAGCTCATTTATGGAGGGGGAGTTTACATAGGGGGCATGTAACTCAACAGGGTGAAGAATGGTGGATTGTTGGTCACCAAATTATTTCAAAAATGTGGAATGTAAGTGTATACGCTACCCATTAGGGTTTGAATAGGAGTTTAATATGATGGAGGAACCTTGTAGGCATATATGTTAGGGACCCCATGAGTAAGGATGTCCCCAACGAGTTGGTTAGAGGAATGGATTGGTGTAGGTGCATGCTCATGTTGTGGTGGAAGCATGTAATCTTGTTGTTGCAACATTTAATGAGTCATCATTTGGATAAGAGGAGGAGAAGGATGAGTTTGTGTAGGAGAATTTGGGCTCATCCCCTAACCTAGAGTTTGTTGGTTGTTATTTAGGTCATGAATGTGACCTACTAGGGTGTCAATGAGTTGGTTCAACCTTGTGACCATGTTAGGCCTAAGATCCTCCTATATGGGAGAGATAGATGCATGAGATTGGTTAGGTTGAAGAGGTTGGTTTATAGTAATATCCCCAAGAGAAGTGGTTATGATTTGTGATGATGGATTGAAGGCATCTTGGTTCTTGTTAAGGGGATGCATAACTACTTGCATGTGATTAACCTCAACCTCCAAGTGGTGGATCCTTCCCAGATAATGATCATATTTAGTTGGAATTTTTGTTTCTAGACTTTGTAGATTAATTCATGTCTTATTATCCATGCGAGGAGTATCATAAATCTTCCAGTGAGGGTCATAACATTAGAGTTAGGGTGATTGCTTGAATTTTTAGATATGTCCCGTATCTCATGGATAAATACCCCACTCTTGGTTTGGGTATTAACATGAGAATAATCATAGAATAGATATTCTACATTGGTGTCAAAGGTGGGATTATTCCAACTTACCAATGATGGCTCACTAGAGTTGAGTTGGCTTCTCCTATATCCCTCTAGGTCGAGAGATCCAACTATGTCCTATCTAAACATATTTTGGGGGTATGTGAATACCCATAAAATAAAAAGGCGTAGGGAAAATGGAGAAGGGATAAATAAGTAGAGGAAAAAATGAATACATAAAATAAGGAAGTATTTCATGTCAGGTTCACCAATTTGTGTACACATGAATAACACATGCTAAACTATGCACTTGACTCCCTGAGGTCAGGTTGAGGTAGCCGACATAATGGATGGGTTGTGGATAATAATATGAGTTGGGTTGGTTATCAAGTGGAATTGGGTTTGGAATGGGTGGTGATAAGGGCCTCTCGTGATGGAACCAAAATACATATATAACATCATGATGCTCATTGAAATCATCTAACTATGCCAAAATAAATATCCAAGGTCCTTTAGTGTCTGATATTATGAAGAGGCAAAGCTCCTGATGAATAATATGATTGATAAAATGAGGGAGGTTAGACTGAATGATATGCAAGATGAGATTAACTCTATTAATCAATGTCATTCATAAACGTGGATGATATATGATGAGGCTAGACTTGAGAATAAAAGGGGAGGTAAAGGTAAAGATCTAGGCTTGAATCATGTTATACGACCAACCTCTATTATGGGGGACGATGATGAATGGTAGATTAGGAATTTGTTCTTATTCCTCTAAAATGTTGGGAGAGTCAATGATGAGGTGTGGGATGGGTGTAGCAAAAAATACCTCTCTCCTAAGCTCAGTGTTGATGTCTAAATATATGTTAACCATGGGTTCAGGTGCCCTAACCCTAGTAAAATGACCTTCTCTAACAAGACCAGGTGTTTCGAGAAGTGTCATCCAAAAGGGACTAAGAAAGGTTTAAGGGTATGAGCTTGTATTGATAATTGATTATTTGAGTGGACTTGTTGTGTTGTTATAATCAAAGTTTTAGTTAAGATGTTTTCATGGTTGAGTAAGGCTTTGACAATGTTTTGGGCTTGTTTTTATTTTAAGGAATGTTTTTGACTTGAAAAGGAAAAGTGACTACTTGCTGAAATTATATGACTTGAAAGTAAAGAACAAGAAGCAAGCTAAATTTAAGAAAAGATAACTCTTCTTTTTTTTGTCTTTTTCAATTGATTTCAAATGCATGAAAGGTAAGAGAGATTTAATCTAACTAAGCAAATGCTTATTTTTTTTCTAACTCTTCTAGATACAAGCTAGATGAATCTATGTTTTTTTTTGGTTTTCTGAATAAAGTATGAATATATCTATGGACAAATTAAAATTTCTATCAATTCAAGAAAAGGTTTATATTCTAAACATCAAAATACTATCAAGTTCCTAGCACTTGTTTTACTCATATTTAAACAAAACAAACTTTTGATATTCCTAGATTGGATCAAACTAGCTATAAAGAATGTTTTGTTTTGATTAAAATGATTGTCTAAGTTCTGATTTTTTTTATTGAGGGCTAAAAAAATCATTCTTAGTTTGTGAAAAATAAGATAAATCATAATTGAAAAAAGACCTTTTGTCTACCTAGACTGATCCAATTTTTTTTTTGTGTGTGAATGAAAGAAAAGATATCATTTTGAAACTAAAAATTAATTGTTTGTAATAGCTAAAAGTATGTGTGTTGTGTTCTAATATTCACCTATAGATTGGATGCAATATATGTATACTATGAATGAATTTAATGAATACAAGCAAACAAAGATATTAACTACTTTTTTGTTTCAAAGACTAGGAAAGGAAATAATTTTTTTCCTATCAAATTTGATTTTTATAGAATATAAATATAATCTACCACAATCAGAATTTAAGTAATCTAATCTAATAAATAAAATAAAATGAAAGCAAACAATCTATAACCTGAACAAGACAAATACTAGCTAGAAGCATTTAGTATGTATTGTTATTATCTTTAGTATGCTAGCCCCTTTATCCAGGCAAAGATTTCATGAACTCTTTAACCAAGAAGATGAACCAATTGCTAACACAATAAGGGGAAGAAGAAGATAAGCACAATCCCAAATAAAGAGCAACTGATCTGTGGCGGATTGAGTACATGTTATAAAATCAATGACACTTCCTTACTTGTAATGGTGTATGTAATAGTGTATCTAATCATAAGAATAATAGAGGTAGAGATTCAAAAAAATGGTAACAGTATGTGTCTTGTGCAAAGCTATAGACTCCAAAATAATTTTTTGGATCCTAAATCAAGCCACAATCAGCTTATTTGTAGAAGAGCCATGGAGGTTTCATGAAGTAGTTTAACTGAGTTGAACTAGAAGTAGAACTTAGGAGGGATTTAAAATAGAAAAAATCAAGAGTGGGATTGAGTTGGGCTAGCATGGATGTGAAATCAAAGTATAAAAATAAAGAAACATGAAAATACACATGCAAAACATGTGAAATAATGAATCTCAGGAACTAAATTTGGAAGACAAGAAGAAGTTGACATAACCACCCCTCTTTGCAGGGGTAGTTACAAAACTATCATCTTCCATGATAGAATTACCACACCTAGTTACAAGACCACCTCATTAGGATATCACTGTATCATCATTGGACATCATACTAGACATATCACACCATGTAATTTTTAGTTGCGTGTAATGTTTTACATTGTACAATCATTGACTATTACATGGAATGACTATTCATGTGTGTGACATTAACTACTATATTATGTGATTCTATGACTGTATTGATTATGTATTTTTAGGACATGTATTTGTAGTGTCAAGAATCCTCTTGTCCATCTCATGGCCATGTTGTCTATGTCAGGTAAGAGTCGAGTGATGTCTTGGCTACTTGTGTGTGTCATGATCATGAAAATGTCTGCATATGTGTGTGCCTATTTACATGATTATTGATCTTATGGTGGCATGATTAATATAATGCATTTTTAAATTATGTACAATTCCATGATTCATATCATGCATCTTCTGCATGGCTTACTCCTAAGTGCTTATATTTGTGATGCTCACAATTTTGACAATTATTAATATTTGCCTTGTTAATATTTTTCCTAGACATGACATTTATATGTCGTAGATACGTGTTTCATATGTGCAAAAATGATCAAATTTATATATGATAACACAATATAACCTTATTAGCACATACTTTACATGCTTACATATTTTATATATAAGACGATGCATATAACTCTTTTCTTTTGAGACGAATGATTCATAGGTTAGATCCTTCACCTAAAAATGAGAGCATATGAGTGAGCTTGGCATAGATATTTAATCCTTGATAGATATACATTATAAAAATTATGGTAGATTACATTGTTTCACATGATATAGATTAGGGTAAATTATGATTCAGATTGGGATAGATTGATGGATTTATACATGTAGGGCATATGTAGGGTATGTTATAGAAATATAACAAATAGTTTTTAGATTGACATTAGGAGACATGTTACAATGTTATGACACTTTATTTAATAGATTATAAAAATAATGTACATACCAAAAATAAGACTGCAAATGAATGGAAAAAGACTATAATACGTAAAAAATGTAGCAGAAATGTGTAATTACAATATAATTTTCGTCTTTGAGGGGGAAAACTCATTTTAAAAACTAAATATAATATAATTCATGGATGCATTTCCACTAGTTTAGGCTCTTATTCATACTGCTTTTATCCTAGCTAACTACTACTTCCCATACATGAGATTATTAAAATTAGCTCAAGTGGCGATTTACAAAGCATACGTGTCTGTAATTTTTAGTAAAAATAATAATTATAAATAAAGAGGTAATAAAAAGGGGTTCTAATGGTCCTTCCATCTTCAAAATATTTTCCCTCAAATATGAAGACGAGGAAACTATTGCTGGAGTTGAAGGTTGGGTTTTCACGTGGCCTCTTATAGCTGCATTCCATTCTACTAGACTAGAACCTCTGTGATGGTCCGATTGTGAAGTTGATAGAAGTGCCTCTCCAAAATAGATTCAAGTTAAATAATTAGAGATCCTTCTACATCAAGCTCAAGAATTACTATATGAGCTATGATATTATGGTTGAGAACTTTCTTGAGACATGAGCCATGAGAATTTAGATGGACATGCGAAGAGAGTGGAAGTTACAACTTCCATTCAACATGGCCAATTTGTTTAATAACATTTTAAGGTTGATATAACTTGGGAGAAATTTTATTAAATACATTTATCTTGAGATATCACTACTTATAGGGTTGTACTCAGAGGAAAATCGTATCTCTATGTTGGAAGGTGCATTTGGAATGATGTTGATCTTGCTCGTATTTCATGTAATTTTCTGTCATGTGGAGGTTATAATTGAGAAGGTGAAGAATAATGTCCCAATTTTTAAGGGTAGTGTCTATTACCTATGCATGAGATATGTTGGTAAGATAAGCCAGAAGAGATAATGGATTTTGACCATAGACAACTTTGTAAGGAGTCATCATGGTAGTCATGTGATAGATTTACCATAATTCTATAATTGGTAACCATTTGACGCATTAATGTTTTTTATTAGAGGAAAAGAAAAAAATATATGATTATATGTATTTATTGACAATTTCAAATTGGCCATATGTTTGTGGGTGGTAACCCAATCTCATTTTTAGCTAGGTACATATGCATTTGAATAGTTCTTCTGAGAATTAACTTGTGAAAGTTGAGTCTCAATCAAATACAATAGAATTTTGGATTCTAATAATGTGGAAGATTTTATCAAGGAATATTTGGGCGATGTTAGAAGTAGTTTAAGGATAATAAAAGACACAAAAATGAACATATTTAAAGAGGTGATCTACCACCATCGAAATGACTAAGTTTTCTCCAGATTTTCATAAGCCTTCTATAATATCCATGGAGATGTCTATCCAAATATTTTTAGAATGGGTAGAAGTTGAAGTAAGCTAAGCATTGGCACTATTTCTCCATTGTGACATTGACATACTTATTATTCCTCAATAAATGTCTTGATATGTTTTTTGATACTTGGCCAAAAGTAACTATGACAAACACATTCATAGGTTTTTAAAAATGTCTAATGTATTGTTGAAGGTGAGGCATGTAACTCGTGCCAAATATTATGTCATAACCTAGATAAAAAAAAAAGATAATACAAACTTTATATGGTAGGGATTAGTCCTCCCAAGTATAGTTGGGTTAGGAATCCAGTTTCACAGACAATTATCATATGACATGTTACATGTGACTAACTTACTGCCACTCTTGATAGATGACATGCATCCATTCTGAAATGAGGATGGATAAGACAAATTCCTGCATATATTATTCATACTTATGGATTAGTGCATCAATGAATATGTTTTCTTTGTGTTTCTTATGAGTGATATCATAATCTCACCCCATTAATTTAAAAACTCAGTTTTGTATAACTGGGGAAGATACTTATTTCTCCAAAAAGTATTGGAGGCTTTGATGATCAATTTTGATGTAAAAATTCCAACCCACTAGGTATGTTCACTACTTATTGATTACATGGGGTATAACCATCATTATTTTATAGTATATTGACTACTCAAAATTGTGCACACTAAGACATTTACAGGTGAAGGCGATGGGACATTATTCTTGCATAAGGACAATGCCAAGACCATTTCCACATGTGTTAATTTCAATGAAAAATGTATTTGATAAATATGGAATGGAAAAAATAGGTGTAGCACACATAGCCTACTTGAAAAATCCAAAATCCTATTCAGGTGCAGTGGAAGATAAAAATGAATATTTTATTTTTTCTTAACATTGTGATCAATGGGGCAACAAGTTTCCCACAGTCTTCGATAAATTTGTGGTAGTACATAGTGAGGCCAAGAAATCCACTAAGGTTTTTAAGTAACCTAGGTTCAGGCCATTTTTTCATAGCCTTAATTTTTATCGGGTTGACTTGAACCCTAAATATTGAGATAATGGGGCCTAGGCACTCCATTTCCTACTGACCAAAAAGAACATGTAGACATTTTTGCATAAAGCTGGTTCTTTTAAGAATTTGTAAAGTCATGTTGATGTGTTAGAGATGTTATTCCTAGGTTTTATTGTAAATCATGTTATCATCAATGAAAAATGGGATGAATTTCTACAAAAAGGGGGGAATTTTTTATCTATTAAACCTTGTAAGGTGGAATTCATAGTGGTCATCATTTGTGCAGAAAATAATTTTTGGAATATATTCATTACAAAGGTGGATAAGATTATCGTTAGACCATAGATCTAATTTGGATAAAAAGTGAACACCATGAAGTACATCAAGAAGTTCATCTATCATTGAGATAGTAAATTTATATTTAATAGTGAGCTTGTTTAGCTCATGAAAATCAATGTAAAGCTGCCAAGATCAATCTTTTTTGTGGAATATTAAAATGGAGTTTGGGTTTGTGCTTGGATGATTGACTCATGACTTAAGGACTAGAAACAAAGATAGTGATATGGTTAAATTTTTTGGGGTACACTTATTGAAATGAGTTAAATACAATGGTCTTCTAGTCAATGAGGCAACAAGACTTTTGGTTCCTTGAAGATTGATGCATGTTTGACTAGAACAATTTGTAAGCTATTAGGTTGGTGGTAATAAGAATATGTGTTTAGCTAAATAGAGGAGTATTGAGAAATTATTCCATGTGAACCTTTCTTGAGTAGATTCTCCATGTAGGGAGTGTAGACACCTAAAACTGGTCACCAATGCCCTTCGACTAGACTTCAGTCTGATTCCTACCAACCTTTACAAATTAATCCTAATAATTACTTAACATCCTAAATTTGATTGTGCATCATTCATCAAAGCTTATAATCTTGTTGAGACATACATAATTGGGGTATCCTACCATAAGCAACAAAAATTTCTAATGGATTCATCCCTAATCATCTTATGACATCATAACATGCAATTTGGCTTATAAACCTATTAAATGGGGCACATAGACATAAAATCAAATCTTGAAAGAGATAAAAGGTTAATCAAAATTCATTAATAAGATAAAACAAATTAAATGCCTAGTTGAATTATCCATGTGCAATTAATGAAATTCTTAAAAAAGAAATTCAAAAATTAAGAATATCCTAGCTTTTCATGATTACCTTTTGTGAGTTGTCAAGCATTCAAAAATATTTTAAAATATCTCATCCATGCCTATTCATTGTAAATCATTAATTATTGACACCTTTTAACTATACCACCGTTAATTAACTCACTTATGTTAGGTTTGAACCCATTCCATGTTTAAATTATACTTTAACTTACCTTGAGTTGGGGTTAGTTCCTAAGCCTATAAATACAAGCCTTTGCCTCTTAATTTGAGAGCTTGGATATTGTAGAGTTATAATGCAATTTTTTATATAAGAATCATGAAAATAATGTTATAATGCCAAAATATTTAGCCAAGCCATCAAGCAAGCACAAGCTAACAATGGTGCCAAGGAGAGAAGGAGATAACTAAACTCTATTACCAAAGACTCTTTGAGTACAAGCCAAGCAAGCCATGAACAAATCCTTTGAAGGTCCCAAGGAAGGTAATGATTGTTGTTATTTGCATTTTAGTTGGGTTTTTTATTGTATTGTTCCCATTATGCTCCCCCTAAGATATAGGCTTAGATATGTTAGCATGTTAGTGTGTTGATTTCATTATTTTTTTGAAACTAACACTTGATATAACCTCCTCTCTATTCTCAAATTCTTATCATCATAAATGGCACACCCAGTGGGACCTAAACGCATCCCACATACCAAGGAGAACAAGATGCAACTCATATATATTCAAATAAATGCTTGAATATCTTCAAAATTAGAGTTTTAGATTTGTTTTTTTCATATTTTTGATTTTTATGCTAACTCAGATCTACACAGAGACCGACATCAGTCAGGCATAACTGACATTAGTTCTGCATAACCATGATCGATTTTAGTTAACCGAGCTCATTTCTCAGTAACCACCATAGGTCATGTTGTAGGGTGAAACACAACTTACAAAACTTGGATTTTGATTCTTTTAAGAACTCATAATTGTTATTTCTTTGTTTCATTGATCTTTATACTCTCTATTTAATCATCGTGTTGTAGATTTTGAGGAGTTTTTATTATATTTTGAGTTAACTAACATTGTTTACCTCATTTTGGTTTTGCCTTTGGGTTCACAGGTAACTGATCTTGGTCTTTATCATTTGATATCGGTTATTAATAACTGGCATCAGTTCTCTATTAACTGGCATCAGTCATAGGTGATTGATATCAATCTTTGTATTTTAAAAATAGATAAAACCCAAGAGCTATGTTTTAAAAACTTGTTTGCTCATCCATATATGTTCTTCAAAGTATAAGGAAAATCTCTAACATATGTAGGACCAAGGTGGGATTAGAACTTGAATTTTCAAATTTAAATGATTTAACACTTCATTTTGGTGCCTAAAAAGAATTGCTAAATCTTGAACATTTGATTCAAGTGCTTAAAAATAACCTAGGTGATTTGCGTTAAGTTGTTTTGTGAAATTTCTTTCAATCTTTACAAATTTAAGCCAAGGGGCCAAAGAATTTAATCAAACATTTCATTTGGTGCATCAAATTGACATTCACTTAGATTTCACATTCTTTAAAGTGTTTAATACTTGTTTGTTTATTTGTGCAAAATGATGAGTGTATGTATGCTTTACCCCATGCCCTATAGGGAACTTGGGTGACCAAAAGTGTCTTTTTAAGTTCGGTTTGTGCCTAGTCCAAGGCATGGAAAGAATGTTGTCTAGGCTCTCCCCAAAATCTGTATGGTTTGGATGATCTAAAAATAACTTCTAAAGTCTTTCTACTTAGTCATTTCTTTCATACAATTTGGCTTATGAAGGGGAGTTCATAGCTTCTTCATGAGTTCTTTAGGGAAGCTTTGACTAGAGGTTTCATCTCTTGACATTATTTCAATCTTGATTTTTGGTGGGATATACAAATTATGGTACACATACTATGAAAGCTAGGGGGTTGAGCATCTAACCTTTCCTTTCAGATCAAAAACCCAAGTTAGGTCTGGTTAAGTAGGGGATTCCACTAAGCAATCTATAGATATAATCACTATATAATGGAATATACCTTTGCATAGTAAGTTAATTGGTATGAACTCAATTGACATGAGATATCCTTGGGACCAATCTAGATGTGCAAAAACTATAGATTTGGTCAATCCCATTTCACCAACATTGTCAGTTATAGGATCTAGGACGTAAAATTTAGATGTTATGTTATTTCATCCTTTTATTGCTTGGTATTTTGAGTCTAAAACCATTTCTTTATCATGCCACATCATACCAAGTTTTGTTTATACGATACTCCTTTATTTGAGGAGGCATTATGCTAGCCATTTTATTACACATCTTTGCCTTAAAACTTTTGCCAAACTTGTTTGTATGTGTGCCATTTGATTGAAATGGGTAATGTTACGCTACCCAAATAATTTCAAGCTTTTGTGCCTTTTGAGTCTTGAAACAATTGTTTATTACATCTTTAAAGTGTGATAGTGTCATTACGATGCTCGATTTGTTTCAAGACTTGTTTGCCTTGTGCCAAATGCTATTTTTTAGAATCAATGCCATATATATCTTTTTAATCTTTGTCTTATGCTGTTATGCCATTCTATTTTGTCTAGCTTGTTATTGTTTGAAGATGCCTAGTTTTCTAAGTTGAGTTTTTAATTAACCTTGACAAGTTTAAATCCAAACATTGATTGATTTCTATTTATGCCTTGTACAATTTGGGCCTAGACACCGATCTTTCTCTTTTTGGTTGTGAAACTTAGGTTAATTTGTTGCCCAAATTTAAAAACTATTGCTTGGATCTTTGCCTAGTGCCTCTATGTTGTTCAATTTTGTCTAAGCTTGTTTGTTCAAAGGAGCCTAGTTTTCATTATTATTTGTGCCTTTATTTGGGAGAAACAACCTATCTCTCCATATGCCTTTTACCTTATGCCAAATGACCAAGTTCATGTTTTAATTTTGTATGCCTATTCTATGCTAAAGTGTTCCAAGTTTGTTAGATTAAATACCCCTTTTTTTTAGGTTTAGCTTTTGACACCATGTTTGGCCAAAAGTCCTAGCATATGCCTTTATTTGAGCCTAGATTTTGAAGCTGCATTTAGCCAAAAGACCCATCAATTTTTATTTTCCAACATTAGACCTATTTGTAACACTCCTAAATTTGGCATGTCAATTTTTATTCAATCGCTTGATCTTTTGTGTGTGAGACATTTGATGTTAGACATATGGTTAAATTGTTTTATACAAATTTTTAGCACAAAACATTTTGGAGATACAACTTCCTAAGACCAAGTTAGACCAAATTCAAACCTTTTGTCCTTTGGACATCATTTTTATGAGTTTGTATAATTTCAGGATTTTTTGTGGAGCTTTCATTATTGATGCAAATATGTATAGTTACACTTATGATGGAGTTACGTATAATCCAAGTTATGATGGAATGGTTGTATAAATTGATTTTGTTTGAGACCCGTATGGTGAAGAAGTGGTTTATGAGACAGATCCATATTCTACTTACAATCCTCAATTTGGGGAGCAAAGCCAAGATCTTCAAGTATAGTGTTCAATGATACCTTCTTCAAGATAATTGATGGATGGTGTTCACCATCTGACCAATCATGACATGATAATTGACGTATGGTGTTCGCCATCTGACCAATCATGACATCCAATCCCCCACCTATAATGTTAACCCTCCTTCAGATTGTGTATCCAACCAAGTTCCAAAACATCCAAAGAATACCATTACCATTCTAAAACCTCATCCTTTGGATTGTGCGAGCAACCAAACAACACCCTACCATTACTATTCTAGGACCTTGTCCTTTAGCTTGTGTGAGTAATCAAGCTCCACAACACCCTACCATTACTATTTTAGGACCTTATCCTTTGGCTTGTGTGAGCAATCAAGTTCTAAAATGCCCTACCATTACCATTCTAGGACCTCATCCTTTGGCTTATGCAAGCAACCAAGCTCCATAATGCCCTACCATTACTATTTCAGGACTTCATCCTTTAGCTTGTACAAGAAATAAATATCCATAATGCCATACTAGTACTATTCTAGGACCTCATCCTTTGGATTATGTGAGCAATCAAGCTCCACAATTCCCTACCATTACCATTCCAAGACCTCATCCTTTGGACTATGTGAGCAATAAATCTCTGTGATGCCCTACCATTTTTATACTAAGACCTCATCCTTTGGCTAGTGTGAGTAATCAAGCTCCACTATGCCCTGTCATTATCCAACTATCTATCATCCTTCATTTGTTGCCAACTGTTCCCCACTTTAGAAAACCCATACCTATCATCTCGCCCCAATCAAGCCAATCAATACCTCTCCAACCAAGCCAAGCATTCAAAGACCAAGATATATTCAAAATTTGTATTTTACAACTGCTCATAAACCAAGGTTAAGAGAACCAATCGATCTATAATGTTTTTATTGAACCAAACATTTATGATGAGTCAACCTGTGATGAATCAACTATTAATACTATACCTTTTATTGAGGAGTTTCACTCTGATGAGCTAGTCTTTGCTGAGTCATTTCTTAATGATTATAACCGCCTTTGGAAAAATAATTATCTTAACCATATGCCTATTTTTTAAGAGCCTCCCTTTGACAAGCCAGTCTTTGAGGAGTTGTCTCTTGACCTTTTTCCCATTGTTGAAGAGTCTCACTTTGACAAGCCAACCTCTATGGAGCCTATTATGCCATCACAAGCTATTCCTTTTCCAAAACCAAACATTCAACAAGACATCATTGTAGCAATATCTACACCAAATGAAGAATTAACATTGAAGTTAGGTTCTATTCTTGAACTGACATCATATTTAGCATCAAAAGTAGAATCAACATTAGTATCAACAATGGATTTAGAGTCTTATGAGTTAGAATCAGATTTAAAATCAGAATATGTTTGTGGCTATTAAAATATTAGTTATACATGCCTTACAGATCAATTTGAATATATTTGTGGTCCTTTTATGGTTTTTAAGGATGATTACTATAGCTTTGACACAAGTTCTCCTAGTATCTTCTATAAATTATGTTGCCTTTCCCTATTCCATTACCATTCTACATGTTATTACCATTAACCAACCTAGCCATTATATTGACATTCCATCTCCCACAAGTGTTGATTAGGACTGATAGAATCATACATTGTTAAACTATATCTATGGTGACATATCAGTTGAAGAACATTAAGGAGGCCAATACCAAATTCATGTAGGAGAAGAACAATCTCTTAGTGAAACCTTTTTGGAGGAACTATGGGACAATCAAACTTCAAACTTAGCATCTTCTAGTGAAACCTTATTTGAGGTGCTACAAGACAATCAAAGTTAAAAGTTAATGTTCCTTAGTGAAAATTTTTTAGAGGTGTTATGAGACAATCAACACAACTTCATTGGTGAAAACTTCTTAGAAGTGCCAATAGCTGAGCACAATAGTCCTTCACTACTTGATGAAGACATTATGAAAGATCAAATTAGTATAGCTTCCAATCTACAACATAATCAAATGGTATTTACTCTCAGGCCCAAACAACAAACAAATATGGTGGTCTTATCGAGAGCATATTCAAAAGTCTTCAGCCACACCACAACCAAAGTTATGTCAAATCCAGAATCAACAACATTGTTTATACATGAAAACCCCAATTTTTATTTATTTTCCAACCATTATACATTTAATTATCATCCACCTATACATTGTTAAATTAGACCTATAATAAATTATATATCCTTATTTACCATCCATGGCCTCACTTTCCTTTACAAAGACTACAAGATACCTTATCTAAATGTTTAAAGGAAACAAAATCAATGACCAACGAAGATCATAACACCATTCTTGGCATCCAAATCTATAGTAGGTTCTTGATAGAGCAACAATTCAGAAGAGGTATAGGCTAGCAATTTCCATGATTGACTATTCTAGTTGTATCTCTATACACATAATATTTTCAAACTTTTATCGATTAATGACACTTAATATCTTGTATGAAACCATCTAGTATGAATCTTTTTGAGTGCATGCCTTAAGGGGTACACCAAAAAGGGGCGGGTAGACCATTGGTGCTTCACAAGATTATTGTCCCTTTTGCCCATGTTATCTACACACTTGTATCCTAAAACCATTTACCCTAAGCTTGTTCTTCTCTGTTGTACCCATTTCAAGTATTTTATAAATTTTATCCTCTTATTCCTCAACTAAATCCCATTTTGTTAGACAGTTGTACTGGGTCGACCATGTACAGTTTCAGAGTATTTTTCACTTAGGAGCTAGTTGACCTTTAGCTGACCTAACTCATGACATAGTGAATTATTGTCTAAAATTATGCTAGGTCAACTGGGTGGACCCTACCAGTCTAGATTTTTAGAAGGGTTTGGGGTCAAATCCACCTATAAATACAAGTTCATTTCTGTCATTTGATAAGAAGAAGCAAAATAATAATTAAGAGTGAATGGACATCCGCTTATTGAATATTCTACTTGAGAAGTAAAGTTTATGGTTCCATACTTTATTTGTACATATGGATCTTGTCTTGTGGAGAAGTCTATTAGATGCATTAATAGGTTGTGTATTCTAGATCTGATTTGTTTTTGTCATCCTTACATACCATAATAACCTCTTGTGAAAAACTTTGGCTAAGGGAGAGATTGAGGCTTAACGATTTCATCTTCAAAGGTAAGTATTCCTAACTTTATTTCTCTTTTGTAAGAGTAGATAGATATGAAATTGTGATTATCTTTCATGTATTAGGATTTTCTATACATTGACATGAGTATATGTCTTCTATGCATGTTTAGTTTTATTTTTTATAACCCCTAATTTATGTCACAAGCTTTACTGAGCACTAGATTAGATTTACTTTACTTGTTATAAGATTAGGTGAAATATCAAAACCTAGGACCCCCTTAGGGTTATTACATGATTATGTTAGAATGAAGGCTTTGGAACCCTATTTATCATAGTGTATTATGATAAATGATCCCCTAATCAGATCTAACAGATCCCCATATTGGTCATGCTCCCACTTAACAAATGTGTTCCCAATCAGAAGTGTAGGTATGCTCTATCTTCTTCGAGTTAGGATTGATTTATAGACATGATGCAGTTTTTATTACATATATTTTGGTGAATCTGACATGAACTAACCCTTACAATATTTGTTTACTTATTTTTCATTATTTTATCATTATTTTTATTATATATTTGCCATACTAGGTCGACTGCATCGACACAGTTCTAACTTTTGTGTGTAGGTTTAACACACAGTTGCATTCAAAAGACTTTACTCTTTTTATGCATGTTATTTTTAAGGGACATGATACTAGATTGACCTAGTTGACCTAATATATTTTTTTAGATTTTCAGACATCTAGTCTAGACTACTAGGTCAACCCAGTCGACCCTGTACATTTTAAGCACTCAACAATAGGCTTTTACAAAGCTAGATTTACCCAGTCAACTCTGTTAGTATGATTTGTAGGCATTTATCAAGGTTATTTGACAACAATATCATTTATCTACATCTTTAGACTCACCAAGTTTCTTTTTTATCCTTTCTCTCTTTTCTTATAGTCTTTCCTTTCACAGTTTATAGTCTTTAAAACTACCCCTATACAATCAATTAGATCGATCCTATTGACCTAGTTCTATATTTTGTGTGATTTTTGGATAACTAGGTTAACTCTATCAAGCTTTTTCATTTTCAAACCTTTGCTTCCATAGTACACAGGTAACACTATCGATATTGTTCTTTATTCTATGCATACACTGTCAACTACTTTGACATTGTACTGTGTTTCAAAGTTGGAATTAACCTTTATATGCTAGTAATTAGTTGACACTTTAATTCTTTATTGCTTGCATGCTTAGAATAGATCACATAGTCTAATTAGGCAATTTTTAATTTACCGTTTCATTTTACTATTTTCTATTTTATGCGCACACAACTAAATCACAAAATTTTAAACAAGCACTTTAATAATTGTCTACGTAAAGCCTACCTACTTGGATTTTGATGTAGCGGCATCTTGGTTAGTTTCAAATTTGGTTTGCTTTAGGTGTCTAGGTGTCTTATTTTGGTGTTCTAGAGGTGTAGGTTGTTTTGTCTAATGTTAAGTATTGAGTCTATAGGGGGTTGATTGAATATATAAAACTTGTGGTTAAATGCTTTTAGTCATCCGTAAGCCTATATGAGGCAATTTTCAAGAATGGCTTGGAGGCTTGTAAGAATTATTTATGGTAGTTACTTGTGTTTAAAAAGTTTGTCATTTTTTGGATTCTCAGTGGGTGGTTATAATGTATTTAAATGAGCAAGGGTATGAGACCTAAGATACAATGAAGGAGGTTTTCAAATTTTGTTGATGAAGCATGTAACTCTATTTTTACTTGCTTATTTCCATACATGTTGATTGTGATTAAGATGGTGTATGGATGGAGGTTCAATAATGATTTTATTTATGAGATTTGATATGTGGTTTGGTAAGTTATTCATGTTTTTAAATAGATGTCTTGTAATTCATTTGTGAGATCTTATGTATTTACATTAGAACATAATGCAGTTATGTGAAAGGTGTAAAAATTGACAATAAATATTTAAAATTTGATAAATGAGTATGTAGAGGCATTATGATGCATGAAATTTGATTTTATAACACTTATAGAATGGTATTAAGAGGTATCAATCTGAATCTAAGTTTGTAAATCTCTTTGGAGTCTAAGTTCCTCCTAAAAATATTTGTATAACCTGAAGATTGTATAAGCATTCAAGAAAGGACAAGACATAAGTGTTTGTTTAGAACAGAGATAGTCATGGATAGACTATTAATGTTAAGAGGTGCATCGAGTTGTTGTGAACCTATATTAATCATGTGTAGAGTTTAGAAACCCCCCAGTTGAAATTAAATCTAAGTAAATTGTTTTTTAGAACCTACTGACCCTGATGGTGTCTACAAATAATCAAGAACCTATTCAAAAATTGGAATGGAGAAGTGTTGAAGACAATCTATAGGTTCATAATGAGAAGAATGATGTCAAAATGATGAATAGAGGTGTGAGTGTGGGGTTTGAAGATTTGAGAAAGAGCATATGTGTAAAATAGGTCATTTAAATCTTACAAAATGTTTTGAATACTTGTATGAAGAGTGTAGAAACTTGCACAGAGATTTGAATCCTTCTAGAAATTGTGCAAAATCCTTTGAAAGCTCTTAGGCTTCTTCTGAGACTACTAATCTTATTCTAAAAATTATGAGTAGTGTAGGCAGAGTTATGAAAAGGGGTGAGTTAAAACTTGGAAATTGTTGACAAATTTGATGAATGGGAATAGAGGGTTAATGAGAATCTATTAAGTATTATCAAGACTTTAGAAACCACCAAAACTATTAAGTAAACCTAAGAACCAGTGTTTGAAGAATGAATCAAGAAGCCATTGCAAAAGAAATAATCCTTGAATAAAGACAACATGAAATTGATTGTACATATGCTCTGAAAAAGACAAGAGACCTTCAAGAGATTAGAAGAATAGAAAGAAAACCAAGCAAGTCACATTGAGATTGGATCTCAATTTCTTCTTCCCTTGATAGTATGATGTAGGGGCATCTTGGTTAGTTTCAAATTTGGTTTTTTTTAGGTGTCTAGGTGTCTTATTTTGGTGTTCTAGAGGTGTTAGGTTGTTTTGTCTAATGTTAAGTATTGAGTCTATATGGGGTTGATTAAAAATATAAAACTTGTGGTTAAATTCTTTTAGTCATCCATAAGCCCATATGATGCAGTTTTCAAGAATGGCTTGGAGGCTTGCAAGAATTAGTTATGGTAGTTACTTGTGTTTAAAAGATTTGTCATTTTTTGGATTCTCAGTGGGTAGTCATAATGTATTCGAATAAGCAAAGGCATGAGACCCAAGATACAATAAATGAGGTTGTCATTTTGTTGATGAACCCTATAACTTTGTTTTTACTTGCTTATTGCCATACATGTTGACTGTGATTAAGATGGTCTATGAATGGAGGTTCAATAATGATTTTATTTCTAACATTTGATCTGTGGTTTGGTAAGTTCTTCATGTTTTTAAATAGAAGTCTTGTAATTCATTTGTGAGATCTTATATATTTGCATTTGAACACAATACAATTCTGTGAAAGGTGTATAAACTGACAATAAATATTTAAAGATTGATAAATGAGTATGCAGAGGCATTATGATGCATGAAAGTTGATTCCATAAAACTTATAAAATGGTATTAAGAGGTATCAATATGAATATGAGTTTATAAATATTTTTGGAGTGCAAGTTCCTCGTGACAATATTTGTATAACCTAAAGATTGTATAAGCATTTAGGAAAGGACAAGATGCTAAGTGTTTGTTTGGAAAAGAGATAGCCATGGATAGACTATTAATGCTAAGAGGTGCATCGAGTTGTTGTGAACCTATATTAATCTCGTGTAGAGTTTAGAAACCCCTAGTTGAAATAAAATCCAAGTAACTTGTTTTCTAGAACCTAACGACCCTAATGGTGTCTACAAATAGTGAAGAACCTGTTCAAAAAGTGGAATGGAGAACTATTGAAGACAATGTATTGGTTTGGAATGAGAAGAATGATGTCAAAAAAATGAATAGAGGAGTGCATGTGGGTTTCAAAGATTTGAGAAAGATCATATGTGTAAAATAGGTCATTTGAAGCTTACACAATGTTTTGAATACTTGTATGAAGAGTGTAGGAGATAACTATGTGTGTGTCTATATGCATAGTAAGGTCAAAATCTTGCTAAAAGTGTGGAATGTAGGAAGATAGGTGAATATATGATAGTGGATAATGGTCATTGCATGTTCCACACATGTAAATAAGTTTCATATAAGCTTAATAACCTTTGGTGAATTCATCAATAACAATTATTGGATCTCAGATGACTACATGTAGTGACTATGCATGCAGTTTTAGTCCCAAAAATGTGTTAAAGAAGTATAGTAAAGGAGTCTAAGTCATTCATTGGGGAATCTAAAATGCAGGGGGGACTATGTTGAACCTAAGTTAATTAGTCATAGTGTTTGAGAGTCCTTTAAGAGACAATTTTTTTAAAGCAATAGCACATGCCTTGAATCTTGAAATTGTGTATACAGTGAGACATAAACTTGGAGGTAATGTGGAATGGAAGTTTAGGGGCAGAGTTCTAATAATGTGGAAAGGTTTGGAGGGGAAAATAACACCCCAAGAAACTCACATAGAGATTTTAATCCTTATAAAAATTATGCAAAATCCTTTGAAATCTCTTGGGCTTCTACTGAGACTGTTAATCTTATTCTAAAAATTATTAGTATTGTACGCTGAGTTGTGAAAAGGGGTGAGTTGAAACTTAGAAATTGTTGAAAAATTTGATGAATGGGAATAGAGGGTTAATGATAATCTATTAAATATTATCAAGACTTTAGAAACCACCAAAACTATTAGGTGAATCTAAGAACCAGTATTTGAAGAATGAATCAAGAAGCCATTGCCAAAGAAATAATCCTTGAATAAAGACAAAGTGAAATTGATTATACATATGCTCTGCAAAAGATAAGATACCTTCAAGAGATTGGAATAAGAGAAAAGAAACCAAGCAAGTCACATTGATCTTGGAGCTCAATTTCTTCTCCCCTTGATAGTATGATGTAGGGGCATATTGGTTAGTTTCAAATTTGGTTTGATTTAGGTGTCTAGGTGTCTTATTTTGGTGTTCTAAAGGTGTTAGGTTATTTTTTCTAATGTTAAGTATTGAGCCTATAAGGGTTTGATTGAAAATATAAAACTTGTTAAATGCTTTTAGTCATCTATAAGCCCATATGATGCAATTTTTAAGAATGGTTTGGAGGCTTGCAAGAATTAGTTATGGTAGTTACTTTTGTTTAAAAAATTTGTCATTTTTTGGATTGTTAGTGGGTAGTCATAATGTATTCGAATGAGCAAGGGCATGAGACCTAAGATAAAATGAAGGAGGTTGTCAAATTTTGTTGATGAAGCCTGTAACTCTATTTTTACTTGCTTATTGCCATACATGTTGACTGTGATTAAGATGGTTTATGAATGGAGGTTCAGTAATGCTTTTATTTTTGAGATTTGATCTATGGTTTGGTAAGTTCTCCATGATTTTAATTAGATGTCTTGTAATTCATTTGTGAGATCTTATGTATTTGCATTATAACACAATACAATTCTCTGAAAGGTGTATAAACTAACAGTAAATATTTAAAGTTTGATAAATGAGTATGTAGAGGCATTATGATGCATGAAAGTTGATTCCATAACATTTATAAAATGGTATTAATAGGTATCAATCAGAATCCAATTTTATAAATCTTTTTGGAGTGCAATTTCCTCTTGAAAATATTTGTATATCCAAAGAATGTATAAGCATTCAGGAAAGGAAAAGATGCTAAGTATTTGTTTGGAATAGAGATGGTCATGGACATAGTATTAATGCTAAGAGGTGCATCAAGTTGTTGTGAACCCATATTAATCTCGTGTAGAGTTTATAATCCCCCCAGTTGAAATTAAATCCAAGAACTTTTTTTTGGAACCTACTGACCATGATAGTGTCTACAACTAGTCAAGAACCTGTTCAAAAATTGGAATGGAGAACTATTGAAGACAATCTATAGGTTTGGAATGAGAAGAATGATGTTAAAATGATGAATAGAGGTGTGAGTGTGGGTTTCAAATATTTGAGAAAGAGCATATGTGTAAAACACATCATTTGAATCTTACAAATGTTTTGAATACTTGTATGAAGAGTGCAGGAGGTAACTATGTGTGTGTTTATATGCGTAGTAAGGTCAAAATCTTGCTAAAAGTATGAAATGTAGGAAGATAAGTGAATATATGATAGTTGATAATGGTCATTTCATGTTCCATAGATGTAAATAAGTTTCATATAAGCATACTAACCTTTGGTGAATTTGTCAATAACAACTTTTAGTTCTTAGATGACTATATGTAGTGACTGTGCATGCAGTTTTAGTCCCAAAAACATATTAAAAAAGTATAGCAGAGGAGTATAATTCATTGGTTGGGGAATCTAAAATGTGGGGAGGACTGTGTTGGACCCAAGTCAATTAGTCATAGTGTTTGAGAGTCCTTTAAGAGACATTTAAAAAAAATTAATACCATAGGCCTTGAATCTTACAACTGTGTCTATAGTGAGATAGAAACTTGGAGGTAACGTGGAATGTAAGTTTAGGAGCATAGTTATAATAATTTGGAAAGGTTTGGAGTGGCAAAATAGACCCCTAAAAACTTGCACAAAGCTTTGAATCCTTCTAGAAATCATGTAAAAGCCTTTGAAAGCTCTTGGGCTTCTATCGAGGCTGTTAATCATATTTTAAAAATTGTGAGAAGTGTAGGCAGAGTTGTAAAAAGAGGTGAGTTGAAACTTGGAAAGTGTTGAAAAATTTGATGAATGGGAATAGAGGGTTAATGAGAATCTATTAAGTATTATCAAGACTTTGGAAACCACCAAAACTATCAGGTGAACCTAAGAACCAGTGTTTGAAGAATGAATCAAGAAGTCATTGCCAAATAAATAATAATTGAATAAAGACAAAGTAAAATTGATTGTACATATGCTCTGCATCAAATTTCATCACTAAGGGGGAAATCAACTTGGTTTTCTAGCCAAGTATAAACACATGGTTATTGATATATTTTGGCTAAGGACCCAACACCCTTATCGATGTGGTGTGTGAAGTAAGGGGATAGGCCCCAATACCAAGCCTGTACCATTGCCAATACAGATCCATTTAAGCCCAAACATCCTAAAACTATCCTTAGATTGCTTTCTAGTTCCTTGCTTACAACCAAGTTCCTATCACATCTAAAAATCATATTGTAATAATCTAGTAACATTTAGGTTGAACATTTAGTTATCTTTTACTTTTCAAGTTGATTGCTTGTTCTTTGCTCAATTGTATTTCATATTGCAAAAACTTGCATTAGCCAATGTTGGTGCAAGGTTTTGTGTTGTGTGCCTCAATTGGATCACCCTCATTGATCCAATTGATTATTTATTTCCCTTTAGTTTTTACTTTTTAAATTACTTTCAAAATTATTCTTATCTCAATGCACAGTCATTTCAGTCGACATAGTCTATTATAGGCTATCTAATTTTCCTTGTCTGTTGTGCTAGGTCAAACTAGTCAACCTTGTACATTTTTTTAGGCTCTGTTTGCTATACTAAGTTGACTTAGTCAACCTTGTACTATTTATAAACCCTATTTTTTGTGCTAGGTCGACCTTAGACTATTTTTATCACTTCTTATTTCCTTGCCTTTGCATTTTTCTTACCTTGTTTTAGTTATTTTCCTTCATGAATTTTCTATTTAAAGATAACACTAAGTTGAATTCAACAAACATGATGAGTTTTACCAATCCTCATAGGGTCTCCCATATGTAGAGTAGGGCTTCTCTCCTAGATGAGAGTAATGTTCACATAGTCACTCACACTATGTACTATGGGACCCCTCCTAATACCTCTTCACAATGTAATCCTCTCTTATCCCTAGAAGACCACCTGAAATTAGAGTATACCCCTTAAATTCTCTTCTTTATCTCTAAACATCCTCAACATCCAGGGAAGGATACCTCTACCATTTACCATCTTATGATTAATGGTCAAGTTGAAGAGCCTCATTCACCTAATCCCACATTCTCAAATGGATTTGGGGGTACCACTTTCTTTGATTCTCAACCTAATTCATCTATTATGACCCCTTCTCATACCATGACCTCTTTTTATTTATCTTCTTCCACCTCCATGCCTAATATCTTGACTAACATCACAAGTTCTACATCTAGTAGGCCTCTTATAAGATCCACTATCCTTAATCCTTCTACTAGTGCATCGTTTGCTACCCAAGGTAACCATGCTTCTAGTGCTTCCTCTTCTCATCCATTCACTAGTCCAATTTTTCCCACACAAAAAAAAATTTCCACTAGTGTTTCATGTTCTCATAGTTCCTCTCAAGCTCTTATCAACACCAATAGTGGTACCCAATCCACAAATACCAACTCGAATGCTTCAAATAATGCTAATAATTTCGATCAAACCCACCAAATATTATTACAAACACTCAATCAAATGAATACCTTTCAAGCTCATAATACATATCAAATGATGAGAATTCAAAATCACCTTCTTCATCTTCAAACTCATCCTCAACCAATGACTTAGGGCATGCATAATCAAAATGTTCCCCCTCCTCCTCTTTGAGATTCCCAAGGCAATCTCATCCCTCAACCTCCTTTGGTCAACAAAACCATTAACCGTATTCAAAATGATCCTCTTACCACTCAAATTGATAATATTGATATAGGAGGTATCACCCCTGTAGACACCTAAATATGGCCATTGATAACTTCTAACCAGGGTTTTGACTAATTTCCACCAAAGTGCACAATTTGGCCTAAAAACACTAAATCACATTAAATGAGTTGAAATTGATATATTTAAGTGCCAATTTTGGCCAGAGTATAAGTAAATGGGGAAATGCAATTTATGGGCCAGCTAACTTTGATCAAACCATTTTGAGTCAAAATGCTAATTTTGCACCTGGATGCTCTGGATTGCTCTTTTTTTATAAATTTTTTTGTATGAGATACGTGTATTTGTTATTTTGTGTTGGAAACATCATAAATAGGAATACGATTCCAATGCATCTGACATTAACTTTCAATTCTAATTCAGTCAAATTTTGGACCAATAACATGGCATTTTGATTAATTTGTGCACAAAGTGCTTAATCATGCTTAAAATTTAATAAAATAAAATTAGAGCCTAATTCATAATTCCATGGAAACTTGTTGAATACTTATTTTTAAAAATAAATATTGATTAACTGCATCATCAAGTGACCTCATTTCTTGGGAAGACATCCCTAAGTCATAAATGTCACAAATATCAGGATTATGGGTCTCCCGTGCCTCATAATGACCTTTTATGCCTCTTCAATGCCCCTTTTTCCAATGTCATGATGAGGATATCTTCAATGCCCCTTTTTCCAATGTCATGATGAGGATAATTATAGATTTAATTATAAAAAATTGAATTAATCTTCAACTACACATCTTCATCTCAAGATAGATGATTCAAGTTGATTCTAAGCAATCTCAAAAATCTATAAATAGGAGGCCTTGCCTATTAATTTTGAAGCTTAATTTGTGCAAAGTTACCATGTAAAATTGATTCCAAGATCTCTCACATGCCAAAGTTATGATGCCAAAATATTATGCCAAGCCAAGCCAAAGCCATAAGGTGCCAAGGAGAAGAGATAGCCAAGCCTCCTTTGATGAAGACTTCATGAACATAAGCCGAATAAACCACTATAATAAGCATTTGAAATATCCAAGGAAGATGAAGGATTCTTATTTTTTTTTAAATTTTTAGTTGTGCTTTTCATTTATTTATTTTATTAAGCTCACCCTAGTAACTAGGCATGTATATGTATACTAATTAGTGTGTTTTTATCAATTTTTTTACATTTTTGGACTAACACAATACTAATCACCTCTCTTGAGTCAAATTCTTAGTTCACATAATGGCACGCTTGGTGGGATGACACCTCACAAATTTTATCAAATAACATCTAAAAGTAACATACTAACCATTGTCATGTAGGGTTTAGAGTGTGAAAGAAAAAAATGTGAAGATTTGAGTAAAACGCTTATTTTTTAGAGCTCATAGTTTTGTTCTTAGGACTGTGTAATTCAGATCCCAACTCAACCTGACTTGACCCAACTTGCCTAAACTCAGATCTCAACTCACTTTGACTTGGATATCGACTCAACATGACTTGACCCAACTCACCTTGACCTGGATCCCAACTCACCCTGACTCACCTTGACTTAAATACCAACTCACCTTGACTCAAATCCCAACTCACCCTGACTCAGATCCCGACTCGGCTTGACTTGACCCAGCACACCCTGACTTGGATCCCAACTCAGCCTGACTTGACCCAACTCATCCTGACTCAAATCTCAACTCACCCTAACTTAGATTCCAACTCGGCCTGACTTGACCCAGCTCGCCCTGACTTAGATCCCAACTCGATTATGTAAACCTGAGAGTTCATTTGCCTAAGTTAATTATTTCATCTTTACAAATGCTTCGAAACTAAACCACTTGCTAACATTTTTCTTGTAGGATCAACTTGGAAAATTGATAAAATGTTTTTAAATCATCTTTTGTATGCTTTAAAATGAACTAGGAACATTATTTTGGTACATAATATAACATTTAGGTGTTTAAATAAGTTTTTAGCATTAGTTTTCAAAGTTTACAATTTTAAGACCAAGGGGTAAAATGAACACCACCAAATCTTTTATTTGGGATTAAAATTGAACACACTTATCAATTTTGTTTTCATTATTTCAATTAACACTTTATTTTTGAAAAATACAAGGATGTTGCATGTATGCTCTTCCATTTATCCCCTTTAGGAAACCCTTGGAATCAAAAGTGCTTTCTTTATTTACAAATTGCCTAGTCTAAGGCATAAAAAGAATGTCATTTAAAGCACTCCTCAAAAACTCGTAAAAGTATTGGGTGACCTTGAAAACGACCCTAAAGTCTTTCTATTTTATGTTTTCTTTATTTCATGTAAATTTAGCTTATAAGGGGGACGTCATTACCTCTCATGAGTTTTTTGGAGAACTTTTGACCCAAGGTTTTACCTCCTGGCATTGACTTCATTTGGCTCCATATTGGAGTTGCACACGGGATGTAGTGGCACTTTGGACATTGCACTACACTAAGTGAAAAAAAGGATGTAGTGGTTACAAAAATCATTAGACCTTTTTGCAATAAGGTAAGTGATACGAACCCAAAAATCATGCTTTTCTTTTGCATTATTTGACGTGAAAGTTATTTTGCAATTGATTCCCTAGAATGTTCAGCAACTTGTAGATCTTAGACAAATCCCCACTTGTTGTGGAAGTATTGTTGGCATAAGGTGCCTCAAGGTCCATGTTGTAGTACTATTATTTGAGATAAGGGGTGTAAAAATCTTATTATATAATGCATATTTATTTTTGGATGAACACTTTAAATCCTTTCAAATGACGTATGTTGATGGATTCCAACAATACCAAGTAACCTTGTTGGTTTAAGATCTAAGAGTGATTAATTAGTTAGTTTTGTCCTATATTAAAGTCTTATTTAGAGTCAAAACTTGGTGTAAACAAATGATGTAAAACAAACACATGGTCCTCATTTTCCTTTGAACAAAGATACTTTATGTTGCCCACGTGAAATCATTAATTTACCTTGTTCAAAATTTATCAAAACTTGAAGTCATATCATCCACTTTGATATAGTCATGTTGCCCAATTGAGTTTAGACCTTTACCAAAGTTGTTTAAGTCCTTCATTTATAATCTAAATTCAAAATTGCACCTTTGTAAGTTCATAGGGTTGATGTGTTAAGTGGGTTCACCATTTGCATTAAACTTGAGGGAACTTAGGTTCAATTTCCAATTTGGGTTGAAGACCGTTTAAGACTCATGATCATTATCACCACTTGATAGACTTAAGTCATTTCATGCTAAACACTTTCCCTTTGAGTCTATGCACCACAACATTTTGAGTCAAAAAAGGTAGTGTTATGTTGTCAAACTTATGAGAAATTATCTTTGCATTAGAGAGTTCTTGAAACAAGCATTTTATTACTTTTTTAGATAGTCTAACACTGTTACGCTGCCCAAAACATTTCAGATATTGTTTCATAGGCCCTCTTGAATATAGTTTAAATTTGTTTCTATATTTTTCAAACCAATCTGAGTATACTTTTATGAACCTTTGTCTAGCACAGTTACACCGTTCACTTTTGTCTAGTTTATTTGTCAAAAGAACCAAGTTTTATACCATTATTTGTGAGAAAAAAAACTATCTCTAAAGTGCATTTTGTTTCATACCTTATACCTATTTGATTGAGTCCATTTCCAAGAATCAAATGCCTAATATTTGTTAGAAGTGTTTCAAATCTGTTATATTAAAAATTTCATCTATTTTCAAAATCTAGATTTTGATGTCGTTTGGCCAAGAGTCCTAGCACATGCCTTGTTTGAGCCTAGATTTTGACGTTGCGTTTGGCCAACAGACATAGCAACTTTTAATTTTATAGATTATACTAATTTGAAACACTTTGAACTTAGCATTTGACATTTTGATTTTTGGTTCATTTACTTAATCTTTTTATGTAAGACATGTAACATTAGACACTTAACATTGGCTTATGTTATCACAAGTCTTTACATAAACCTTTTGATCCTTTTGAAGAATCTAGACCAAGTTTGAACATCATATTTATAGATATTATTCTTTTAGAGTTTGTATAACTATCTTCCCTTTCTATCATAAAGCATTGACTATGGATCCCAACATGTATTCTTACACTCGTAGTGGACTCATGTACAGTCTAGAGATTAGTAATGTGATTGCACATGAAAAAATGATGCAAGACCCCTACATGGATAACATTGCTTGTGAGATGGATCTTTATCCCTCTTATAATACTCAATTAGGGGCACAAATCTAAAATCCATTGGCTAACTATTTGGTTACTACACTGCCTTATTCAAAACAAGACCTAGAACAAACCGCACAATACCTAACTATAATACTCACAACTGACGAACCCGTTCCTCAATAGTCATGCTCTACTAATACACCTTCCATGTATGATCTATTTTTGTTTGAGCATCATTTGTTAGAGAACAAAGATGAGATTTTGGTTCAATCCATAGAGGTAGGGGCCAATTTTCCATTAGACTTCCCTCATGAGAATTTACCAAGCCTAGTAAGAATGCCCCACAACATAATTTATGATCAACATGCTTCTTCTAGAAATCCTTTAGCTCTAGTCTAAACAACGTATCAAGACCATAAAAGAAAAAACCTCATGGAATACCACTTTAATCAAATATAGATGACATATCAAACCTATCTGAATCTAACACGTAATTTCAATCAGATGACCATGGTGAGCAAACCTGTTATTGACTTAGTTCCTTCAACATGAATTTTGATAGAGTTAATTGGTCAAGATAATCAAACCTATTCATGAAAAACACTTAGGTAGATAACTTGATGCATATGCCCACTATTGAAGAAGTGTCTTCTACTTCTACACAAAAAATAAGAAAAATATAGTGGATAATGTAGAAGCAACATCTAATCCAAATCAAAGTGGTACTAACACACAAACAACTAGTCAAAAACATGTGCCTGTAGTTAATACCATGAGTGGACCATCATATCAGGGAATAGGAGTTTTTGCATTCCAACCTCAACCAGCTGCTTCATCAAGTATGCAACCAATAAGATTAGGTAGTCAACCAACAACAAATATCGCACCTCAACAACCGAATGTGATGAATCTTACTCCTCAACAAATGATGAGTATTATTACATAATAATAGGCATAATCTAGTGTACTAATGCAATAGAGGATGAATATATTTTCTCCTCAACAAGGGGTAACTAATGTTTCACCTCGTTAGGTAGTGTCAAATATACCTACTCAGTCATAGACTAGTGTACCAAATCCAAAACCAAACACTGACTAGGCAACAACATGTAAATATTGGTCAGTGATAGAAGTTGAATCTTCAACATGCTTTTGTTTCTCAATAAGGATTTGTGCAACAAGGAGGCTCCCATGTTTCTCAAGTACTTACTAGAAAACAACCATTTCAAAATGTGATACAAGTTCAAAGATAGGGTCTTGATCCACGGGTCTTGGTGCATAAGTTCCCACTTAACAACAAAGTTTAATTAGTCGACAACATGTCCCTTTTCAACCACAGTAGGCACAATATAGTTATATTGCTCTATCCCAACCATAAAATCCTCTAAGTCAAACCTTCATAGCCAACCTAAACTAGAATATTACACAACCAAATGTGTAATTTCAAGTACATCTTAATCCATAGATGCATATTCATTGTCCATTTTCCAATCAAACCAATATATCCCAATAGATATATCTATCATACCCTAGTCAAAGTGTCCCACTTATGACCTCCCAACCATCTACCCAAACCAATATTCTCCCTCAAACCAATGTTTCTTCCAGTTTTCTATCCCAATAATTGCAATAGATAAAGGATGCAATTACTGCCATTCAAGCTAGAAAATAGACTAAAATTTTTTAGTTGGATGATGTGTGTTCTTATCTATTCAACATATAGTACTTGTAGATACCATTTCTTCCAGGATACGAACCACCAAAATTTGACAAATATAAAGGGAAATGTGACCCTAAGGCCCATTTAACTGAGTTCTTTATCGCATGTCAACCAGTGGCATATAGTGATATATACCTTTTATTGTTTTTTCTAAGGAGCTTCACTGGACAAGACTTGAAGTGGTTTTTAAAGTTATCCAAGAATTTAGTAACATATTTTGATGATCTTTCTGATAAATTTGTGCAACACTTTTCCTATAATCTCAAACATGAGATTTCATTGGTTGACTTAACACAAATAAAACAAAAGGTTGAGTTTTACAAGTTATCTCCAGTGATGGAGAGCCCTTACAAGCTGATTCACCCACAAATTACCATATAAACAATTATCCATTGTGTTTACTAAAAAATTGCATAGTGAGATAGCTTATCATCTAGAACTACAATGTGCACATACTTTCAAGGAGATCATCGACAGAGGCTTGTAGGTTGAGTGAGCCCTTATTAATAAAGGGATCATCAAGCTTACATCAACTAATCAAAACCAAGGTACCAATCAGGGAAGTGGCCAAAACCAACATCCAATCTAAGTGCAAGCATCACAACCAACATAGGCCAATAACCAAGATAGACCAAAACAATTCAACCATAATAGAAATATTGTGGGTAATGGAATAATTGAGTCATGTCATGTGCAAATAATGTAAACATCATTTACACCACTTTTTCAGCTTACTCCTACCCAAAATCCTCTCTAATCAATGCCAAAAACACAACAACCAAGACCCACACAACAAATACAACAAACTTTACCATTACAAACCTCTCCTCCAAAGAGGACTGTGGCTACGCATCATGTCTTTAGTGACTTAGGAGAGCCTATTGAGTTTGTATTTTGTAAACTTATCACTGCTGATTTTATTAGTTATCTCATACCAAAGCATTGTCCGTAAGGCATTCCTTATCTTGATTGGTACTATGAAAATGAATTTTATGAATATCATCAAGTCAACAAGTATAATCTATGAAGATATGTGCAAATCAGGAATTTGATTGAGAATATGTTGGAGAATGAGGAGATAACATTCGATAATGGTGATTCCACCTCCAATCAAACTCTTAGGATTTATCAAAACCCCTTTTTCCAACATAACACACAACATCAACATAAAAAATAGCAATAAGAAAAACAACTAGTGCAACCATAAAATTAACAGTATCAAAATCAAAAGTCGAACCAATAGAATTAGTAGAATCAATAACATAACCCATAACGTCAGAATAATAGATAAAACTAAGGTCAGAATAGTGTCAACCAACAAACCTACCATGCAATTACACATGACTACAATAGGGTTGTAGGTCATATTATAGGGGGCAACGTTAATACCATCTCCATTGATCTTGGACCAAACACTAATCAATCTAGACCATTGCTAAACAATACCACTCAACTAAATTACATGGATAATCCTTCTTTGACCTGGGACTGCACACAGGGAAACCAACAAATTGAGACTCCCACTTTTGGACCATATATCGATAACTCACCCTTACCACATGACCACATACAAGTGCACTGAACACTGAGACTTGTCCTATCTGGTCCCAAACCATTCCTAGAATTTATTAGCATTTATGATCTAACATCTAATCCTGATTGTGAAATCACAACTCAAAGGTCACATATTACTGTCCCAAGTTTACAACCATCTACCACTTTATCTATTATCCAACCAACCATTCAGCCTCAAAATAAACCATTCACCATTAACCAAGATAATAAGTTTGATATTGTAGAACAATTATAGAAGACACAAACACAAATTTCTATTTTAGATTTACTGCAAATGCCAATGATCCACAATAACATTTTGAATGAGTTTTTAACCCAATCTACTGTTGCCAATGACATATCCCCTGATGAATTTTAAGCATTAGTTGGACACCTAGCTCCAACTCAACAAGTCATATTTAACCAAAGTGATATGCCTTCCCTTGGCCTGCTCCATAACAATCCATTATACATAAAAATTTATATAAACCAACATAAAGTGAAACATGTCCTTATATATAATAGATCAAGCCTCAACATAGTGTCTCTAAAGCTCATCAAGCTTCTTGGGTACATAATGACAGATCTCCAGCCAAAAATGATAACTATCAAAGCCTATGATAATCAGAAAAGAGAATCACAAGGCACCATTAGCTTGCTAGTTATCATTGGGCCTTTGACCCATGATACATATTACTATGTGCTTGATCTTGAGTTGTCATATAATATGATTCTAGGTAGGCATTGGTTATATGAGATTCATGTAGTCTCGTCAATGCTGCACCAATGTATCAAGTTCTCCCACTCAGAGATGGAAGTGAATATTCTAGGAGATTTACACCCATATGAACACTAAAAACATCTTGAGGCCAAGTTTTAAAGCTATAATTACCAATACGTCATGAATCCAAGTTCCAAGCAGGATAAATAAAAGGCCATACTTATTGATCTTCCACGGGATAATTGCATAGATCTTAATACCTTGGATTCCCTTTTCCACATGCCACCTCTTGAAGCTTCCAATCATTTCACCATTTCAATTAATGGCCCAGGGGAGTTTGTGACCCATTATACCTTCCATATTTCCAATCTTCCTCAGAATTCAAAGACCTTTGGGCAACTTAAAAATACCCTACACATGCATTGAAAACAAAAGAAAAAAGATAAGGGACCTGTCATGTTTGTACAAACATCTGACCTAGAATTAGACCCTCTTGAAGGGGATGAATCATGGTTGAACAATGACAACCAACCTGATTATTATAAAAGTGCAAAGTATCCTATTCCCAATAGGATCATGAAGCATCAAGATTATGAAGGAAGAGGCCTCAGAACGAATCAATAAGCAACCATTAAGCAAATTTATATGAATAAGTACAAAAGACCCTATGGACTTGGATTTAAACTACCTAGGGGTGACCCCATATATCTTATTCAAGTTCTATCACTGGTGGCTAATGATGATGATGTCAACAGTAAAGCAGAGTTCGATCATAGCCTCACCTTTGATGACCTAGTTGGGACTAACGTATTTGATAATAATGCCATATGTACTCTTACCCAAATCATTTGTCACAACCCATTGCCATTATACTATCCCAAACTAATAGATTGGGACCAACAAGAATCTAATTTGTCAATTGATGAGTTTCAGAACCATGAGGCATGCTATGACTTTTTAGGCTTTAGAGACAATGTTCTGTTGGGAGATCATAAATCAGGATTCTCAATTACATTGGATCCTGAAGCCTATTTTGGAGAGTGGGTGAACACCCTTAGCCAAAAACAAATAAATAAAACATTGAGGTCCCCAAGTGAAAACCTTTTTGAGCACTTTCTAACTAGGGAAAAAGTGAAGATAAAGGCTAGTTTAATGGTGAAAACCTATTTTAGGCACCATTAGACAGGGGTGTTCATTTTTCTTTGAATTTAGACCAGGAGACCACCAATGATGAACTTGACTATGGATCCAAGTTCAGTTTTATGCAACAAGTATTTTATCAAATTCTTAAGAAAATTCTAACTATTTTTGTCACTTGGTTAGATCTCCCATTGAGGGACTCAGATTCATCATGCATAGGAGATGTTGAAGAGCAAGCCCTAATAGAGGACCCTGATATAGTTTAACAATTCAAGTCTTTGTCTACTATCTTAGAAGATTGTTCGACCCTTGTAGTCAAAGATACAATAGAGGTAAACATCAGGACTCCATCAAACCCAAAATGGATAAAATTAGGTGTGTCCCTCACTGAGGAGGAACATGAAGTCTTTACAGCTCTATTGAGAGAATTTATAGATATCTTTGCATGGGCTTATTCTGACATGCTAGCTTTGGACCCCACCTTTGTTGTGCACCACCTTGTGGTCAATCCTGATGCCGAATTGATGAAACAAAAGATACATAAGATGCATCCTCACATTGTTGTCTTGGTAAAGAAAGAGTTGAAAAAAATCTTAGAAGTAGGATGTATATGGTCTATTGACTACTCAAAATGGATATTAAATGTTGTACTTATTAGCAAAAATTCTAAAAGAATTAGAATCTGTATTGATTTTTGAGACAAACAAAGCTTGTCCTAAGGATGACTTTCCATTACTTAATATTGACATGATCATTGACTCCATGACAAGTTATGAAATGCTTTCACTCATGGATGGATTTTCAAGATACAACCAGATAAGAATAACACTAGAAGACTAACATAAAATAGTGTTCACCACTCCATGGAGAACATTTTTTTATTAGGTAATGCCATTTGGTCTTAAGAAATATGGAACTACATATCAAAGGGCCATGACTGTCATATTCCATAATATGATGCATGATATTGTTGAAGACTATGTCGATGACATATTAAGAAAATTCAAAACCAGGGCTGACCATCGAGTAGTGCTACATAGGATATTTAAAATATTACGAGAGTATAAATTCAGACTCAATCCAAAAAAATGTATGTTTGGAGTAACCTCAAGAAAGTTACTTGGCTTCATTGTGTCTCATAGGGGCATTGAAGTTGATATGACCAAAGTCCATGCTATAATCAAGATGTTGCCACCAACCAATTTGAAGTAACTCCATAGTTTTTAGGGCAAGATCTAATCAATTTGATGCTTCATCTCTTAGTTAGCAGATAAGTGTCATCCATTTACACATATTCTAAAGAAGGGAGTTGTATTTCACTAGAATGACCACTGTCAAACAACTTTTCAACAACTTAAGGACTATCTAGTTAATCCACATGTTTCGTTACCTCCTATGTCAAGAAGGTCGTTCTTGTTGTATCTATTAGCTACTGACAATGCCTTAAGGACACTTTTGGCTCAACATGATAACAATAGAAAAGAGCATGCAGTATCCTACTTAAGCTGTACCTTGGTCACATATGAACACAACTATGCACCTATTAAAAAAGCTTGTCTAACCATGGTCTTCACAGCTCAAATTATGTGCCATTACATGTTGAACAATAAGATCATGGTTATTTCAAAAGTAGATCCACTCATGTATCTACTATCTAAAATAGTTTTATAAGGTATAATGGATAAATGGATCATTCTTCTTAGTGAGTTTGATAGAGTATGTCAATCAGAAGGCAATCAAAGGATAGGTCTTTGCAGATCAACTTGCTGAAGTACCCCTTATTGACACAAAGCCACTCACATTTCATTTTTTTGATGAATCCATAATGATCATCATTGACACACCTCTTGGAGAGAAACACTAGAAGCTATATTTTTATGGTTCATTTACTGTACATGGATCGGGGGCTAGTCTCTTATTTATTACATCATAGGGGGATTTAATCCCTAAATCATTTAGAATTAGTTTTCTTTGTAAAAATAACATGTATGAGTATGAAACACTTATCATAGGACTTAGATAGGCATTATAATAGAATATATCTCATTTAAAGGTTCATGGTAATTCTCAATTAATCATCAATCAGGTCACAAACTATTTTCAGACTAAAGATGACAAGTTGGTTCTATATAAGGCTACGGTCGATACACTAAAGCAATAAATTTAAAATATCCAATTTAAGCATATACCAAGGGCTAGTAATCAAACTACAGATGCCATGGCTACTATCGACTCTTTGATTCAAAAAATAGACAAAGCCAGAGAATATCAATTCCTTATTGAGAATTTATTTGCACTAACTCATGAACCTTCAACCGTTGCAATGATTTGTGATATTGTTTGTCCTAATTCTATTTAGTACTCAGAACTTTACAACTACCTTCATGATCAAGTTCTACCACCTAACCTATCTCAAAAAAAAACCAAAGCCTTTATTTATCATTCCACTCATTATACTCTACTTGGATCTACCCTTTATCATCATAGTTTTGATGGAACTCTGCTTTTTTATTTAACTTCGAAAGAGTCTACACTAGCGTTAAGAGAAGTTCATGGAGTATGTGGAGCTCATTCTAGTAGGGCAGTCCTATCCAAAAAGCTCTTATGGACTGGTTATTATTGGCCCATGATGAACGTAGATGTAGTTGCATATGTAAAGAAGTGTGACAAATGTCAATGGCATCCTACTCTGATTCATGCCCCAACACAAAATTTGAAATTGATGTTGACACTATGGCCATTTGCTATATGGAGACTTGACCTCATTGGAAAGATCAACCCTGCTTCATCTAACAACCATAAACATATCCTTATTGCCACTGAGTATTTCACTAAGTGGATTGAAGCTATACCACTCACTTACGTGACTAAAAATCAAATTTCCAAATTTATCTTCAACCATCTCATTTACCGCTACGGTATTCCCTCTTACATTATATCTGATAATGAAGGATCATTCAAAAACAAGGACATTTACTAGCTATGTATCAAATATAACATCACACAACATTTTTATACAACATATTACCTTCAAGGTAATGGCTAAGTTGAAGCATCAAATAAAAACATTATTAATATTCTAAAAAAGATTGTCAATGATGCCATTCGTGGTTAGCACCTGTAGATATTTCCTGCCTTTTAGACATATCATACCAATCATCGTACTCCTACATGAGCCACTCCATACTCACTTTTTTATATTACTAAAGCCATCCTTCTCATTGAGGTCAAATTGCCTTCACTATGCATATCTTTCAAACATGTCCTAGATGATCACAAATATTAATTAGCTCACCTACAAGAAGTAGACCTACTTGATGAAAAATGCATATCTACGGTCAACAATCTTCAAGCATATAAAAAATGACTCAAAAACCACTACAATTGACATGTCAAATATAGAAAATTTGAACTTGGTGATCTTGTTCTTAAAGAAAACCAAAAGAATACCACAACTGAGAAGAAGCATAAAGGTAAATTCAAACCAAATTGTATAGGGCCTTTCATCATGACTATAGATTATGGATCAGGGGCATACAGGCTTGCCACACCAGATGGAGATGAACTAATTGAGCTAATGAATATTATTTACCTCAAGTAGTATTATGCATGAGCGCTAAAGTGTATTATCTATAAAGATCATTTTAGTGGTGTCATTTTATCAATATTCTTCTTTGTACAAATGTCATTCTTATCTATCCTCTTAGTCGTATCCACTTTACATTTCTGATCTATTGACTAGACATGTTCTAAAGCTTACCCTATTTGACCTTGGTTTTTTCCATTCATTACACATTTTTAGCACTGAAGAATCTGAATAGTTTCATCAGTTGTTTCAAGTATTTCAAATAGAGATCATATTTTGAAGCAGTATGATAGAAGTTTCGATAGTTGCATCCTTCATTTATTATTATTTTCTTATCACTAGTCTTGCTATTAATTATAACTGCCTTTGGAAAAATTAGTACCATTGATCTATGACGTTGTGTCCTTGTTATAACCACCTATGCGAAAACTAAGAGAAACATTTATTTATTAAGTCTTGACGTACCAACTTACCACTTCCTATGCCATACTATATCTTTTTACCACCTGTGCCTATTTTGTTTGAGTTGACTGCTACACTAGTTGAATTCCTCTATTATAGGATAGAACTACTGTGACTTGAAGTCCTACTCTTGGACTATGGAGGCAACACTCGATACTTGTTGAGGTTATCTCAGGCATCCCTATGACATGCTCTCACCATTTTATGAGTAACCTAAGTTTGAACGCTCTCACCTTTTTGTGAGCTTGAACTATTTAGTGTCTTGTCATTCTTGATCGAGTTGAGATACTTCAAAAAATTAAAAAAATATTTGTAAAATCGTTAGAAAAAACCAAAAACATTGACCATTTCTTTGCCTTAAGGATTCTAAGAACCTTTACTAAGTTGCAAGCAAACCGCTTGTCACTTAGTTTCCCCATCCTTTTTGGTTTTTTCTCTCACGTACTTGCCATTTTTCAAGACCATTCTTATTATTCTATTGCATCCATTATGTTTTTTTTTATCAGTTATCACATTCTTTCCATTCCCTGAGAGAACTACATTTAGCCTAAATTTTTTTATTGGATATTACATCCATAGAACTATGTAAGCAACGTCCACTTACCTAGTGCATATGGAGACAACTCAACCACCCCCTTCTTTTTTCTTCTATTCTCTTATTTTGTTCATTTATTAAGTTGTCACCTATTTTTTAGGAGCAATGTTCATATTGTTTCTATTGCACTGTTGCTTTGATTCAGTTTATGTGTGTTCATTAGGTGATTCCTTGCCCACACTTATACTCAAATCCATCCATATTCATATGTTTACATTGTCATCATGGTTTTTATCATTGGTACATTATTTTATTTTGAGTATTGGATTACGAGAGTCAGTTATTATTGATCCGGGCAACAATTTAGGAGACAATTCAGGTGACAGTTCCACGCCAATTGATGATGAAACTTTTGGGAGCCATAACTTTTGCACTGTAGCTCCAATTGAATCACCGTTTGAACCGTTGGAAAGCTAAGAATGAGGAGAACATTGTGAGATGGCATTGAGCTTTGCTTGATAAATTTTGACCCTTGAAAACTGAATAGAAGTGCCCCAAATTTTAATTTTAGTAGTGCAGTCTAAAAATAGTAAGTTTTTAAAAATAGTAATTCCTCAAATTTTGTATTGTTTTAAATCTTGGAAGTCAAACCACTTAATCTCCCTCAAGATTGGTGACCTTCCACATCCTCCCCATGCTTTCAAAATATGTATAAATGAAGAGGTAACCCAAAATGTGAAGATAGACATCTCTTCCTAGAGATAAGCATATATTTGTATTGCGATCTTGAGTAATACTACATCTCTTCTCAGAGAATTCATTGTTACTGTGTTATTTCTATGTTATTGAAATATTTATCAACCAAAACTTTTGAGTTTTGGATCAATGGTATCATAGCGGTTTGTCTTGAGAGTGTATGATCCCGAGGACGAGGTTAGGCTACAAGAAGCTTGTGTGGGAAACAATAGATCTTCCAAATTTTCTCCTTGTTCACTCCAAACGACTTCAAATGGAAGATGACACCGAGACATCTGATCCTTTCAAGGCAATGGTAAATGAATCCCTCCAATGGAAATAAGTGTAGATGATACAATAATTTGCCCAAATTTTTCAAACACTTCCAATGGGAAATCCTGGCTCTGTGGCTCCACTTTCTAGCTCCTCATCCAGGGAACGTCCTTTCAGTGCCCCAACACCCTTCAAGGTTCAGGTAAATTTTAATATTCCTATATTTGAAGGCAAAATCAATGCTGATGCAATAAAAAATTGGTTGGATCTACTATCTTTCTACTTCTCTATAAATAAGTTCACCGATGGAGAAAAGATTACTTTTGCTCTTTCTAAATCATCATTGCCTGTGAAAACCTAGTGGGAAGTGTACAAAAAGAGGTTCAATATAGATGACATTGGCCTTTAGGTGGAACCTACCTGGGATGATTTTGTAGAAGCGATGAAAGAAGAATACTATCCCATCAGAGCATATGATGATCTGTACATACAGTGGCAACAACTTCACCAAGGTAAGGACCAATCTGTTCAAGATTACACAGACACTTTTCATTCTTTGTCTGCAAGATTGGGCATTCAAGAAAGTGAGAAACATAAGAATCTCAAATATCGTGGTGGACTATAATGGTACATATGGGGGGAAATGGAACTCTTCAATTTGGAAACCCTTGGTGAGGCATACAAATTCGTAGTGAAGATTGAATAGAAGCATGGCAGAAAGAATACGAAGAGTCAACCCTCAAAATGGAAAAGTGACAAGGAAGGTCAAACACGAGGTCAAAATTGGAAGCAAAAGGAGTTTCAGGATAAGAAATCCCAAAAGGGGAAGGCCGAAAAATGGTGTGATTACCATAAAACTAGAACTCACTCCAAAGAAGTATGTTGAACCATTAAGTCACTACTTTCTGAGTCACAATAATCGACATCTATTACTCTACCTCATACACAACCCACAGTCAAAGAGGATGAAGAAGAAATTGTAGATGCTGAGCCTGACACCATCATTGCTTTATCACAGACCCGTGAGAAAAGACCAGATGACAAGGAAAGATTGTTTCACTCCAAATTATGGGTAAAAGGTAAGCCTCTACATTTCATTCTTGATAGTGGGAGTCAAAAGAATTTAATCTCTACTAAAGTTGTGAAAAGTCTAAATCTATCCATGAAGCCTCATCCAAAGCCCTACAGTATTGGATGGTTGAGCCCAGGGAGAGACCTCCGTGTCACCCATCAGTGTCTTCTTTCATATGCTATAAAACCATTCCAAGATGAAGTCTTATGTGATGTGGTCAATCTAGATGTTTGTGATGTACTCCTTGGTCAGCCGTTTATGTATGAGTGACATGGCATCTATGAATCATGAACCCAAAGGATCACCCTCACTCTTGGAACATGGCGCTATAGGGTACCAGAGGTACCACCTCCTGCATCTGTCTCCCTGATTAGTGCTAAGCAATGCAAGAGATTGGTGGAGAAAACAAAGCAATTTGTTCTCATGGTGGTCAAACCACAAAAATCTAAGAAGGCCGATGTTGCAATCCTGACTACATAATCAACACAACAACAAAAGTAGATAGGACAAATCATAGGAGAATATGATGACTTATTCAAGTCACCCACAGGAGTTCCACTGCATTTCCAAGTAAAACATTCTATCGATATGATCCCAAGATCACCTTTGCCTAACAGTCCTGTGTATCACAGATCAGTTTTGGAGAATGATGAGATAAAAAGATAGATTCAAGAATTGATCCAAAAGGGTCACGTCAGGCCAAGATCTTCACCTTGTGGTAGCCCAATTGTCTTGGCATCGAAGAAAGATGGAACATGGAGGCTTTGCATTAACTACCGAGCCCTGAATAAAATCTTTGTGAAGAATTGATATCCTCTCCCCAGGATTGATGACCTACTGGACCAGCTCTGTGGTGCGAAGTTCTTCACCAAAATTGTTCTCAAATCTAGTTATCACCAAATTCCCATTGATCCCATTGATGTCTGGAAGACTGCATTCAAATCTAATGAGGGGCTCTTTGAATGGTTGGTTATGCCTTTTGGATTAACTAACACACTTGCAACCTTCATGAGGATGATGGATGACATCCTACGACCCTTCACCAACTCATTTTTGGTTGTCTACTTAGATGACATACTCATCTATAACAGAACATGGGAAGAACATTTGCAACATGTTTGTAAGGTGCTTCAAACTCTTCGAGAGCATAAGTTGTATGCAAATCTTGACAAATGCACATTCGGGATGACAACAATTCAGTACCTTAGGTATGTTGTGAATGAGGAAGGGGTCCATGTTGATCTAGAAAAGATTCAGGTTATTCAAGAATGGCCCACACCAAGGACCCTCACAGAGCTTCGTAGCTTTTTGGGTCTTGAAAATTTCTACCACAGGTTTGTTCTTGGATTTTCACATGTTGCTTGGTCACTAGCCCAAGTGACTAAAGGAGGAACTAAAGCTACATTTCAGTGGGGTGAAATACAAAAAAGGGCATTTGAGAATTTGAAGAACAGACTCTGCTCAACCCTTATTCTTGCCTTGCCAGATTTGCATCAATCTTTTGAGTTGATGACAAATGCATCTGAATATGCCATGGGAGCTATCATCATGAAACATGGCCATCCTATTGCATATCACAGTGAAACTTTCACTGATACAGTCAGGAAATATCCAACATATGATAAGGAGCTCTATGCCATTGTGCAAGCCTGCAAATAATGGAAACACTACATCTTGGGGAAAGAAACGGTCATCCACACTGACCACAAACCATTGGAATTCATCTAGATGCAAAGCAAACTACGAAATGAGAGGCACTAGAAGTGGGCCACATATCTTCAACAATTCCACCTGATAATCAAACATGAAAAGGAGAGCTCAAATAAAACTATAGATTGTCTGAGCCACCCACCAATTACTGCACTCACAACAGTTCTTGACCTGTGCAGACATGAGACTACCACTTGGGGTGCTCTGTATGACACAGATCCTACCTTTGTTGATACATATCAAGCACTTCAAAAATGTAAACATGTTTATTATTTATATTTGCAAGATAATGTCCTCTATCATATGGGGCACATCTATGTTCCAGTTGTAGAGCAACAAAAAATGATATGGGAAGCACACTTCAGTAGGACAGCTGGACACTTTGGTATTGAAAAGACATTGGCAGTTCTTCAAAAATAATTCTACTAGCCCCATATGCGAAAGGATGTGGAAAGATATCTCAAATCTTGCACCCCATGTGTGATAGCCAAGCCAACAAATAAGAAGCAAGGATTGTACACACCATTGTTAGAACCAACCAGGCTTTGGGAATCCGTCTCAATGGATTTTATCTCAGGTTTGCCCACTTCAAAACATGGTAAGGACTGTATTTTTTTGGTAGTTGATCATTTTTCAAAAATGGCTATCATGATTGCTTGTAGGAAAAATATATCTGTCGAGGAAACTGCTCAACTATATTTTAGTCATGTATGGCTCCATTTTGGTCTCCCCAAGTCCATTGTCTCAGATCAAGATAGCAAGTTCTTGAGCATCTTCTGGTCCACTCTATGGAAGATGATGGATACTAAGCTGATGAATTCCACAGCCTTCCATCCATAGACTGATGGTCAAAGAAAGGTGGTAAACTGCTTGATTGTTCACTTGATTTAGATGTATCACTCCAAACATCCACACACATGGGATGAGGGACTTCTTTTCATACAACATGGATACAATCGGGTACTACACAGATTGACACTTCAGTTGTAGCAGAACAACTAGACATTGATGAGATTGATCCATAGATTTTTGCTTTAGTGGAGGAGGATCAGATTGTGGATACCTGGATGAAGACAACAAGAGGACGCTCTATTCTGCTTTATCGAGTGGTCAAAAGGGGCCAGCTTAGCCATCAAGGTGAGTGGCTCACAGAGAATCAAATCAAAAAACAACTACCACACCTGATGGGGAACATTGAAACAATGGGGACCATTGCTTTTCAAGGAGGGAGGAATGATCTGGGCAACAATTTAGGTGACAATTTGGGTGACAATTCCACCCCAATTGATGACAGAACTTTCGAGAGCCATAACTTTTGCACCGTAGCTCCAATTGACTCGCCGCTTAAACTGTTGGAAAGCTAAAAATGAGGATAACGTTGTGAGATGGCATTGAGCTTTGATCAATGAAATTTAACCTCAGAAAACCCAATAGAAGTGCCCTAAATTTTAATTTTAGCAGTGCAGTCTAAAAATAGTAAGTTTCTAAAAATAGTAATTCTTCAAATTTTGTATTGTTTTAAATCTTGGAAGTTGAACTACTTAATCCCCCTCGAGATTGGTGACCTTCCACATCCTCCCCATGCTTTCAAAATATGTATAAATGAAGAGGTAACCCAAAATGTGAAGATAGACATCTCTTCTTAGAGATAAACATATATTTGTATTGCGATCCTTAGTAATACTACATCTCTTCTCAGAGAATTCATTGTTACTGTGTTATTTCTATGCTATTGAAATATTTATCAAGCAAAACTTCTGGGTTTTGGATCAATTATGTATATTTTGACCAAGTCCTCATGATGTTATACCATGATACCTACTGACACGTGCTACAACAAACCTCAGTTTCAAGAAATTTATTTGACAATAATAGTATCAACATCTCTTTAGCACTGACGTCTTGATTTAATCCCAATCATATCTCAAATAGAGTAATTAACCACAAAATAATATCAAATTTTATCAGTTTGAATGAGCATCTATCTTTTAATAGGTTGTTTCAATTCATCATTACCCTCTATGTTAAGTTATCATCATCCTCATCCAGGTTTATCATGTTTGCCGTAATCAAGGTCTAATGATTATAAATGTGTATGGGCAAATCATTGTACACCATCCCACCTGCATTTTTCAATGATTATAATCACATTTGGACAAATCATTGTGTTCTCATCATTTTAATTTTTTTGCCCATACCAGAGCATATTGTTATCTTGTTTGTCTATCCTAATTGGGGCAAATCCATCTTCTTAATGATTATAACTACTTTTAGGCAAATCATTGTGTTATCATACAATGCTTATAACCACCTGTGGGTAAACCATTGTACACCATCCCACTTGCATTCTCAATGATTTTGACTACTTTTTCAAAATCATTATATTCTCACCTCATCATTTTTCCTTTCTTTGGTCCCCTCATTTTGCTTCTTATCGAGGGATTGTTTTCTGACCTACTTGTGCTAACTATTCCCTCGAGAGGGCAAACCATCATATAGTTAGTTTATCATCATTGCAGTTGTAGGCATACATGACCTTTTCATTATTTAATAAGATGTTACTTAGCTTATAACTTACAATGTCTTTCTAAACAAGGGCAAACTATAGACACCTAAATCTGGCCACCGATAACCTCCAATCAGGATTTTGACCAATTTCCACCAAAGTGCATAATTTGGCATAAAAATACTAATGCACATTAAATGAGTTGAAATTTATATATTCAAGTGCCAATTTTGGCCAGAGTATCATTAAATGGGGCAATGCAATTTATGGGCCAACTAATTTTGATCAAATCATTTCGAGTCAAAATGCCAATTTTGCACTTGGGTGCTCTAGATTGATCTTTTATATCAAATTTATTATATAAGATGCATGTCTTTATTATTTTGTTTTAGCAACATCCTAAATGGTAATATGGTTCCAACGTATTTGATATTGACTTCTAATTATAATCTAGCCAAATTTTAGACCAATAACAAGGCATTTTGATCAATTTGATTAATATGTGCACAAAGTGCTTAATCATGCTTAAAATCTAATAAAAACAAATTAGAGCCTAATTAAGAATTCCATGGAAACTTGTTGAATACTTATTTTAAAAAATAAATATTTAATAACTACATCATCAGGGGACCTCATTTTTTGGGAAGACATTTCTAAGCCATAAATGCGATAAATATAAGGATTATGGGTCTCCCATGCCTCATAATGACCCTCCATACCTATTTAATGCTCATTTTTCCAATGTCATGATGAGGATAATTATAGATTTAATTCAAAAAAATTGAATTAATCTTCAACCACACTTTTTCATCTCAAGATGGATGGTTCAGGTTGATTCTGAGCAATTTCAAAAATTTATAAATAGGAGGCCTTGCCTATTGAATTTGAAGCTTAATTTGTGAAAAGTTACCATGTCAAATTGATTCCAAGAGATATCACATGCCAAATTTATGATGCCAAAATATTGAGCCAAGTGAAGCCAAAGCCACAAGGTGCCAATGAGAAGAGAAGATAGCCAAGCCTCCTTTGATGAAGACTTCATGAGCACAAGCTAAGAAAATCACTACAACAAGAATTTATAACATCCAAGGAAGGTGAAAGATTCTTATTTTTTTTAAATTTTTAGTTGTGATTTTTATTTATTTTTGTTATTAAGCTCACCTTAGTAACTAGGCCTAGAGATGTATGCTAATTAGTATGTTTTTATCAATTTGTTTGCATTTTTGGACTAACACAATATTAATCACCTCTTTTGAGTCAAATTCCTACTTCACAACCCCTATTATTTATTATAATGGAACAACTGATCCTATCATTCATCTTAATATGTTTGGAAATATTTATAAATATTGGGTCAAATTGAGCACCTTTGTTGCTACCAAGCTCTTATCCAAAACCCTCACAAGTGATGCTTTAGATTGGTAAAACCAACTTACAACTCATTCTATTTCTAGTTTAGAAGATTTAGTGAATGCTTTAGTTCAAGAATTCCAAACTAGTGATCTTCTCAAAAATACTTTGGCCCACTTTATAAATTATAAACAACTTGAAAATGAAACTGCTCAAGATTTTGTTAAAAGGTGGAGAACTTTGTCAAACAAATGTGAACATAAAATGGCTGATGATAACCTTTTTCATCTCTTCACTAATGCTCTTTTTCCCAAGTTACAATATCAGGTCCACACTCTCTCTCCACATACTTTGGAGGAGGCTATTGACCAAGCTAAACGTCAAGATTTCTTTGTGCATCAATTTGAGCCACATTAACCTTCTGTGGGTCCTCATCTTTTACTTAAGAACAAAAATCATAATGCTACCAATGATGGTATTATGACACCATTCACACTATTCAAGTTGTCATTCCTAACCAATCTTCAGAACTAGATCCCCATTCACAACATTATGCCAATCCTCATTTATCTTCACCAACTACTATCAACATTCACAAACCCTTATCCTTGAATAAATTACTTAAGCGTCTACCTAGGCCTCTTCCATGAGAACTTGAACCTACTCATATTATGAACTCTTGGTATGATCCTAACAAGTTTTGTTGGTTTCACACTAGTTGGGGTCATTTTCATGAGACAGGTAGGCAAATCTATAATTTATCTATGGATTTTATTCTTGGTCCTAATTTTGATCACAATTCTATCATCCGAAAGCATCAACAAGCCTATGACATTGATTTTAAGGCTCACAAATCACATACTAAATCTCAAGCCTTAAATCAAGCTAATGTTTATTTGGATATTTACAAAGACCCTCTTCCTAATCACCAACCTAATCAAGATAACCAAAACAAGCCCACCCCTTCCACCAATAATGTAGAAAGTCTTATTGACCCCACTTTTGAATAGAATGTGGTTAACATGACTAATATGCAAAGGGTTGTTTCTTTTATTGATTCCCAACCTATCTACACTCCTCCATTATCTCAAATATTTTGTGTTATCCAGGATTATTATTCAAATAATTTAAATGAGTTGGAGCAAGATGACCTTATAACCTTTGATGATATGATTCCCAATTCTCCCTTGGATAACACTTCACATTCTATTTCTACCATCCCTCCATCTTCCAACACTAATGATAATCAAGCTTCTAATAACACTTCTACCAATTCTCAAAACCAACCTGAACCAACCATTTCATCTTCAAAACATAATTTACAATCTTGTTCTAAACCTTCTCCTTCTTATCAACACAAATTCCATAACACTTCAGTTCCTCCTTCCGAGGACCTTCTTAATCATTATGCACCTATTTATAATAACCTTTTTATGTGTTGTGATGAGTGGGATCCCATTATGGATCTCACTAATCCCCCATCCTAAATTATGTTCCTTGAGTTTATGAGGACCTCTCCACACCATATAAACCATCTTACGCAACTATTTTTCTAATTGAACGTCCCTCATCCTCCCCTAGCAGGATGCGAAGTAGCCTTATCTAGATTTGAGGATAACATATTACAGTAATGTGAAGATATGTCTATCAATGTTGATAAAATAATGGACACTTATCTTTTCCTAAAATTTCCTATCACTTCTATGATTTTTGATGATATTTTGCTTTGTATAAACGATCCTCATTTATTTATTAGTGTCTAAATAGGTAATATCCAATTCAAACATGCATTGATTGATGAGGGTTCTAACACCTGTGTTGCCTATCTCGATTTTATCAAAACCCTTGGATATTTTGAATGCAATCTCAAATCCACATGCATCACATGTCAAGGATATGATCAATTGCAAATTCCTCCTTTAGGTTGTGTGTGGCTTCCTATTACTGTCCCACCTGTCACTGTTCATGTGAAGGTGATGATATTTAACTTTCATCTCTCTTATAACATCTTGCTTGGTAGGCTGTGGACACACTATATGAGAGCAATTGCTTCTTCCACCTACCAATGCATTAAATTACCTCATAATGGAGCCATTTATAGGATTTAGGATGATACTAAACCTTAGAATTTTAAATAATTTCAAGATCATGGTGTCTTCAAGATTCCTACTCTTGAACCTTTGCTTAGTGTTCCATTCTGTGAATCTCAATGTTTCAATTTTCCCATTAATTCAACTTGAGGTTAAAATGGACATCCCAAAATCATTGGGAACATTCACCCTAACCTTTTATAATCTAATGATGATGATTCTAATGAGATTAACTTAAAGATTAAAACTTGTAATCTCTCACCTCATCTTATCTCTCATCTTCCAACTTCTTTGCAGCCTTAATCTCACAAACCTCCTTGTGATGATATTTCTACTGTCTTGACCAAAACTTGACATTATATTCACCACAATTCATTAGATGAAAAATTAATCCCTACTTGTGTTATTTACCTTCACTAACTTGACTACAATGATGGTTATTCCTTAGATGATCCATTCTTAGGCAGTCTTGTTCAGGCCCGTAATGTCAAGATTATCCGTTATCATTCTTCTTTGGTTGAGTTTTTTCATATATCTTCTTCTATTCCCTCATTTATAATTCCTAATTTTAGTATTTTTCCTCTATATGATAGGGTATATATGGCAACAACACCTCTAATTTCCAAAGAACCTCATAAGAGTATGTTCATGGATCATGTTATGATTAGGCCTTACCACTTTGCTACATACCCTGATCCTTATATCATGCTTATCCTTGAGATGCATGCATCCCTAATTTGACCTTATATAGATCCCACCCCTCCCTTATTAGAACCCATATTATAGCCCACTCCTACTCCTACTATAGTTGAGCCCATTCTTTCTACCACCGTAGTTGAGCCTATTCCTACTTCTACTGTCATTGAGCCTATCCCTGCTTCTAATCCCATTACTCTTTCCATTGAACCTAGTCCCATTATTTTCCCACCATCACCTTCTCTTGGTGATGGTTTTCTTTCTTTACCTCAGATGGTTCCATTTCCCACCAAATGGGCCAATGAGCCTTCCCCAGCTCCTTCCATTCCTGTTATACCTCCTCATTTGAGTACTACTAAGCCTACTCATAGGCATATCTGTTGCTTCCACATCATAGATAACCATTCATCCACCCATTGTTGTAAGTTGTGATAATATATTGATACTTTGCATCCTTCTTCCCCTCAGTGCTCTGACAAATCCATACCTCCCCCAAAGGTTCTACTTGAATATATGCCTAATTATGGTGAGGTATATTATTTGTGGCACCAATGTGGCACCCATCACACCAATCATTACCGCATCCTTCAAAAACACCTTAAGGATCACCTTATAGCTATTACCAAACCTTCTAACATTCATTCCATAGGTCATTCTCACAAGATGGTTCCTCCTTCTTCTCCCATGGTTCTACCTCCTATGGTTCCATCCCCTCTTGTGGTCCCTTCATCACCTTCAGTGCCTCCACCCATGACTCCACCCATGGATATTCCTTCACCTATGGATCCTTCTCCACCAATGATTCCTGCATCTCCTATAGATCCCACTCTCATGCATTATCTAGAGCATCCCTTGCCTTCTTTCCCTCCTTAGCATGATCCATCTAGCATTCCTACTTTTTTTGTGGAGGAGATTAGATGAGAAGTATGTTCCTAGTTTTCATTGAAGATAGATGAGACATTAGCATTAATTTGTATTTAGATTAATAGAGATCTATCCCATGTTCTAGATAATATGTGTGGGAAGATTTATCATTATTTATGAGCACATGCATGGTGCTTTTACATTTACATTTGGATTAGACGTGTGCTCCAATCTTATCTTTATCTATCTATTATATCATTTGACACTATGTCAAATTCTTATTTATCTTACATGGTGACTTTACTTTTTCAATCTATATTGCTTATATTGTCATTTATGTTTGGTTATGGATGTCTTTATCATTTCTTTCTTTTTCCCTCTTGAGTTTTCTTTCTTAAAAACCTCCATTGTTCTTTTATTCATGATTGTTTGCTTTCTTACCTCTATTTTTCATGGATAATTGTCACTATGACTTGGTTATACAAACCTGGTTCCTTTTAGTTATTCCGTATTTACCATGTGATTATTTAACAAACAATTCATCTCATTATACTCTCTTTTCACCAATCCACTTTGGATATCCTTTTTCCCTTTATTCCCTTTCCAGAAACTAAGCATATACATGGTTGAGACTTGAGATAATATGTTGGTTCATTATCAAGCCTAAGTGTTCTAGTCAGTCTTATCTTTGGTCACTTAGCTTCCTTTAACCTAAGCCTATAACTCATTCATGTGTATCACTCTATCTCTCATGATTGGTAATTCCAAGTCTGTATGGAGGAGGAATCTTAAAAATACTTAAAAACATTTAAAATCCAAATCATTTAACAAAAGGCAATTGTTGTCATTTGGATTTTCGCCCTTTGAAGAGATGCAAATCTCTCCTCATCCAAGTGGCACAATGGAATCCTTTTTATGCTTGTGGACAGTCTAAGGAATGAGGTGAATCTCTAGATAGGGCTAGCTTCCTTGATGTACCACTTTGTATTACAACTACTAATAAACTTAGGTGGTGAAAATGGAGAGAGAGCACTAAAATTAAACTAACATAAGGGAGGTGATACACCAACTTGACTAATGACATCCAACTATATGCATATTACACTTAAAATCAAAGGACAAACTAAACATACACTTTTCCAATCTTCATCTTCTCACATCAATACTAGATTGTGAGGTTATGGATGAATGTCCAAAGCTAGGAGGACTAGACAAGAGGCCTATGAGGGAACTAATGATATAACAACTCACTTACCATGAACATCTCCTAAAACACTTCACATGCCCTACAAGAAGAGGCTGTGAATAGGTGAAAGAATGGAACAATATGCTAAGGAATCCATAGTTTTCACTAAGCAAGATTCATCATCAAATTGAAAAAATTAAGAATAGTCATAGAGGGGGTATAAATCAATTGTATTATTGATCTAAAGGTATACATTAGATCAGGGCTTCACCATACTCATGTGGAACATCCAATACAATGCCAAAATGGCTAATTCCTATAGAACTTGAGAGAGAGAGGAGAAGAGAGAAGTCTAAGGGTCACAAAGACACTTGTCAAGCTGAGAGGAGAAGTTAATTATGCATGTGAGAAGGATATGGGATGAACCATGCAAGGTATAGAAGTCCAAGTGTCCATACAAGTCATAAACCTCAAGAAAAGTGGCAAAAAAACTTTTTATTCTTGATCAGAAAACTACTTTCATGATTTTAACCTATTTGAACACCCCATAACTAATTAGGATAAATTACAATAATTTTAATGGAATGGGAGCCTCTCATACATGCCTCTCCATGCATTGGTTGTATTCTTGGTCCTTTGGAATCCTTTAAAAGTGAGCAATCATCCTTTGTTTTCCAAAAAACCTTCTTTTCATACACCCTACACACTTGGCCACCAAAATGGATATAGTTGCTCATGAAAATACATGAAATGGAGTGTACAACAATTTTAAAGGCCCCCCATGGTCTTATAAGCATTAGGTACACCTTAAAAGGATATCCAATTGAATTTTTGAAACCTTTCACTAGCTTGCCCAATATGCCAATTTTGATTGGCTAAGTTGAAGCACTTATTTTGGATACTTAAGAGTTGTTTAAAATAATAATATTGATATGGGGAGTTAGATTAAGTATTAATATTTCCATTCATGTTATTTTCATCTTTTAAAACCTCCTAAAACCTGTAAAACACATAAAATAGTGAGAAAAAGCCCTATTTCTACCCCCATCTATACAATTATGTACAAACAAAAAGAATGTGAGGGAGTCCTCTACAACTTACAATAATTTTTCTAGGAAAACTATTCCATTAAACTATCTTTCCAAGCTCATTTCTCCAATTGGGTCACTAGGAAGGGTTTTAAATGCATTCTGCTCTTAAAATTTGTTCATAAAGATTTCACATTGAATTTGAAAAAAATACACAAGATTTATTTTTAGGACCTTATACAACTTTTCTAAACCCCTTAGTCCCCCATGAAAAACATTATGAAAGATAAAAGCTTTCAAACTCCTCTTATTGAGATCTTTCTTCTCTTTCCTGCAAGTCTGAATTATCTTTTAGATTCAAAATGGACTTATTATGTTTTGTATAAAATTCAAAAGCTCATACACCTCTATAGTGACCTTGTATACATCATCCAACAAGGTGGAAGACATATCTCATGCTATAAATGGTTTTGACCCTTCATTTGGACTATAGACATAACCATGCCTAGTGTGCTTGACTTTAGCTCTGAGGATTTAGACTTATCTATTTAGTTCCTCCCTTATATGAGGTGATATTAATGTTTCCTTAGATATATTACAACTCCATACACCTTCTATAAATGTTTATATAGGTCACAACTAATCTTTTAATCATCTTCTTAAAAATTGTTAGGGTTTGTGTATGGGGAAAGTACCCCCTGTCTGAGACAAAACAAGGGGAACTTCCCATTTTTTTTCAAACACAAAGGAGGTTTTAGAGGCTTAATTGAGTCATAATCATGATATAAACAATGTTTGGTCTCCTGAGTAGGTCATTTAACCTTCCAAAATCCTTAAGACCCAAGACAGACTTCCCTTGATGACAGACTGTGCAGGATTTATCCAAGGTTAGACTGTGCTATACAATATTAGACTCCTTTCTCTATGAAATATTATCATGTCAACTATTAATAAAGGTTTAATAATTATTATGGATCTCTTACAATTTTTATCCACCACTTTGAATTTCCCATGCACCCTTCATACGTTGAACTCTCAATGCTGAGTTTTATCATTGCGACTGCATTCTACCATTTTCCTCTTTTCAATGTGAATCATGTAGGTTACCTTTCAATTATAGGCATTGAAGACAATGAAAACACCATATTTTAAGTTCTCTAAATATGAATCCTCAACTATTACCTTTCTTTCCTTACTCTTTGGGGTTGAAAAGCCTCAAGACTAGTTAGGACCGGTTTACTGTGTTACCCTACTTATAGGTGCATACATGGTTGTAAGGGGGTTGAGTAAGTTTGTTTTACAATGATTGTATCTGATGGAGGTAACCATGATAATAATTAAGGTGATCACATGTTTATATTACCATTTCAAACTCTCTTTCACCCTTTCCTATGCACCTGAGTTTCTTAATTGAGTCTCTTCCTTAACTGACTGGAAAACCTTGTTTCTTAACCCTATTGTAGGTGTCATTTGCTCCTTGAGACCTAGTCCATGATATTAAAAGACTCTGCTTGAATTATTATGATCACATGATAGGTTTTTTAACTAATAATCACTTTTTTCATTCTTAAAGCACCATTTTAACATCTGATCTAGGGTCATTGGTAGGACTGAGGTACTTTTCCCTTTAGACCCTACCTGTAGGTGTCTATTACTTTGAATGATCTTGATCAATGTGTTTGATTATTTCTTGTAATACCTTATGGTTACATATTTCATATTTATTCTTTCAATCACCTTGGATACCCCCAAACACTACCAAACACCAATGCTAACTCATTGTTAACTTACCTTGCTGTAGGTGGTTGTCCATGGCTAACTGTAAGTGTAGATGCATCAATGACTACAAATCATGAATATGCTTGTATAAAGAGGATGAAAGGTGAGGAGGGAATCAATAGGATATTTAAAACATCTATATGACACTAACACAACCCCTTGGAACTGCTTTCAAAGCATGAAACTTTGAAAAAGGTGCAAGATTGTCTATGACATAGAATGGTTTACCCTCTAACAATCTGAGCTACTTACATCATCCAAACACCATGAAAATTAAAAATAAGCATGGATATATTATAATAAGGAATAAAACATCCTATGGAGCTAACATTACCAACTACTTCATATGGATTTTACCAAAATGGATCAAAACCTATAGGGTGCATGAAACACCTAGCAAAAAAATACAATCAACTGGTTATCAATGGTTCATAAAGAAAATTTGATCAATATTCAAACTACTTATATTAAAATTAATTTATTTGATTTTTAAACAACCTCTCCAAATTTTTTGACCTGAAACCCTTCCTACTGGACATACCAAGCAAAAACTTGAAAGTTATTTCTACATGTCTAAGAAAGCCAAAGTGGAGCAGAATGGTTTTATGAAAAAAATGACACTTCTAGATCAATTCAAGCATGGATATGAGTTTGGAAAAGATGAATAGGCCTCCCAAGATATTTTTCCACATGACACACTTCCCAAAATGGCCGTACAAGTGCTTTTTACTCTCTTTTTGAGGTGTTTCTTGAATTTTAGTTAAGGGACCTACAATATTCTGATAAAACTGACACCTATGATATGGAATTTGACCTCTTTGATGTTCAAAAATAAAAAATTATATTTATACACCTTAATAAATATGCCACTTGCATTAATCACCTTTAAGAGCTCACTATATGACCCAAAATGACAAATGGATTAATATGACTAAGACCAAAGTTAATATAGCATTAAATAACATCAAATGAACTATGAAACACCTCATGAAAAGATATTATACCCCCTATAATACCTAAAAACCAATTTTTTTACATAGGGGTGCCCTAATTTGACTTAAAAGTCTAATTTGGTCAACAAATTGGTGACTCATAGGGGTAGTATGCGTGCTATACTAATTAGGCCAGTAGCCTTATCAGTCTATTGGGGTTAAGAGTCAAGTAAAGTATGAGATAAATAATAAAGTTTTGACCATTGACCATTGACCATTGACCTTTGATCAAGACAAGACAACTAATGACTACTTCAACCACACAAAGCAAAGGACACTCACAAAATAAGACAATAAACTAATAAGACACACACACACACACATGTGCTCTAAGCACTTAGGGGAAACATAAGCAAACTATTATGTACAACTAATAACTAAGCATACCTCCCTCCTAGATCAAAAGAGAAGTTTGAAGCATCATTTTTTTCATGAGATGGAACATGGTGCAAATCATGCTTCCCTTTGGATTGGATGTCTTGTGGATCAGACTTGTTCTTTGGCACTTGAATTGTCATACTCTCAAGTAGACCATCTTCAAATAAGTCTGCAATGTATAATTATTCCTCTTTCATCCAAACATCTTTAACCTTTTCATGTGGATCTTCAATTACAACTTCAAATGATGATTCAACAAGGCATACCTTCTTGTCTTCCATATTGCTCTCAACAAGATTGGCTTATCTTTCAGATGCAAGCTCTTCTAGCTCAACAAGGAGCCTTGTAAACTCTATCCAATCTTGATCATTGTCTTCCATAGAAACCTCTTATTTCACCTTGTCATACACTTGGACCTCAAATTGGCAAAGCTCTTTAATCTCTTAAAAGAGATCCATTTGTAGTTGTCAATCATCCTTGTCAACCACTTATTGAATGTTAGTATCACCATGTGGCTTCACAACAACAAGTTCTTGACTAGTAGAAAGATATTTCTCATCATGTTTGGTTAAACAATCAAGATCATGTTTATTAAACCCATCAACAAGAATGGCTTATCATTAGCTATGCAATCTTTTAGATAAGAAGAAACATTAACCAAATTATCAAATTCCTTGCATATGGCATTGAACTTCTACCATAAATCTTCTTCCTCGTGATCATCTTCAAGAGCTACTTCTTCTACCTTGGTCTCATGAGACTCTCCTAGGACTTCCACTTCTTGAGGAATGACTTGAAAGTGTTCTCCATCCTTGATAGCACATTCCACTTCATGTTTGAGATGATCATCTAAAACCTTTTGATCAAATGTAGAGTCTTCTTTAAGGGCTGTAAGATCCTTCATCTCCTCCTTCATGGTGATGCCAAGACTAGGCATCTTGAAATCATGTGATCTAGCCCAATGAGGCTGTCAAGGAGGTAGGTTTTCTTCAAGCAAGGTTCTCTTTCTTTATCATCCAGCTAATCCTCCTTTGGTTCCCATACCACAGGTCGATCAAGGCAAAGGGTGATGGGGTAAGGACAAGATGAACTAGTTGGGGGAGGTGGCACATAGAACTCAAAATTAGATTGAGGGTGAAGTGTAAGGGATTCCTCATGGACACATATCCCTTCAAATATAGAGACATAAACTATTCGATTGTCTTTTTGTTCACCAAGGGTAGTCCTTAAGGTGATTTCATCCTCATAATCACTCATGAGAGCCTCTTGATCAGACATGAATTAGATTTTTTCTTCTTCACTTGCTTCTCTCAAAATAGGTTCCTCCTTGAGAAGGAATGGAGTGGAGGGTTGATGGATATGCTCATGGATTTGAGGTGATGAAGTTAGAATATGAGATGTATTTGAAGGTGAAAGAATTGAAGATGGAGTGTGGGATGAAGGAGAAGCCTTATGAGTGGATTTGGAAAAGAGGAAAGCACTAGTGAGCTCATATGGAAGTGAATTCTTGCGCTGATTAGAAGGGGTAACATCTACATGAGTAGGAGCTTCACTTTACCAATGATATCCTTATGTATAATCTATGGAAATATTTGATTTCATATGACAAGACTCATAGGAATACCCATGAGGCTGATATGCATTATGATATGAGAGATAGATCTCATATTGAGGTTGATAAAGAGGTGTTTCTTAGTAGTCATTCTCATAGGATTGCCCAACAACATGGTGTCTATATGGAGAGGGAAATGAAGGATTATAGGACTGCCATGGCTTATAAGCTATTGAGGGGTAAAATATGGTTCATAGCAAGGCTGATTGTAGGATTGGTACAACTCATGATAAGGTTGATTATAGTCACACCAAGGCTCATTAGTAACTTTTTCATATTGATGGGGAATGGCACAAGCTTGGAAGGTTTCACCAACTTTTAGAGAACAAAACTCAAAACCAAAGTCAACCATGAAACTTCATTAAAAGAAAGGATACAAATAGAAATGTTACCAAAAATATTCAAAGGATAACTTGGGTTGCTTGACTAGCTGATACAACTTTAGAGTCACCATTGATGCTTAGATAAATGCCTCCAAAGGTTGATGTGTTGAAGGACAACACCAAAAATATTTCAACTCTTAAAACAAGAGTCCCAATGGGCATGCCAAAAACTATTGTCACTTGGATTTTAATTCTTTGAGGAGATGCAAAGCTCTCCTCATCCAAATGGCATAATGAAATCACTTCTAGGCTTGTGGGTAGCCTAAAGAATGAGGTGAATCTCTAGATAGGGCTAGCTCCCTTGATGTACCAATTTGGATTGCAACTACTACTAAACTTAGGGGGTGAAAAGGGAGAGAGATAACTGAAAGTAAACTAACCTAAAGGAGGTGATACATCAACTTGACTGATGACATCCAACCATATGCATATTACACTTAAAATCAAAGGACAAACTAAACATACACTTTTCTGATCTTAATCTTCTCACATCAATACTGCATTATGAGGTTATGGATGAATGTGCAAATCTAGGAGGACTAGACAAGAGGCCTATGAGGGAAATAATGAATATAATAACTTAGTTACCATGAACATCTCGTAAAACACTTCACATGGCCTATAAGAAGAGGTTACAAATAGGTGAAAGAATGGAACAACATGCTAAGAAAGCCATAATTTTCACTAAGCAAGATTCATCATCTACTTGAACACATTAAGAATATTCATGTAGGAGATATAAATTAGTTTGTCTTATTTCTAAAAAGGTATACATTAAATTAGGACTTTGCCATGCTCAGGTGGAGCATCCAATACAATGCCAAAATGGCTAATTCTTATAGAACTTGAGAGAGAGAGAGAGGAGAAGAGAGAAGTGTAAGGGTCACAAGGACACTATTCAAGCTGAGAGGAGAAGTCACTTGTGCACGTTTGAAGGATATGGGATGAACCATTCAAGGTCTAGAAGTCCAAGTGTCCACACAAGTCATAAACCTCAAGAAAAGTCTTATTCTTGATCAAAAAATTGCTTTCATGATTTTGACCTACTTGGATGTCTCATAAATAATTAGAATCAGGTCCAATTATTATAATGGAATTGGAGGCTCTCATACATGCCTCTCCCTACATTGCTTGTATTCTTGGTCCTCTAGAAATCTCTAAAAGTGAGCAATCATCCTCTACTATTCAAAAAACTCTCTTTTCATGTACCCTACACACTTGGCCTCCAAAATGGATTAAATTGCTCATGAAAATCCATGGAATGGAGTGGATGAAAATTTTCAAGGCCATTCATGGCCTTATAATCACCAAGTGTACCTTAAAATGACATTCACTTAAAGTTTTCACACCTTTCACTAGCTTGTCCAATATGCCAGTTTTGACTGGCTGAGTTGAAGCACTTATTTTGGACACTTAAGAGTTTTTTTAAATAATTTTAGTGATATGGGGAGTTATCTTAAGTATTAATCTTTCCATCCATGTGATTTTCGTCTCTTTAAACCTCCTAAAACCTAAAAAACACACAAAATAGTGAGAAAACATCCTCTTTTTGCCCCAGTCATTCAAGTCTATATAGGAAAAAAGCATGTGATGGATCCTAAGGGAGTCCTCTAAAAATTCCAATCATTTTTATAGGTAAACTATGCCATTACACTAGCTTTCTAATCTCATTTCTCCAATTGGGTCATTTGGAAGGGTTTTGGAGGGTTTTAAGTGCATTCTACTCTTAAAATTCATTCACAAAGATTTCATGTTGAATTTGCAAAAAAAATACACAAGATATTTGTTTATGACCTTCTCCAACTTTTAAAACCTCTTAGGCCCCCATGCAAATCATTATTAAAGATATGAGCTTTCAAACTCCTCCTATAGAGCTCTTTCTTCTATTTCCTGCAAGTCTGAATTGTCTTTTGGATTCAAAATGTATTTCTTATGTTTCACCTAAAAATATAAATCTCATACACCTCTATAGTTACCTATAGACATGATCCAACAAGGTGGAAGGCATATCTCATGCTAGATATGGTTTTGACCCTTTATTTGGACTATAGGCATAACCATGCCTAGTGTGCTTGACTGCAACTTTGATGATTTATATTTCTTTGTTTAGTTCCTCCCTTATATGAGGTTATATTCATGTTTCCTTAGATATATTACAACTTCATACACCTTCTATAAAGGTTTATATAGGTCCCAACTCATCTTTTAATCATCTTCTTAAAAATTGTCAGGGTTTATGTATGGGGAAAGTACCCCCTATCTGAGACAAAGCAAGGGTTAATTCACATTTTTATCATACAAAGAGGTTGTAGAGGATTTATTGAGTCATAATAATTATCTACACAATTTTTGGGCTCTTGAGTAGGTCATTTGACCTTCCAAAAGCCTTAAGACCCAAGACAGACTTCCCTTAATGGCAGACTGTGTAGGATTTTTCCAAGGGTAGACTATGCTATACAATATTAGAGTCAATTCTCTATGAAATATTCTCATGTCAACTATTAATAAAGGTGTAATAATTATTATTTATCTCTTCCAATCTTTATCCATCACTCTGAATTTCCCATGCACCCTTCATACATTGAACTCTCAATGTTGAGTTTTATCATTGTGATTGTGTTATGCCATTTTCCTCTTTTCAATGTGAATCCTATAGGTTACCTTTCAGTTCTAGGCATCGAAGATAATGAAAACACCCTATTTTAAGTTCTATAAATATGAATACTCAACTATTACCTTTATTTCCTTACTCTTTGGGGTTGAAAAGCCTCAAGACTAGTTAGGGTTGGTTTACTGTGTTAACCTAGCTGTAGGTGCATACAGGGTTATAAGGGGGCTGAGTAAGTTTGTTTTACAATGATTGTAGATGATGGAGGTCACCATGATCATCATTTAGGTGATCACATGTTTATATTACCATTTCAAACTCTCTTTCATCCTTTCCTATGCACATGAGTTTCTCAATTGAGTCTCTTCTTTAACTGACTGTGAAACCTTGTTTCTTGACCTTGTTTTAGGTGTCATTTGCTCCTTGAGACCTAGTCCATGATGTTAAAAGAATATGCTTGAATTCTGATGATCATATGATAGGTGTTTTAACTAAAAATCACTTTTGATAGTCTTAAAGCACCATTTTAGAAATCTAATCTAGGGTCACTAGTAGGACTGAGGTACTTTGCCCTTTAGACCCTACATGTAGGTGTTTATTGATTTGAATGATCTTGATCAATGTGTTTGATTATTTATTGTAATACCTTATGGTTACATAGTGTATATTCATTATTTTAATTACCTTGGATACCCCCAAACACTACCAAACACCAATGCTAGCTCATTGTTAACTTACCTTGATGTAGGTGGTTGTCCATGGCTGACTTTAAGTGTAGATGCATCAATGACTAAAAATCATGAAAATTATTGTATAAATAGGATGAAAGGTGAGGAGGGAATCAAGATGATATTTCAAACATCTAGATGACACTAACACAACCCCTTAGAACTACTTTCAAAGCATAAAAATCTGAAAAGGTGTAAGACTGTCTATGACATAGAATGGTGTACCCTCTTGCAATTTGAGCTACTTAGATCATCCAACACCATGAAACTAAAAAAAATCATGGATATAATGTGATAAGGAATAAAACATCCTATGGAGCCAACATCACCAATTGATTCGTATAGATTTGACCAAAATGGAGTAAAATCTATAGGGTGCATGGAACAGCTAACAAAAAGACATAGTCAACTTGTTAGAAATAGTTCATAAATCACAGTTTATCAATATTCAAACTGATTATATTAAAATTGAGGTATATAATTTTAATACAACCTCCTTAATGAGTTTTACCTGAAACCTTTCCTACTGGACATACCAAGCAAAAACTTGAAAGTCATTTTTGCATGTCTAGGAAAGCCAAAATGAAGTAGAATGGTTTTGAAAAAAAAATGACACTTCCAAATCAATTAAATCATGTAAATTAGTTTGGGGAAGATTAAGAGGCCTCCTAATATCTTTTTCCATGTGGCACACTTATCAAGAAGGGCATATAGTGCCATTTGCTTTTTTTTTAAGCTATTTCTTAAATTTTAGTTAAGGAACTTGTAATATTCTAATGCAAATGACACCTCTAACATAGAGTCTGACCTATTTGATATTAAAAAATAAAAAAAGACATTTAAACACCTTGGGAAATGTACCACTTGCATATATGACCTTTAAGAGTGCACTAAATGACCCAAAATGATAAATAGATTAATATGACTAAGACTAAAGCTAATATATTATTAAATAACATCAAATGAACTATGAAACACCTCATGAAAAGATATTATATCCACTATAACACCTAAAAACTAAGTTTTACCTAGGGGTGCCCCAATTCGACCTAAAGTCAAATTTGGTCAATAGCAATAATATAAAAGATAAAAATATTTCAAATTTCTTAAAAGTCAAATCACACTAAAATATGTGATTCAAATCACATCTCATTCTTCTAGTCAAATCTCAAACTCCACAGTTGGCCTCACAATAAATTCAAGGTCCATTGGGGTGCGGTAGGCTAGTAGATTAGAAAAAGAAAATAAAAAAATCTTTTAGTGCTACCTACTTTCTCATGCAAGTAACCAATCTTCGCAATAGACCGATCGATCTGTAAGGTGTCCTAAGGAACGGGGAATATGTCATGGGAAGGTAGGTACATTTTTTTTTTTAACAAATCTACCTTCATGAGTGTTAGGGTGTGGAGCTAAAAGCTTCAATTGTTGCAGACATGAGGAAGGTTGCTGAAGAACCAGAAGCACTAACGTCGGCAGCATGACTGACGTCAGTCAGATGCAGTGCAGAAGGCAACCGGCGATGACAGTACCAGGCAAGCAGGGACCAGCGTCGGTCACCTGTGTGTTCCAGAATTGCTGTTGATGAACAGTCAATTAAGTGAAGCGAGTGTTTGCATGTCAAATGACTAATTATAGTCACGAGCTGCGTGTCTAATTATTGTAGTTAGATTTATATTTTTGTAACCATGGAATTTTATTTAAAGACCCATGAGGCATGTATTTTAATTATCAAGAAGGCAAGTAAAAGCATTGAAGCAAGCAAGGTCAAGGAGATCTACAGGTGTAAGGTCAAGGAGATCAGCTGAAGCATTCAAGAAGGGATAGCAACTCAGGTTGTAGAGTTGGTTTTGGTTGAGCAAGAGAGAGAGGGAAGAAGGTCTTGAGGTGTGGCAAGCCTTTGAGGTGGAGGAAGAAGTGGCATCTTCTTTATTGTATTTTCTTCTACTAATATTTAATATAAGAGTGTGTATTGTCTCTCAAATTCTTTGTTGTCTCAAGTTTTTAGTTACTTAATCATTCTGGTAATATTTCATGTTTAATTGCTTATAAGAAAGTAATCAATTGTGCTTCCGTTGGATAAGGGGTCCCTAACAGTTGGTATCAGAGCTATGGTTTGCAGGGAGCAGGTTATTGTTTTTTGATTACAGGCCATTCACAGGGTTTTCTGATTGAGTGGGAGTTCAGCAATGGCAGAAGAAAGTAAGCTACGAATGGAGAAGTTTAACGGCAAGAATTATCAACATTGGAGGATGCAGATAGAGGATTATCTGTATCAAAATGATTTGTACTTACCGTTGGGTGGGGTTGCATGCAAGCCCACAGATATGAAGGATGAAGAATGGAGTGTTCTTGATCGGAAGACTCTCGGTTCCATAAGGTTGAACCTTGCATCGTCTGTGATTTCCAGCTTATCACAGTGCAAGACAACGGAAGAGTTGATAAAATCTTTGGCGAATTTATATGAAAAGCCCTCGGCTTCTAATAAGGTATATCTTATGAAACAACTATTTACTTTTCAAATGTAAGAAGGTGGATCGGTACATACTCATCTCAGTGATTTCCATGGTTTGGTAAACCAATTAGCTTCAGTCAATATTATTTTTGATGATGAGGTAAAGGCTCTCTTGATTTTATGTTCTTTGCCTGAAAGTTGGGATAGTTTGGTTATGGCAGTAAGTAATTCTGCATCTGCTTTTAAAATCTTAAAAGTTGATGATGTTGTGAGTGTGATCTTGAATGAAGAAATACACAGGAGAAGCACAGGTGAATCATCAAGGAATGATCTAAGTGCAGAAAGCAGGGGAAGGCAAAGGGAGAAGGTTGAGCAAGGAAAATCAAGGTCGGGAAGGAGATCCGAATCCAAAGGTATTACCTGCTGGTTTTGTCGAAAGAAAGGACATACAAAGGAGTGTTGGTTGAGAGATAAAGAGAATCAACATGCAGGTATTGAAGAAGCAAAGGATGCAAATATTGTGGTACAGGATGCTCTCATACTTTCTTTGGATAGTCAGGAAGGATCATGGATTTTAGATTCTGGTTCATCTTTTCATGCATCCCCAAACAGAGATTTGTTCCATGAGTATGAACAGGGAGACTTTGGAGTGCTTTATTTAGGGGATGGTATGCCTTGTCAGATAGTTGGCAAAGGGAAAGTGCAGCTGAGATTGTAGATTGACAACACATGGGTGTTGAAAGAGGTCATGCATGTTCCAATTTTGAAGTAGAGTTTGATTTCTATTGGAAGGTTGGGTGATGAGGGATGCACAATAACCCTCATAATAGATTCTTGGAAGGTTACCAAGGGCGCACTTGTTCTAGCAAGAGGTAAGAAAGTAGATACTCTTTATCTGTCTACTTGTATTACTGATTTTACTTCTGGTTTATCTACTTCAGCTGTAGATTCGAAGATGTGGCTCAATAGGCTTGGTCACATGAATAAGAAGAGAATGGACATGCTTGATTCAAAAGGTATGTGTTCAGATTCAGAAAGCATAGATAGAGTTCATTGCAGAAAAAAGAAATTTGATGCTTTTGACAGGAACAAAGAAGCCTTGGTGTTTATGGAGAAGATGAAGGACAGAGATCCGTCACAGGGGCTAAATAAATTTGAGCAGGGAAGTATGGACAGAGGTTTGATCCAAGATGAGCTCGCGGATGAAGATTTTATCACTTACAAGAACACACATACACTGATGTCGGTCACTTGGGACCGACGTCGGTCAGCCATATATCGGCATTGGTCATGTGCAGACCAGCAGGGTCGGTAGGTTAGGCAGGAGAAGTTTGACGTCGGTCATCAGGACCAACGTCGGCAGGGGGGACACCGGCGTCAGCCAGGGAAATGACGTCGGTAGTCAGGGTCAGTGCAGGGAACCGACATCGGTTGGGAGCAGACTAGGAGATGGCTGAGATCGGTCACTGGAACAGATGTTGGGTGGACAGCAAGCTGTCAAGGAGTCTCAAACTCCCATATGGAGGTCAGAAAGGGTAAGTGAACCTCATATTTGTTGTTCACCTTCTTTATATTGCTTACTGATAGTCAAGAACTAGGAAGATGGAAGAAGCAATGTAGGTAGAGTCCAGAAATAGTGGAAGCTTGGTATGGATGAGGAGTGTGAGTCATTGGAGAAGAACCAAATAGGTATTCGTTGGTAGAGTTGTCAGCTGGAAGAAAGCACTGGATAGAGGGATGGATTTCCATATTACAGAAGAGAGTGAATGGACACGTGAGACAGAAGGCTATGGTATATGGTCTTGATTAGGCTGCAGAACAATGGAGGTTTGACCATTGTATTTTATCCTTATCAGGTTGGATAATATTAGCTACATTATCTTGTTACTGTATTGTGTTACTTGTTGCAGGGTTTCATATACAGGGAGTTTTTTGAGCTAAGGGTAGAGTTGGTTCAGAAGTATGTCGTGAAGAATTTGGAAACAACAAAATTCTTTTGGCATAAGTGACAGGTATAGCATCACAGGTTTGCGTGGTGGTTGGTCTTCAAGAGTGACTTTAAAGAGAGATACAGAGCCAAAAGAATAAAATAGATGGTGTATAGGTACAGGTACAGTAGCAGTTGTTTATCTCTAAGTGGGAGATTGTTAGAGTGTGGAGCTAAAAGATTCAATTGTTGCAGACATAAGGAAGGTTGCTGAAGAACCAAAAGCACCGGCGTCGGTAGCATGATCGACATCGGTTAGATGCAGTGCAAAAGGCAATCGACGACAGCAGCTAGTCGGTCGACGTCGGCAGCACTAGGCAAGTAGGGACCGGCGTCGGTCGCCTGTGTGTTTCAAAACTGCTATTGACGAACAGTCAGTTAAGTGAAGCAAGTGTTTGCATGTCAAATGACTAATTATAGTCACGAGCTGCGTGTCTAATTATTGTAGTTAGATTTCTATTTTTGTAACCATGGGATTCTATTTAAAGACCCATGAGGCATGTATTGTAATTATCAATAAGGCAAGTAAAAGCATTGAAGCAAGCAAGGTCAAGGAGATCTACAGGAGTAAGGTCAAGGAGATCAGCTGAAGTATTCAAGGAGGGATAGCAACTCAGGTTGTAGAGTTGGTTTTGGTTGAGCAAGAGAGAGAGGGAAGAAGGTCTTGAGGTGTGGCAAGCCTTTGAGGTGGAGGAAGAAGTGGCATCTTCCTTATTGTATTTTCTTCTAGTAATATTTAATACAAGAGTGTGTATTGTCTCTCAAATTCTTTGCTGTCTCAAGTTTCTAGTTAATCATTCTGGTATAATTCCATGTTTAATTGCTTATAATAAAGTAATCAATTGTGCTTCCGTTGGATAAGGGGTCCCTAACAATGAGTTGCCTTTAGTAGTACACTTATTTTCTTACAAAGCTTAGTATCTATAGTGAACAAGTTTCATTTCTACATTGATGGTCACTAGTCACTTATTACCTTCTCATGTCCTTAGTGTGCCTCCTATCTCCTAAGGTCTTTTCATAAGATTCCTAAATTATGATTTTTACATTCCCTTTTTCATACCCTACATTCCTCATATTTCCTCTTGAGAAATATTGTTTTATTCACTGATCACTCCCATTAGGATTCCAGTTGTGAGTTGCATTATAAGACCATGGATAGGACCTGGCCATCCTCACAAATTACCATAATTTTACCTTTCTATTACATCTCATTGGTGTTCCTTTTATGAGTTGCAGTGTAAGACCATAGATAAGACATGGCCCTTTTTACAAAATTTTCCAATAGTCCAAGTCACAATCAAAATTACATGTGTCAAATATGAGATAAGATGTGATTGATTATGAAGTTCCATGTCACTGACATGATTCTGAGCTTGATTTAGTATGTTTTATGCTTACTTCATTTTTATTTCACTTTTATCTTCTTATTTTTCAATTACATGTAAGAATCCAACCATTTCTTGAAATTTTTTAATACTTCCAAGCTTGAATTAGTGTGATACATTTTAGACCCAAATTTTGTCAATTTTATTTTTATTTTATACTTCCCAACATGATTTAGTATGATTAATTGACTTAATTTACCTTTTTTTACCATTTGTCCTTTTACATGCCTTCTATTTTATTACATTATTTTCATACTTCCCAACATGATTTAGTAAAAATTTAGTTGTTTTAATTTGGTGCCAATTTTTTGTTTGGTCTAAAAACAAATTTATTTTTACCATCTTGTTTACCACCCTTTGAATCTTTATAATTAGTCATTTTCTTGTTATTACACATTTCCCAACATGAAATAATGTGTAGTACATTTTTTATTGATTATATTTTACCAAATCTTTTTTGGCTGTTTCTTTTTAACCATGCACATGTCCTACATAATGCTAAAAAAGAAACCACACCTCATATATTTCCTATAACATATACAACAATAGATAAATACTTTTGCTAAAAATAAATATATCCAAAACATCAACAACCACAACCATAATGATAACACATATAATCCAAAATGCCAAAATGACATATATATATAACCATGCACGTGTCGTACATAATGCTAAAAAAGAAACCACACCTCATATATTTTCTATAACATATACAACAACAGATAAATACTTGTGCACTTTGGATTGTATGTGTTATATCATTTTGGCATTTTGGATTGTATGTGTTATCATTATGGTTGTGGTTGTTGATGTTTTGGATATATTTATTTTTAGCACAAGTATTTATCTATTGTTGTATATGTTATAGGAAATATATGAGGTGTATATATATATATATATATCATGAGTTTTTAATATAATAAATACAACCATATACAATGCTTTAGATATATGGCTAGGTCCCATCCTGCCTATTTCATGGCATCACCATGCTACCTGTAGATGCCTTGCTCTGACCCCTCTGAACATAATTCTATAATGAGGTTATCTAATATCTCAGTCCCAACACCTACACCTATAGATGAGCTACGTAAGCACACACCTATGCCAATTGGGTCAGGGGCACTAGATGTCTCACTCTCTCCTACTCTTGTACCTATGTCATATGGGTCAGGTTCACTATGTGTGTCACTCTCTCTTGATCTTGTACCTATGTCATATGGGTTAGGGTTATTGCCTGCATCACTCTATCTTGGGTATGTGCTTGTGTTATGGTTGTCACTTTAACCAGATGTGCATCTCTCTCCTTAGCTAGGGCCTACCATGCCCATGTCTCTCCTACACCCACCTCTACCAATGGATGCATCCCCTCTTTGTATACTCCTATCTTCCTCACTACCTATCTAACTAGTCTAAACTAGCTCGCCTGAGCTAGGGTAGATGGTACCCTAGGATCCTCTAGTGCAGTAGGGTCATATGACATTAGTGCCTCATATAGGACATTATGGAGTGATCCCCTCACTAGGGATCCCCATATGATCTCCTCATCCTCTGCCACACTTGTAAAAACCACACTAAATAGATATTAGATCACTGATATATCTCAAAATCCATCTATCTCTAGTATATTTCAAATACACTTAAGTAACAATTTAACCATATTTTATTACCTATTTGTGTGTAGACCACTACTATCTTGTCATCTACATGATCGCTGAGCATGGCCTCCCCATCTACATGGCCTCTAAAAACCTCCTCTATAGGTCACCTCCTAAAAATAAATCCTAGATATGCCACTCATACTCATCTCAAGCTACACTTGAGTGGTCTTTCTATAGTCCAACTCTGCCCTAGCCCACTTTTTGGGTCATCTAAGACATCCATGGTCTCTATTATCTCCTACTCCTATTTCCTTTATGAATGTTGTGTTATTAGTGGTCACTTCTCCTCCTACTATAGAGCTAGTGGTGGTACCTCTAGTGCTCCTACCTTTGCACCCATATTCTCTTGTTTTGCTACCTATCATGCTTAACTAGTCCATGGTCTCTCACAATGTGGCCTAATAATCGGCCTCACCACTAGTGGCCCTAGCCCTCCTCTCCCCCATAACTCTCTAACATGTTGAGCCCAAAACATGGGTAACACTATTAACACCACTAGGTAAGGCAAACCCATTTGCCTTGTTATTTGTGCCATCAGATGTGGTTCCATTCACCAAGTGTAGTGCCCTGTCACCTCTATCTATGTTAAAACTAGTGTAGCTATGTTCCAGCTAGGCCATGTAGTATCAATGTGCCCATATGGCTGCCACACTATATCTTCCCATCTCACTATCTATAGCATTGACACATGGGGCACGATCCATGCTACTTGGTCTTGTCTCCATCTATGTACCTGAGGTGACCTATCATCAATCGCATGGGGCAACCCAGTTGATTGATACTTGGGGAACATCTCATAGATCCATGTTATCAATAATATGATCAGTCCAATAGATTTCTTCACTTTGGAAAACACTCTATACATATCATGTATGTGATGTACCCAGATGATAAACCCTAGGTCATATAACACCCTCTCCTCCAGTATCATCTGGCTCAAAGCTATCATGAAGAGTGGTACCTTATCATCTAACTTGTGACACATCATTCATGTTGTCACAAGTCCTATCATATCATTCCAAATATCTAGAACCTATGAGGTAAACACATCAAACATGCTCACCCTCTGATCAACATATATCCTCTTTGAGCTTATATCCCATACAACTAAGGCTCTCCTCTCCTCATCGTTATCAGGTATCCTAGTAGTCACAAGTGTACCTTCTATAGGAAATACTAGGATGACATGTACATCCTCCAGGGTGATGCCCACCTCTATAGTATCCCCCTCCACCTCCCACTTGAAGGTGTTAGTCAATCATTCTCAACATCCCAAGAACATGACTAACATATCTGATCTCAGGGGTATCCTACACATTTTTTCTATGCGTCTTATGCCTATAGAGATCAATTTTTCCCTATCGTATATCATCATGCACTCCAATAGATCCAATATCCATGATGCATCTACCAAATGCTAGAATCTTGATTGCCCCTGCAATCAATAAACAATAAAAGATGTATTAGCTCCCCCATGTCATGTATAGTCAAAATACATTCTTTTTAAATTTTACTAAAAAATAAGTCTAAACCACTTTAATTTATTCATTTAAACCTATTTTTAGCCTAATCACCCCCTTTAGCCATCATTTGGTCATTTTGGGCCATTCTAACACTTTTTTGACCACTTACATGCATTTTTGTACTATTATGGTTCTTTGGTCAAACTAGTTTGACCAAAATTTCCCTATTTTTGACTTGCCTATCTTAAAAATCTAAGTCAACCCTTTTATTTCCTCCTAGTACTACATTGTCATACTTGGACATTTTTTCTCAATTAGCAAACTATACTAGATCAACAGTCTGCAAAATATACAGAGTCAACACATACCTACTGGGTTGATAGTGTGGATTTTCTCATATTTTAGCCTACTAGGTCGATTGGGTCGACTCAATTGTTTTTCCCTACCAACCTCTTACATTTTACAAAATAAGTTCCTTCTAACAGTTATTTCCCTAAACCCTTCAAACCCATTTCCCTAATTGGTTTTTAATACCCATAACATCTGATTTAGTTTCATTTTGACATCTAGAAATGCTTAAAATTACAAATTTCTAAAAATAAACTTAAATCATTAAAATGTTCAAAAATTTGCTTAAGATTCTCAGTTGCCTACCTGTCCCACACTCGTTGCCACTTTTGGGGGTCCCTCTCGCCTAGCCTATCGTCTCCTCGCAATCTTAGCTTAGCTCGTTTGGTCTCTCAGAGCTCTTTTTCTCTCCTTCACAAATAAAAAATAACAAATGAATTTAATTTCACCCTATTTAAAATCACTTTTTACAATTCAAATCTTTCAATTATTTTTTGGTAGATTCCTTATTTTTCCTATATCTTTGTTTCTTCTCATCTATTTTTTGAACTATAAAATGTTTTGGAATCATGATGACGCAGAAAATCTTTTCCACTATCATATGCCTATATTCCAAAAATTTAGATTTTTCTCTATTTTTTGAACTATCTTCTATAGGTTCACCTAGTGTTCTTCACATTGGACACCTTCACCTCTCTTGCAGTCTACTTCTTTATCTACATTACTAAGATAAGTAAAAGTATGTGTTTTTCAATTATGTCCTTTCATTTATCTTATTTGTTGATTACTACACTTTACATAACATCAACGTTATGTTTTATCATGTTCTATTTCCCAAAGCACCATCCTCTATTTCACTCACGTGACACTTGATGAGCTTCAAGTGGGGCATATGTATACACAATATTTTCAAAATTTTATTGATTACTAACATTTTATATCTTGAAATAACCCATCAAATTTCAACCTCTCTGAGTGCATGTCTTAAGGGGTACATCAGGAAAGGGGTGGGCAGACCATTGGTGCTTTACAGGATTGTTGTCCCTTTTGCCACATGTTATCTACATACTTGTCTCCTAAAACTATTTACCCTAAGCTTTTTCTTCTTTATTATACCCATTCTAAGAATTTATTACATTTTATCCTCTTATTCTTCACCTAAATCCCATTTTTTTAGTCAACTATACTGGGTCAACCCTGTACAATTTTGGGGTATTTTTCACTTAGGAACTAGTTGACCTTTGGTTGATCTAGCTCATGACCTAGTGAATTATTGTTTGAAACTATGCTAGGTTGAATGGGTTGACCCTATCTCTCAATATTTTTGTGAGGGTTTAAGGTCAACTTCACCTATAAATACAAGTTCATTTTCATCATTTGATAATAAAAAGTTAAATAAGAAGAGTGAACGAACATCTGCTTATTGACCATTCTACTTGAAAAGTAAATCTTAGGGTTTCATTCTTTATTTCGAGATACAAATCTTATCTTGTGGAGAAGTCTTTTGGATGCATTGATAGGTTATGTAGTCTAGCTTATTGACCATTCTACTTGAGAAGTAAATATTAGGGTTCCATACTTTCTTTCGAGATACAAATCTTATCCTATGGAGAAGTCTTTTGGATGCATTGATAGGTTATGTATCCTAGAGTTGATTTGTATTTTTCATTCTTACATACCAAAACAACTTCTTGTAAAACACCTTGGCTAAGGGAGAGATTGAGGCCCAACGGGTTCATCTTTAAAGGTAAGCATTCCTATCTTTATTTCTCCTTTGTAAGAGTAGATAGATATGTAGTTGTGTTTATCTTTCATGTGTTAGGATTTCATATACATTGACATGATTATATATCTTCTATACATGTTTAGTTTTATTATTTCTAACCCCCACTTTATGCCACAAGCTTTGGTGAGCACTAGATTAGATTTACTTTACTTGTTATTAGTTTAGGTGAAATATCAAAACCTAAGACCCCCTTAAGGTTATTACATGATTTTTTTATACTGGAGGCTTTGACATCCTCCTTATCATAGTGTATTGTGATAAATATTTCCCTAATCGGGTCTAGTGGATCCCCATATTGGTCATGCTCTCATTTAACAAATATGTTCCCAATCGGAAGTGTAGGTATGTTATATCTTCTCTAAGTTAGGATTGGTTTATATAAATGATGTATTTTTGATTGCATACAGTATCATATGCTGATCAAGACGTGCATCTCCACATCAATAGGAACAACAAAAATATTTACCTTGCCAAAAACAAAAATTATACATTCATCTTGGCCAAAAACATTTACCTTGTCATTTTCATTTTGTCATTATTCAATACCCTACCATTTACCTTGCCTTATCACTTGGGGGAAACCCTCTTACCATTTAACCCAATCTTCATACCATCCTTGTCTTAAACAATACCCTATGCCATTCTACCATGCCATCTCTATTAGACCAAGACCTATTTTTAGTCATCCTACCCAACCCCTTTTGATCTAGGTTCCCTTGGTTTTTCTTGCACCTTCTATGAGGGGATTATAATTCAATTTTAGTAGTTTTAGAATTTCGTGTTTAAATGATATATTATGAAATTAGTGTGACAGTGGATCTGGTAAGTTATAATTCATTCACATTTGACTGGTGCTATTAATTATAACTATCTATGGAAAAATTAGTAGTCTACCTTGTGTTACTAATTATAACTGCTTATGGAAAAATTAGTACCACAGACCTATGCTATTATTTTTTAATTATAACCACCTATGTTCAAATTAGGAACAACACCTTACCATTACTATTCTCATTTGCCTAGCCATTTGCCTCAGTTTGAGAACTTGTTGTGACTTCGTCAGTTCTCCCTGCCTTTTGTGTGGATGAAATTACTGTGACTTGGGGTCCTATTGGGACTATGTAGACCATGCTTGATTTATTTTGAGGTTAGCTCATTCCCTCTTTTCCATATGCTCTCATCATTTTATGAGAAACCTAAGGTAATGATCTCATCATTTGAGTTAGACCATTTAGTATCTCATAATTCCTAATCGGGTTGAGATGCTTAGAAAATTCCAAAAACATTCAAAAATTTCAAAATCCATAAACATTTGTCTTGCCTAAGCCTACTTAGTCATTCTTGATCTACCTTACTAGGGAAAAACCATTTTTAGGATGTTTCGTTTTGCTTTTACTTTCAATATTTTTGTGTGTTTCTTTGATTAGTTGTTTGTTTGCTTTTAGTATTGTGCTTTGACTCAGTCTATATGCATTCATTGGATGATTCCTTGTGCATTATTCTTGAGTCCATCCATATTCATACATCAAAATTGTCATCATGGTTTTCATCATTGGTGCATTGTTTTCAATTATTTATTGGATCAAGAGTCAGTCCTTATCTATATTTTAATAAAGTTCTCATGGTGTTCTATCATGAGGCATACCATCAAATGTTATATAAAAATTCAGCTTGAGAAGTCTTACAAGCAATGGAGTCATAGAAGTTTCTCTTTGGTAACCTTGGTAAATCCTCCCACCCTCTTTGATTGAATCAACCCATTGACCATTTTTGTTATATCAATGCTAATAAGGATGAGCATCTCCACACTAGTAGATACAACCAAATAATTTCCATCAATCAATTATTATTATTCTATTCATCTCTTTCATCACTTTATATATCCTTGTATGCCTGGTTATTTTTGGATTCTTTAGTTATTAGACCATCACATCTATGTTTACACCTACTCACCTATAATTGGTGCAACATGTTATATATTTCAATTATGCTTGCCAATCTACCCTACTGGGGTAAAATCACATATCATTTTTCAATCTAGGTCATCTTAATGATTATGCCTATAGATAAATCATTATTTTGACTCATCAACCCTAATCGGGGCATATGCCATTGTCACTGATTATAACCACCTATGGGCAAATAAGTGTCTACACCTTTGTTATTGAATAAACCCATATTTGAGAAAATTAGTAATTTTTAAATCAATGCATGCAAGCATTTTTTCAATTGGATTAATCTCACCCATGGGTTAAATTCATTCATTTTTTTTTTAGGGACCATCCATCAAACATATGTATTAGCCACTCCCTCGAGGGGGCATCATTATAGGCTTCCCAAACATTGTTTGGATCTTCTTATTCAATCATAATATTTATTTAGGCATACAAGCTTTTTTCATTCTTTGATAAGATGCTACTATGCTTACAACTTTTAACATCTTCTAAAACAAGGGTAAACTGTAAACACCTAAAACTGGCCACCAATGGCCTTCGACTGGACTTCAGATTGATTACTATCAACCTTTAAAAATTAATCCTAATAATCACTAAACATCTCAAATTTTCTTGTATATCATTTATCAAAGCTCAAAATCTTGTTAAGACATTTTTAATTGGGGTATCCTACTGTAAGCAATAAAAACCTCTCATGTATTTATCCCTAATCATCCTATGGCATCATCACATGTAATTTGGCTTATAGACTTATTAATTGGGGCACATAGACATAAAATCAAATATTAAAAGAGATAAATGGCCAATCAAAATTAATTAACAAAATAAACCAAATTAAATGCCTAGTTGAATTATCCAGATTCAATTAATGAAATTCTAAAAAAGAAAATTCAAAAATCAAGAATATCCTAGCTTTTCATGATTACCTTTTGTGAGTTGTCAAGCATTTGAAAATATTTCAAAATATCTCACCCATGCCTATTTATTGTAAATAATTAATTCTTGACACCTTTTAACTCTGCTAGGGTTAGTTAACTCACTTAGGTTAGGTTTGAACCCATTCCATGTTTAAACTACACTTTAACATACCGTGAATTGGGGTTAGTTCTTAAGCCTATAAATACAAGACTTTGCCTCTTCATTTGAGCTATTGGATATTCTAGAGTTATAATTCATGTTTTTACATAAAAATCATGACAATAATGTTATAATAACAAAATATTGAGCCAAGCCATCAAGAAAGCACAAATTACAAGCCAACAATGGTTGCAAGGAGAGAAGGAGATAACTAAACTCCATTTCCAAAGACTCTTTGAGTACAAGCTGAGCAAGCCATGAACAAATATTTTGGAGCTCTCAAGGAAGGTAAAGATTATTGTTTTTTGTATTTTAGTTGGTTTTTTAATTGTATTTTTCCAATTATGCTCCCCCTAAGATCTAGGCTTAAAAATATTATCATGTTAGTGTGTTGATTTTATTGTTTTTGTGAAACTAACACTTGATCTAACCTCCTCTCTATTGTCAAATTTTTATGATCACAGTGAGAGCCGATACACTAGGTGATCCTATGATGAACTTGTTACATAGATTTACAAACTATAGAAAATAATGAAATAAAAAAAATAACTTCATAAATTAACTCAAAATAATTCAAATATGTTATATTGATTGTAGGCCACTTCAAGGGGGTAATCTCCTTTGAGCAAGCTCAATACAATAATATTCATCAATGCCTTCATTGGGCCTCAATACTTACTTAAATACTAATTCTATTCTAACAACTAATACTTCTCATGCATGTGGGATAATTCAAATATGCTACTTAAATATTTAATTCTATTCTATCAACTTAATACTTCCCATGCATGTGGGATAATTTAAATATACTAAAGGGACAAATTATAAAGCATATGCATCCATAGTGACTAATACACTAGTAATGCAAAGAGAAGGGTAGGACAAGGGTTCCTAACATCACCTTCCCCTTAGAAAAAGCTTTGTCCTCAAAGTTTCAGATATGGGAATCGTTGCTAAATTTGGAATAATGGTTCCTATGTGGCATCTTCAGGTTGCATGCCATACCACTGGATTAAGACTTCCATGATGGAGTGGGAGTGAAGTTGGTGGGTGTGCTTGTCTAAGATAGTTTCTAGTTCGAGAAGGATGGAGCCTTCATTATCAAGTTTAGGTAAAATTATTTGCGCTCTGATGGTAAGTCCAATAGCTTTCTTCAAACAATAGACATGAAAGACTGGGTGAATTTGGGAGGAAGGTGGAAACTCCAATTTGTAAGTAACAGACCCAATCTATTAGAAAACCTTATATGGCCCATAAAACTTTGGGGTAAGCTTATGATTCCCTTTTAGTTTCAAGGATGGTTGCTTGTATTACTGCAAACAAAACAAACCATATCGCCAGGTTGAAAGGTGCACTTGAAGAGGTGTTGATCTGTATGTTACTTCATTCAATTTTATGTTAGATTGAGATTATCCCATAGGATGTTAAGAATATAATATTGATGGTAGAGAGTAGTGTGTACTACCTAAACTGGGGAACTACTAGGTGTATATAGGAACAATGTTGGGGGTGCTTAACCATAAACTACTTCATATGAAGTCATTTTATTAGAAGTGTGATATGAGGTACTATACCACCATTTTGTGAGGGAGAGCCACTTTGCTCACTAGTCCTATTGTTCTTATGTAAAGTAATGAAAGAATGTTTCCAAGTATTTGTTGATGATTTTTATTTGGTCGTCAGTTTGGGGATGATAATCAAAACTCATCTTTAGTTGTGTCCCTGTGCATCAAAATAACTCTTTCCAAAAATGGCTAGCAAAATTTGCATCATGCCTGAAGATGGAAATCTGATCCAATAAAACTTGTGTGACTGTGGATGTTGTATAAGGGTAGCTGAGGGCTTAAAATGACTATATTTGGAGAGGTAATCAACCACAACTAGGATCACCATTTTACTACCATATTTAGGAATCCCATCAATGAAATCCATAGAAATATCAATCCAAATCTTAGTAGGGATGGGCAAGGGTTTGAGAAAACTAAGAATCATTTTAGTTTCACCTTTGTTGCATTGGAAAGTATCACATTCGGTGAGCATCTATTTAATTTACCCTTTCATCCCCTTCTAAAAAAAAATTCAATGTGGCCATTCATATGTTTTGAGAAATCCTGAGTGCCCAACTGATGGATAATGATGGATTTCATAGAATACAACCTGATGAAGTTCTGTGCTATTGAGAAGCACCAAATAACCCTTATAACACAAAGAATCACCATCCCATGAATAATGTGGTGATACAGAGGGGTTAATGGTCAATTGTTTAATGATTTTGTGTAAAGAGGGATCATGTGCATACTCTTGGTGTACATATTCCATCTAGTTTGGAATGGGCATGGAGATGGTAGAAAGGGAAGTCTAGTCCTCGAATGTGTAGGAGAGTGTATCCACCACTACATTGTATTTACCCTTCTTGTAAGTGATCTCATAAATATATCCCATGAGTTTGCTAACCCATTTATGTTGTGTTGGGATGAGACCCAATATTTTAGGAAGTATTTCAAACTTTGCTGGTTAGTTTTGATACAAAAATGATTCCCATGTAAGTATGGTTGCCATTGTTGTACTACATGTAGAATGGCCATCATTTCTTTTTTATATGTAAACAAAACCAAATTTCATCCCACAAGGGCTTTCTTAGTAAAATCAATGGGATGACCTTCTTAGAAAAGAATAGCACCAAGGCCATTGCCACATGCATCACTTTTGATGGTGAAAGTTTTAGTGAAGTCTGGCATGGCTAAAATTGGTGTGCTACATATTGTTTGAGTGCCATGAATTCCTAGTTAGATACATCATCCTATATGAATGCATCCTTATTCAATAAGCATGTTAGAGGATTCACGATCTTGCCATAATCCTTGATGAACTTGTGGTAGTATCATGTAAGGCTGAAGAAGCCACAAAGGCTCTTGAGGGTCGTTAGTTGAGGCCAATGTTGCATGACATTAACTTTATCTTGATCCATGAAAAACCCATCGACTAAAACAATGTGCCCCAGATATTTAACTTCTTATTAACTAAAGGAACACTTGGACTACTTGTCACATAATTTATTGTCTACTATAAGTTGTAATACCATATCAAGATGATAGAGATGCTCATCCCATGTGCGGATGTAGATCAAAATATCATCAAAGAAAACCAAAGCAAATTGATGGAGGAAAGGCTAAAAGGTTTTATTCATTAGGACTTGAAATGTTGAAGGGGCATTTGTAAGTCCAAATGGCATGACCAAGAATTAATAGTGACCTTAATGAGTGCAAAAATTTATCTTTAGAATGTCATTAGCATGCACGGAGATCTTATGATAGTCAGAATGAAGATCTAATTTGGAGAATTTTTTCCCCCATGGAGCTCATCAAGAAGTTCATCGATAACTAGAATTAGAAACTTATCTTTGATAGTGAGGTGGTTAAGGGCATGAAATTTAATGCAAAGGCACCACGAGCCATCTTTTTTATGGATAAGAAACACTTGGGAGGAGTATGGGTTGGTGCTTGTGCAAATAACTTTGGACTTGAGGAATTCCCATACTAGCTATTCAATCTCAATTATTTGTAGATGGGGATAGAGGTATGGCCAGATGTTGGGTGGGATGCTTCCTAGAAGGAGTAAAATGTAATGATCCTCAAAATGTGAAGGGGACAAACCCACTGGCTCTAGAAATATGGTTGCATACTTTTCAAGGATGGATTGCAAATTAGTAGGATAGTTAGTTGAAGTGGGGAGTTGGAGTTGGATGGAGTGTAGCTGGGAAATGATCCCATGTTAGCCTTTCTTTAGAAGCTTTTCCATTAGATGAGAACTGATGATGTTAGTAGATTTGTGAAATATTCCTTTTAAGGTGTGCTTTTGGACACTATCATTGAATTAAATCCAAAGATAAAATAAGTCCCATAGAATAGATCCTAATGTGTGAAGCTATTACACCCATAAAACCACATCACATCCTCCTAAGGGTAGGGCAAACATATTTGAGTGAAGAGTGTAATCGCCTATTATGATATGCATATTATGACACTTCCCATTATAGGGCAATGTTTCCCCATTATCAATCATGACTTCAAAGCTAGAACAATGGTGTATAAATAGATTTGCATAGTTAGGAATGTGGGGATCGATGAAATTATGCATGATGCCAGAGCCAATGAGGATTGTGAGAGGAATATTATTAAATAATCCCTTGATCTTCATGATTTGAGGGGTGGTCACACCTATGAGAGCATGGAGAGAGATCTCATGTTGGGTTTCTTGAGCCATGGAGTCATCATAGGGGCTTTGTTCTACTTGAGCATCCTAGAATTCTTGGATATTAGGATTGATATCTTGCTTTGGAAGTGAGTCCACATCTAGAAAAAAAGATTTTATGTGATGCATCAGTGACCCTTAACCCTTATGCCATCATAATTATAACATAATAATTTCTCCTTACTAGCCCACATATTTACCTCAGTAAGGTGTTTGACCAATGTGGTTGTGACTGGACGTTAATTTGTTGTGTTCTTTATGGGTGGAAAAGTGGGAAGTCGATGCTACGTTGAAAGTTTATCTTTTGCTAACTTAGCAAGACCCAAGGTAGCCATCAAGTTAGTGGGATGAAAAATTTTCACCTCTGAGTGGATTGGCTCTTTGAGGCCACTAATAAAATAACTCTTAAAGAAGTCATCTGATAACCCTTCATTGTGATTAGCCAGTTTCTCAAATTCAATCTGATAATCATGAATGGTGCATGTCTAATAGAGTTGGGTGAGAGCTCTTTTAAAGTCCTCAAATGCTAAAGGACCAAACCTACCCATAAGTAAGGATGCAAAGGTTTTCCAATCAGGTTCATCATTAGACTTGAGATACCAACAGTTCTGTTGAATTTCTTTTTATTCCAAGTGAAAGGAAGCAATTGGGACATTATTGACAAAATAAGTATTGTGAAGGTTAAATAATTGTTCTCTTTGATCTATCCATCTAGTAGGATCTATACCACTGAATCGTGGAAAGTCCAACTTAGGCCCACGTGATGTGTGTGGAAAAGAGAAACTATTCTCTGAAGAAGACTCCTTCTGTAAGTTGTTGAGGATAAGGCTATTCTACTGATTTAGTCCATGCATCCTATCGATTAACTCAATGACATGGGATTTCAATGAGGTGAGTTATTCCTTCATGATTTTTGTGCCTATATGGGTGACTACCATAACTAGTGTTTTTTTTACAAGGGATAGAAAAATAAGTTTTAATACATAGTCAGTAACACACTTTTTTGATTTGGACTAAAATGGAAGGGGTAAATATACATTTACAAATTTTTTTGCACTGTTTAGGTAGATTGATAAGGGAAACTGTAATTTTAGAATTTAAATGGAAAAATTAGAAAATTTATCCAAGAGGTACAAAGGAGAAGAAAAGGGAAAGGAACACTATGAAATTTTTTTGAAGCAAAAGGTTAAAAAATGAAGTTATGGAAAAACCTGAAAAAATAAAAAAATGGGATTTATGGATAATGGAAGTAGAATTGGGAGATGGGACCTCAAGGAAGAAAAGGTTCAGAATGAAAATTTAGGTGTCTTGTTAAAGTTTGAGGATCAACAAAGATAGAGATGGAGAGATATTGCAAAAAAATTATATATATATATATATATATATATATATATATATATATATCCCTAAAACTAGTTTCTCTGGGTTGTTCCTCTCAGAAGTCTGTCCGTAGGTTTTCAGTTATCATTGTGCTAATTTGAATTTTTTTTTTTAGGATACTCTTGTCAAAATATTGTCCACAAGTTTTTAGTTACCACTATGCTAATCTAAAATTGGTTTCCCTATTGATAATCTATAGAATCTGATATGTTTTATATGGGTCAAAGTTTGTTTGACTGCCTAAAAGTTTTAAAAAATCTCTCTAGCCACCAATGCTATCTGAATGAGTATCAATCTATAGAAAATTATGGCCATAAATTTACCCCTAAATGATAAATCTTAGTTTATCTCACGGTTGGGAATTAGTCAATCCAAATGGGGTCATTGCCCTTTTCATTGGTAAGTCCTCTCAATGGGCTAGCTACTTCAGGGTTCTAGTGGTACTCCTCACACTGAATTTTAGGGCTATATGCCCAAGTACTTCCCATAGTTATGCGGAGGGGTATTTTACCCTTATCTGAACCTGTAATTGAAGATGTAAAAATAGATATAATGGTTTTTTTTTTTAAACAACATAACTCCTAAAAAGCCATTGCTATAAGGAAAAAAATATGCAAAATCTAGTTGTCAAGGAAAGTGATCTAATACCAAATGTGATGAACCTGCTGCACATATTTATGAACTATAAAAAATAATGGAATAATAAAAATAACTTCAATAATTAGCTCATAATAATTCAAATATGTTATATTGATCCATGCCACTTTGAGGGGGTAACCTCCTTTAAGTAAGATCAATACAATAATATTCATCAATGCCTTCATTGGGCATCATACTTAAATACTAATTATATTCTAGCAACTAATACTTCCCATGCATGTGGGATAATTCAAATATACTTCTTAAATATTAATTCTATTATATTAACTTAATACTTCCCATGCATGTGTGATAATTCAAATATACTAAAGGGATGACTTACAAAGCATATGCATCTATAGTGACTAATATATTAATAATGCAAAGAGAAGGGTAAGACATGGGTTCCTAACAGATCCTACTAAGAGGCCTTTTAGTGTGTAATGTTGGCTATTATTCAAATAACTACATCAAAAGTGCTATAAAGTACCACAAAATAGTGTCAAGGGTGTGCAACCATTGGGCTATAAAAACCACATCACTTCCATCAAAGGGCAAGACAAACATGTATTTTAATAGGGTATAGACCCCAAAATAAATTTGAACATTTTGAGGTTTGCCTTTACATGATAATGTTCCTCCATCAATAATCATCACCTTAAAGCTATATGATTCATACACAATTCCCATATAACCGAGCTTACTCTTCATTCATTCTACTACGTAAGGTGTGCACCTCTCACCCAATATCGAACACTCCTTGCTTGAAGTTTACTCAAAGTCATATGCATAATTCTTGTGCCATATCAAAACATTATATGAACTGACCCATGTGCACTCTACACTATGCACTCATTACTATAAACTTCACAACTCATAGTTCCATGCACCGCACAAGTCCTATGTTTGCTCATCTAATTTTATTCCCTTTGAACCTATAGTATTATTCACCTCATAATTTTGTGCCATAGATCACAACCTTGTGCATCGATCAGTTCCACACTGTAGCTCACAGACTTGCATGCCTCACTAGCCTATGTACCAGACAAGTTTTGCTTCAGCTCATATTTCTACATGCTTCACTAAATTTCTAGATTCCACAACACATCTATGTGTCAACTCGCCTTGACCACATGATCCAAGGGGTTCACCAACTATCATCCAGCCTGGATGATGAACCGATGCGATTGTTTTCTTGGTAACTGACAATGGTTGTAACTACTTTTATATTCTACTTGTATAAATATATAACATACACAACCAACCTAAGGTCTATTATCCGCATAGTTAAACATAGATATCATACTTTGTGTATCTACTCTCTAAAATATGCACTATAGCACATTATACCAATTTTTCCTATTTTCTTTTAATGAATAAAAGTTGCATTTCTCGCAAGTAATACTTTTTCTCCATTGAATAGATTTAGTTTTTTCTTTCTGAGTTAGCTTTGCCAATTCACTCTACATAACTAAAACTTGGTTGTCCCCCACATGCTTGGTGTTTGGCCTTCTGGTGTGGATCATTGGTATCAAAGTTGAAAAGCTCTATTGTTTTCTATTCCTGTAAACACATGAGCACAACTTGATAAGGAAGGTTTGTCAATCAATTTTGTTTCAAAATATTTAGAAGAACATCAAACTAAAATTAAGATGGTTGATTCCTAGAAGCAACTTGATGTATCCCCAAGGTACGAAAGCTCATCACTGATGCACTAGAGGCACAATGCATCAAACGTTTTATCCATTTTATGAATTGATGGTACATCTAAATACGATGCCTTCTACCACACCTCCATAGTTCACTCACCAATGATTTCAATAAAAAACTCCCTTTAAAGTTTAAGTCAATATTTACATCTCTCTATTCAAAGGTAATATTAACACCAAAGCATTTAATGCATGGATTTAATAACTCAAGGTTTACTTCTTAGATAATTACTTCACCAATGCTAAGAAGATCACCTTTGTAGTATTAAAGATGTACATATCAGTTTTTCATTGGTGGGAGAAGTTTAGTGTGCAACATGCATAAGAGTGTGTTCCAATTGAATCTTGAAAGACTTTTATTAACATGCTAAAGGAGGAATCCTACCCTTTGTGCCACTTTGAAGATGAATACATCAAGTTCCAATAACTATGCTAGCACAAAAATCAGTTCATGGAAGACTACACTATCATTTTCCATGACTGCTCTATACACTTTCACAAGAACTAGAGTGAACAAAATAATTTGCTTAAGTACATCAGTGAAATCTCACTCTATATTCATGCAAAGATGATGTTCTTTAATTCTTAAACTTTAGGTCAAGCATATCATATTGTTTCAAATATCAAATCCTAAAAAAAAATGAAGTAGCATGTCACCTCTTCATCCAACACAGCTCATAAGGCCCAGCCTTCACATAAATCCACATCACAACCTTTTATGCAGAAGTGAAAACACACTTATTGCAAAGGAGAGCATCACCAAAAGACTGCTCAACCCTTGAAGGCTCCAACACCTTTTGCTTAAGACAAAGGTAAGAATAAGTCCAGTGATAAGTGGTGCCATCACCATCGCTCATCCACTCATAATGATTTTAAATGTCATGCATAGTAATTCCTTCTCTCATAACCTACATTAGGACCCACATCAATGGATGAAACTAATCCAGATACCTCTTGTTTGAGAACTAAAACCATTACAATTGACATCTCTGAAGAGCGTGCATGTTTCTTCCATACTAAGTTTGAGGTGAAGGGTTAACCTCTCCATGTCATCATCGATAGTGGTAGCTAGAATAATATAATTATGTAATTCACATCTCAACACCTTGGTATTTCCATTGATGAACATCTAAATCCATACTTTTTAGGGTGGCTCTAGTAGGGGAAAGATATATAGGTTTAACGACAATGCACTTTCTAGTACAAATTCAAGCCTATGGAAGACAACATCACTTGTGACATTACACCTTTATAGGTCTATATAATATTACTAGGGAGATTTTACTTGCATGATCATGAAGCTATATATCAATTTAAGCCATAACATTGGACTATTCATGTGCAATATTGATTCTATAATCTTTTTGAGTCAACGCTAATGACCAAAGTCACCTTGGTCTTTGCCAAGCAATGTTTTAAGCTTATATTATATGCGTAAAAGTTCATGTTACTCATGGTCTGATCTGATATACTTATGTAATCAAAAATAAAGTAGACTTTGGTAGCACACAACACTTGCACATCATTATAGCAATAATATCTCTATAAGTTATTGGATTAGAGTAGCAAAGTCTTTGCAGATCTTGAAGGTCTTCCAATGCACTATGCATTAAAGTACTGCATTGATTTGGTTCCTGGATCCCCTCTTCTAAATATCCCCCTCTATCACATATTATTTTGGGAGAATGATGAAGTATAGTGCCAGATTCAAGAGCTTATTGATCAAGTCAAGATCATGCCTACCTTCACCTTGTGGGACTCTGATAGTCCTTGTACCCAAGAAGGATGGGTCTTGGTCACTCTGTATAGACTATCGTAAACTCAAAAAAATCATGGTGAATAATCGATATATATTATCATGCATTTGTGACCTTATAACCAACTCTGAGGTGCACAATACTTTACCAAGATCAACTTGAGGTCAAGTTATCATCAAGTTTTAATCCATCCTAAAGACTTCTAGAAGATAACATTCAAGACTCAGGAAGGATTGTAAAAATGGTTGGTCATGCATTTCAGCCTCACCAATGCACCAACCAATTTCATTCACTTGATGGATGATATACTCAAGCCATTATTGAATTTTATCATCATCTACTTATATGACACTCTCATCTTCATCAAGACTTGGGAGGATCATATGGAGCACAACTCACACATCTTAGACAATTTGCACCAACATAAGTTGCAAGCTAACTTAGTGAAGTGTACCTTTGGAAGAATACATATATAATACCTATGATACATCATTAATCACATTAAAATCAGATTAGATCTAGAAAATATCAAAGTGATCCAAGATTGGCCGACTCTATATAATCTTAAAGAATTCAGGAGTTTTCTTGGACTTGATAACATCTATCGTAGGTTCATCCTTGGTTTCTCACAAATATCTTGAGCTCTCAACTAGCTCACATTGTTAAATCCAAGTTTTATTGGACTTATGCATAACAACATGCTTTTGATTCACTCAAATGATGGCTCTATGTAGTACCTAATCTCATAATGTTGACATTGTAAAAACCTTTGAAATTCACACTGATGTATCTGAGTACACACTTGATGTAGTGCTCATGCAACATGGAAATTTGCTCACATACCACTCCAAGATATTTAGAAACATGGTGAAAAATTACTCCACCTATGAGAAGGAACTTTATGCTATTGTGTAATAAATTAAGTAATGGTGACACTACATTCTCGAGAAGGAGACAGTTGTTCACTCCTACCATAAACCACTTCAATTCCTATAGTCACAAAATAAGCTAGAAAATATGTGCCACATGAAATGGATGACTTATTTTCAAGACTTCCATCTTGTGATCAAGAAAAAGAAAGGGAGGGACAATAAGTCCATAGATTATCTTAGTTGACCGTTAGTTCATGTGCTCATTATACTGCTGGACACGTGCAACCATAATTTTGTGGACTGGGTTTCTCTCTACTTAGCTGACAAGACTTCATAAAAACTTACACCAACCTCACACAAGGTACACAAGTTCAAGAGTTCTACTTGTATGAATAGATTCTATACAAGCTCAGACATCTCTATGTTCCCTCTTGCACATCTCACCAATGATTCATTTGGGAGACACACTATACTAACACCTTAGGATACTTCAACATGATGAAGACTGTAGTTTCATTAAAACCACACTTAGATTGGCCACACATGTGCATAAAAATGGAGTACCACATCAAATATTACATTAATTATTGCATCACCAAACCCATGAATAGGAAGTTAAAACTTTACACACATTTTCCAGTTCCATCTAGACCATCGGAATCTAAAAGTATGGATTTCATGATTGGATTGCCTATAATGAGACGACAACATGATGTTGTGTTCATTGTAGTGGATTGATTTTCTAATATGGATATCATGGTAGCATGTATAAAATACATTAATATAGTTGGCACTACATAGGAATTATTCAACCATGTTTGGTTTTATTTTGTGATAAAAACATCCATAATCTCTTACCATGATCTACACTTTATGATCCACTTTTAGCAAGCATTGTGTGATTTTATAGGTATGTAGTTGAATCAGTCAATGGATTTTCATCCTAAAATAGATGGGCAAGTTGAAGTGGTCAATTTCACACTTGTTCATCTCATGTGAATGTACAATCATGCATATGTTTACACCTGGGTTGACAATCTCTTGTACATCCAACATGCCTACACTAGGGATCTTAACAGCTCTACTAGCCATAGTCCATTATATAAATGTCTAGGGTTTCAACCTTTGACACCTCTAGACATATCCTGTCATGTCCATCAAACCATAAGACATACAAATAGGAATGGGAAGTAGATAAAGTTGAGATATTTTTGTGCCACATCCATTCTGGTCACTAGCAGTTCAATAGATTCTATCTCACACTTAAGCTAAATACAATGAGTGTCATGATACACATCACACACCTCATGCATTATAAGTAGGTGAGAAAATATGGTTGCAACTTTAGAAGGAACAATTCAAAGGTTCACATCAAAATATCAAGCCTCTATGTTATGGTCCTTAAACCATTTTATGTGTAGTTTGTGAGAACACCTTCATTATTGATCTGCCTTAATACTTGGGCATACACCTAGTCTTCAACATGGATATTCCCAAGCCTCATACTCCACTTCTTGACCCAATAGTGACACACCATCCTTTTGATTTGGATCTTGAACACTTGTTTCCTATAAAAAAGGACTAAATCATTGAAGTGATTGATAAACACACCTGTCATGGCATGCATCAACTTTTATGCATGGTTAAGATTGGGTAATATTTTAACTAGGCCAAGTGGTATACTTCAAAGTAACTTTAGGTGTAGTTTTTGAAACTGTGCATCTACATAATGGATACCATTACTCTTCAAAAAAAGGTGACTGATCTAGCATAGTTCTCACATAACTAAGCTTACTCATTATTCGCTCTACTACAAAGGGCATGCACCTCTCACCCAATATTATGCACTACTTACCTAAAGTTTTCTCAAAGTCATATGCAAAAGTCTCATGCCATATTATAGACTTTTGTGCACTAACCCTTGCACACTCTACAATACCTACTCATTACTATGCACTTCAGAACTCATAGTCCTGCATGTTGCATAAGTCTTGTGCATTATTTTAGGATTCTATTCCCATCATGACTACAATATTATGCACCTCATATTTATTCACCATAGCTCACAACCTCACATGCCTAATAGTTTTATGCCACAACTCATAGACCCATGTGACACATTAGCCCATACACTGCAAACATTTTGTGCTAGATCACCGACTTTTGCATTATTCATAACTCATAAACTTGTGTGCCTCACAATTCTATGTCATATTTCACAGTTCTACACACCTCATCGACTTCTTATATTCCAAAACACATCCACATGTCGACTCTCACCTTGGCCACGTGATTCAAGGAGTTCACAAACCATCATCTAACCAAGAAGATGAACTTATACAACCTTATTCTTGGTAACTAATAGTGGTTGTAATGCTCATATATTCTACCTATATAAATATGTAACATACATAATTAGCCTAAGGTCGATGCTCCACACAACCAAACACATATAGCATACTCTGTGTATCTACTCTGTAAAACATGCACTGTAACACATTCTACTAGTTTTCCCTATTCTCTGTTAATGAATATAAGTTGCATTTCTTGAAACTAAGACTTCTGATCTATTGAATATGTTTAATTGTTTTCTTTCTGAATTATCTTTGCCCATTCAATCTTCGCAACCAAAACTCAGTTTTACCCCACATGCTTGGTCTTGGGCCTCGTGGTGCAGATCACTAGAACATGGGTACACAAAATATTTGAGTTATTTATCCAACTGATGATCAATGAAATTATGTGTGTTATTAGTATTCATTGAGAATTGTGAGGGGGTGTTTCTTAAAATACCCCTTTATTCTCATAGTCTGAGGAGTGGTTATACAATCTAAATAATGCATTGAAATTTTGGGGTGCAACTCTATGGTGTTGGGTTCTTTGACTTTTGGTTATTGATCTTGGGAATATTGAGCACTGACCCATTCTTTAGCATCTGGTGATGACTCGACATCCAAAAAATATAAATTTTATTCAATGCACTTTTGTCCACTGGTGATGTTTTCGTCATAGATGTAATGTAACCCTTTTTGGTAATTAACACATATTTCTACCTCCATAATGAATTTAATAGGGCTAAAATTTGGAGGAGGCTTTGTAACTAGCTACAGTGTTATAGATGTATTGAAATACCCAAAATTAGAAGATAGACATTGGGAGGTGATATTATCTTACACAAAATTGGTTAATCATAATGCTTCCATCATGTTCAGTGGTTTAAACATCTTGACCTTCATGTGAATTATATCTTTGAACCCATTGTTGAAACAAATCTTGAAAAAGTAATCATTTAACCCTTTATTTTAGTTGGCCAATTTTCAAATTTAGCTTGATACTTATGAACCGTTCTAGTTGGATGTAGTTTGGTCAGGGTTCTAGTGAAATCACCATAAGTGTTGGGAGAAAAGTGAATCAACAAAAGTTTGACAGAATGATCCCAAGTGAATTATGTGTGATATTTTAAAGACCATTAGTAACATTGGAAGACTTCTTTTTATAATTGAAATGATGTGATGGTTACCTTGTCTATACTAAATTTATTATGCAAGCCAAAATATTATTTGACACAGTAAATATAACTATTCATTTCTATACTATAAAATTTTAGAAATTCTAATTTAGGTCCACATTGCATTTTTGGGATTTAAAAATGCCTTCAGAATACCTACCACCATTAAGTCTACTAGAGAACATGGTATTTTGTGTATTTATGTCATATATACTCATTCAATTGAGTAAGTTGGGAGTCACATTGAGATTAGAATTTAGCTAGGAGTTTCTCAATGTTCTAGTCCATGGCTTGGATTCCTACATGGGTGACAACCATTGATATGAGGGGTTTGGAAGTGCTAGAAAAGGTTGACTGAAGTTGTGTTAAAATGTTCATCTTGATGATATGATCACAACTGTATAATTTTCACAAGGGTGAATAAAGTGTTTTTGAGACTATACATGAAATAGTTTTGGATGGAATTTTTTTTGAAAAATTAAAGTACCCATTAAAATGATCATCTCAAAGATAAAATCACAATGGTGTAGTCATTATTTTTACTCTTCTAATGATTGACTACTACAACGAGTTCAAGTAACTATTTTAGAACATTCTAACTCTTGATCAATGATCAATAAAATTATGTGCTATTGGTATTCATTGAGAATTATGAGGGGGCATTTCTTAAAATACCCCTTTACTCTCACAGTCTGAGGAGTGGTTATACTAGCTGAAGAATGCATCAAAATTTTAAGGTGCAACTCTATTGTGCTAGGTTCTTTGACTTCTCGTTCTTCATCATGGGAATCTTGAACATCTTCCCATTATTTAGCATCTGGTGGTGACTTGACATCTAAAATATATAACTTCATAGGAAACAATCGACATCTTCATGGGAAACTCTGGTGGTGACTCAACATCTCAATTTATTATGCAAGTTGAAATATTTATAACTAGATAGATCTATACCATATAATTTTAGCAAGTCCAATGTAGGGCCACATTACATATTTGGGATTAAAAAATTCCTTCAGAATGCCTACTACGATTAATTCTATTGGAGGTTATGGTGTTTTTTGTATTTATGTTGTATAGAGTCATTCAACTGAGTGAGGCGGGAGTCACTTTGAGAATATAATTCAAATAAGAATTACTCAATGTTTTAGGCCATGGCTTGGATTTTTGCATGGGTGAAAACCATTGACTAGAGGGGTCTAGAGGTGCTAGAAAAGGTTGATTGAAGTTGTGTTAAAATGTTCAGCTCGATGATATGATTGCAACTATATAATTTTCATAAGGGTGACAAAAGTTTTTTTGAGACTATACATGAAATAATTTTGGATGGATTTTTTTCTAAAAAATTAAAGTAGCCATTAAAATGATCTCAAGGAAAAACTCAAAATGGTGTAGTCATTTATTTTTCTCTTCTAATGAATGCTACTACAATGAGTTAGAGTAATTGTTCAAGGACATTCTGAATCTTGATTAATGATCAATCAAGTTGTTTGGCCAATTGATGATCAATGAAATTATGTGTGTTATTATTATTCATTGAGAATTATGAGGGGGTGTTTCTTAAAATACCCCTTTACTCTCATACCTTGAGGAGTGGTTATACTAGCTAAAGAGTGCATCAAAATTTTGGGGTGTGACTTTGTGGTGTTGAGTTCTTGGACTTCTGGTTCTTCATTGTAGGAATCTTGACCATCTTCCTATTATTTATATCATCTAGTGGTGATTCAACATCTAAAAAATATAAGTTTGTGGGAAACAGTAAACATCTTTGTGGGAAACTTTGGTGGTGACTCAACATGTCAAATTAATATGCAATCTAAAATATGATTTGACATGGTAAATGCAGACATCTAATTCCTAACACCATTTGTGTTGAAACTATCAATCTTATTCAAATTTCACTCAAATGCACATTTTAGGCCAAAATCCATAAAACACGCTAAATGGTTCAAACTTGCCATTTATAAGTGCCTATTTAGGCTAATGTATCGCTAAATGGGGTATAATGCATTTTATGGGATACCTAACTTTGTTCAATTCATTTTGAGTCAAAATGATGATTTTGCCATTTAGTTCTCTAGATCACTATTTTCTTCTAATTCATATATACACATCACGTACCTTTGTTATTTTGTGTTGGCAAAATCTTAAATGAGAATACAATTCCAACGTATCTAACATGACCTTCTAATTCTTCTCTAGTCAAATTATGACCTAGTAATATGACTTTCTGATCATTTTGATTAATTGAGGGCCAATTTTCAAAGATTTGCACAAATATTGATTAATCTTGTTTAAGGCTAATTAAGTCAAATAAAGAGCTTAATTGGATTGTCCATGGAAGTTATTGATTATTTCAATATTAGAAATTGATTCTTAATATCTACATCACCTAGTGACATCATCTATGGGGTGGCATTGATAAGCCATAAATGCATAAAATATCAAGATTATGGGTCTCTCATGCCTCTTTAATGCCTTCCATGCCTCATTAATGCCCCTTATTCCCAAATCATGATGAAGATATTTATGGATTTAATTCTAAATATTAAATTAATTCATAGCCACACATCTCGATCTTGAGATGGACGGTTATGATTGATCCTGATCAATCTCAAAAATATATAAATAGGAGGGCATTGAACATCATTTTAAAGCTCAAATTGTGTAATGTTATAATGCTTAAATCTCTTCATAACTCATTTATGTTTTGATTCTTGCATTATTCATATTTGGATTAGCTTCATTTAATAGGCAATTAAATAGTTTCAATATCATGAGCCTAGGTTTTATGGAGTGTTCTTGAGACATTGGAGGAGTTTGGTCACCATTGCTGATGAAGACAAAAATGCTTGATCAAGGGGAGAACATATTTTAGATCTACTTTTGAGCAATGGGGTCACTTGGGAAGGTAATGGTTTACTTTCTTTCATTTGTATCTTATTGTTATTAGCAAACCCTACAGGAATAGATTGGCTTGATTTAATTAGCTCTCTATTCATTTTTCTTTGATATTTTGGACTAATTCTTGACTAATCATTTATCTTAATCCACTCTACATTTTGGTACACCCGATGGGACTAACGCATCCCACATACAAAAAATATAATTATGCAACTTTTAGATCTTAATTTAGATGCTTAAAGCTCTTTAAATTTAATTTTCTAACTTTGTTTTGCCATTTTTATTTGTCACAAGTTTACACAAAAACCGTCGATAGTCATTACAACCATCAATGGTCATTTTCAATAGTTGAGGGTCAGGTAAAATCATCGACAATCAGGTATAACCATTGACGATCACTGTGCAGGGTAGCAAGCTAATAAGCCATCTTTCAGAGCTTGGTTTGGGGACATATGGACTCCATTTTTTATGATTTGTTTTTTTAAAACCACGCGTTTTCTCTTAAATTTTTAGAATATGATATTATTTTAGCTTTAAGTTACATAGTTTTTTCACCAAATCTTTAAATAGAAGTTTGAATCTTTTTAAAAGTTTCTAATTATTGTTTCTTCGTTTCATTAAATTGTGTTGTTTATTAGTTTTGTTAAATTGTTGTTTCTTGGTTTGTTATCAAAAAATTCATCTAATAAGTCTAATCTAATGCATTTTATTTCTTGAAGTTTTGCCTTTGGGTTGACAAATTTTGCCCTTCAAGGTTGCTTTTCCCATTTGATAAATAAGCGTCAAGGCTAAACAAAGTGCTGACCTTTTTCTTGCAGGGTCCATTTTAAAAATCCTCAACACAAGTTTAATTAGTTCTTTCACACTTATTTTGAGATGTTTTAAAATGAAGTAGACATTTCACTTTGGATTTAAAAAGAAAGTTTTGCATGAATGTGTTAAATGTTTTGATTATTCTTTCAAAGTTCACAACTTAAATCCAAGGGGATAAAATAACATCACCACACTTTTCAATTAAGTGCTTTAAAATTGAACACATTTTCAAAGTTTGTATTCAATAGATCATTATTTAATTAGTTTTAATTGGAAAAAAAAGGATCATGCATGTATGCTTTCTCATTCGTCCCCTTTAGGGAATTTTTGGGATCAAAAGCATCATATTTATTGTAAAGTGTCTTAGTCAAAGGTGTGAAAGAGATGTTGTGAAGGATCTCTTCAAGGACCCGCATGGCTTGAGTGACCTAGAAATAACTTTTAAATCTCTTTCACTTGTCATTTATTTTCATTACATCTTGGCTTGTGAGGGGGACTTCATTACCTCCCATGAGTTATTTAGGGAAGCTTTGACCTAGGGTTTCATCTTCCAACATCATCTTCAACCCCTCTATATGGGGGGTATATAAATTGGGATCACTCTACTAGGATCGAAGGTTTGAGCGATGAAACCTTCTCCTAACACTATGTCTAAGCTTAGAATATATGATCATGTTGGACATTGCACTACACTTAGCAAGTGATGGATGTAGTGGTTGTAAAAAGGGTAAATGTTTTTTATAACAAGTCATATGATGCATACCTAATTTACGTGTTGCTTCTCTTTCATGTTGATGTGAAAGTCTTGTGTATGGGATCCATCTAAAAATGTTCAAAAACTTGCTAGTTTAGTTAACCTCACTTTGCCACGCCTTATAATTTAGGGCTTAAGATGATTAATTAATCAATTTGTCTTTGTCTTAGATTAGTTGGTCTTATTTTGGGTCAAGAATTGCTTATTAAATAAAAACATCATAACCAAACACATTGTCCCTAATTTTATTTGAACAAGGAGGCGTTACACTGTCCAAATAAAAAACATAATTTCCTTGTTCAAGTTGTCATCATAAACATTGTGTCATCATTGGTCTAATTGGTGCAGTTATGTTGCCCATTTGAGTCTAAATCATTTGCCAAATTTTATTAAGTCCCTCATTCATAATTCACATTCAAAATTAAACCTTTCTAAGTTCTAAAGGTTGATGTGTTAAATTGGGTTCTCCATTTACACATTAAACTTGTTTTAACTTGGGTTCAATTTTATATTTTTTGAATTGAGGGCAATTTTAATAGACTCAAAATAACACTTATCATATTGGTGGACATAAATCATCTTATCCATCACTCGCACTTTAAGTCGTAAAACACATTTTAGACTACCATTCCTATTATCATGTGGTGATGTTGTGCTGCCCATTTGGTTTTAACATTATACTTAGGAATTATTGCATGTTTTCACATCTTGAGTTTCTTAGTTTGCATTGTCTCGTTTGTGATTTGAAGGTATTTTTTCTAATTTTCTAGTAGAAACTTGTCGAAGTTGAATTAGCTTTTACGGTATTGACGTACATAAAAATTTAGGCTTTGGTGTACTCATTTTCATCTTGGATTTTTGAGTTATCATACCCTTTTCCAATCAATATGATTTAAAATTTACCAAAAGTTGAAGAAATTCATGCACATTCTTCTAATTGTGTGTGGTTCTAAGCCACCCTTCTTTTATAGTCTCTTTAGTGCCTTAGTCATTTGTCTAGAAAAAAATCAACATACATATCTTGTTTAAAAATTTTCAAAACATTATCCAAATCTTGCCAAATGTTGAGAATACCTTTCTAAACATGAAACTATGGTACACTTTTAATAGGGTTTCTTGTGGCCCTAGTTGTAAGGTAGAGCTTTTTTATGATGGAGATGAACACTCCATCTTATTTAAGGATGTTTCCCTCTTTGGGCCTATCTATTAAAAACTAATCACATCCATGTTGATTGTTATACATCATCCTTGTCCTTCCCCTTTGATTTATATGCCATGTGTGAAGGTTACCATTTTGGGATATTCTCCTCCAGCTTGTGCAAACAAGCAGTCTCCATAACACAAAAGGGTTACCAATTTAGGATTTCTTATGTCTCCTTAGATTTACTCTCCACACTCAAAGGTTACTATTTTGGGGTATCCTTCTTCTCCTTCAACTTGTGTGAGCAATCAAGCTTCACAACGTGTGAAGGTTACCATTTTGGTATATTCTCCTCTGACTTGTGTGAGAAAGCATGCTCCGTAATGCACAAAGGTTACCATTTTAGGATGTCCTTTGTCTCCTTTTATCTACGCTCCAATCTTAAAGGTTACTATTTTGGGGTATCCTTCTTCTTGTTAGGAACTACCGAGTACAATTGATTACTTTTATATAAGCAACTAAACACGAAATTGAACCAAAAGCAATAAGTAACTAGAAATCAGAAATAACAAATAAGAAGAGATATGAGAAACAACCAATCTCTATTAAAACTCTTCCAGAATACAATGAAGAAATCACTCTTCCCACACCTCTTAGGTGTACAGTATTTCTCTCAAAAGTTCTCTCTCTCTCAACCAATTACTTCAGCAGATCTTTTTGATCTTACACACCTTGCAGATCTAATTGATCTTACTTACAACTTAAGTACAATACATGCCCCATGGGTCTCTTAAATAGGATCCAAGGCATACAATAATTAGAAACACAGACCCAATACATAAATTAGTCTTCACATGAAAACACTCGGACCTCCTAAAATTAGACAAGTCTAATTTTGGAAACGCATACAAATGCATGCACACACACAGGTGACCGACGTCAGTTGCTATCAGTCTGCATATGACCGACGTCAACTGATCCTTGACTAATGTTGGCAACTTTTGGTCCACGACTGACCAATGTTAGTGATACTGCCGATGCCGGTTACTGGTTAAGTCCAGCAACCTCCACAAGAGCTCAATAGTGAAGCTTTTAGCTCCACAACTCAACAATCTCCCACTTAGAGATAAACAACTGCACCTGTATCTATACAAAAACATCCTCTGTCTTATTTTTTTGGTTTGCATCTCCATCTTCAAGATCAATCTTGAAGACCAACAAAAATTGAATGAGGACTCAACTTATCCTTTGTTACCGGCTTTGTTAACATATCTGAAAGGTTCTTATCCATATAGATCTTTTCCATCTTCAACTGTCCATCCTCTAATACCTATCGAATGAAGTGGTACTTAAGCTGTATATGTTTGGTTCTTGAATGAAAGGCTGAATTCTTTGCCAAATAAATTGCACTTTGACTATCACTATACAATCTACAACTCTCTTTCTCCTTTCCCAACTCTTCCATGATCCGAGTCACCCATATCATTTCTTTGCTAGCCTCTGTGACTGAAATGTATTCTTCCTCTGTAGTAGACAAGGCAACAACCTTCTACAACTTTGAAATCCAGTTAACCGTCGTTCCACCAACAGTGAACACATATCTTGTGGTGCTTCTCCTGCCATCTAAGTCACCTGCCATATCTGAATCTACATACCCATGTAGAGAAGTGCTTGACCCTGCATAGCATAGATACCTACTACTGGTCCCTCTCAGATATCTGAGAATCTATTGAACTGCTTTCTAGTGTTCCTTTCCTAGATTGGCCATAAACTTGCTGACAACTCTCAATGTTTGGGCAATATCAGGTCTAGTACATACCATTGCATACATTAAACTCCCAACTGCTAAAGCATATGGAACTTTGCTCATGTACTCAACCTCATCATGTGATTTATGACACTATTCTTTGCTCAACTTGAAGTGTCCAGCCATAGGTGTGCTTACCAATTTTGCATCCTGCATATAGAACCTCTCCAACACCTTATTTACATAATCCTCTTGAGACAAAATCAGCCTGTGATTTTTTTTGTCTCTCTTAATACTCATGCCAAGGATTTTCTTTGTTGCTCCTAAATATTTCATGGCTAATGTGTGAGCTAATTTTACCTTTAGATCAGTAATTTCTTGTATGTGTGAACCTGCAACAAGCATATAATCCACATAAAACAATAGGATAATATAATGACCATTATCCAATTTGGTAAAATAAACACAATGGTCAGATTGACATTTACTAAAGCCATGCTCTGTCATAAACCTATCAAACTTTAAATACCATTATATTAGAGCTTATTTAAGACCATATAAGCTTTTCTTCAACTTGCACACAAGTTTCTCCTTACCTGTGACCTCAAAACCTTCCGACTGTTTCATATATATCTCTTCATCCAAATCTCCATGAAGAAACATTGTCTTAACATCAAGCTGCTCAAGATGAAAATTCTCAATAGCAACTAAAGACAATACAGTCTGAATAGAAGTCATCTTTACTACAGGAGAAAAAATTTCACCAAAGTCAATACCTGGTTTCTGTACAAATCCTTTTACTACCAACCTGGCCTTATGTCTCATCTATCCATTCTCTCATTCTTTTAACTTGTATACCCATTTTTTTAGTGCTTTCTTTTCGGCTGGCAACTCAACCAAATCCCACATTGGGTTCTCCACTAAGGAATCAATTTCCTCATTCATGCCATGCTCCCACTATTTCTTGGATTCTACCTGTATTGCCTCATCAAAACTTTCTGGTTCTCCACCATCAGTTAGAAACACACAGTATAAAGAAGGAGAATAATGAATTGAAGGTTTACTTATCCTTACAGTCCTCTTTATGGGCATTTGAGAATCATCCACAGCTTGCTGTCCACCCAAATTTCATTTTGTCAGTGATCGATCTCGGTCATATTTTTGTCTGTAGTCAACCGACGTCAGTTCTATATGATCGACGTTAGTTCCTTCCTGACCGACATCGGTTACTGTCTGATCGACGTCGGTTCCTATCTGATCGACATTGGTTCTTACCTGATCAATGTTGGTGCCTGTGTTTTCCTATGACTGATGATTTTTACCTGCGAGCTCATTTTGGATCATTACCTCAACTAAATCAAGATTGCCCTGCTTAGAATTATTCAGCCTCTTGAGCTGATCACTATACATCACCTTCTCATTAAAAACTACATCATGGATTCTAATAATTTTGTTAGTTTCTAAATTCCACAACTGAAATCTGAAATCTCTAAAGCCATAACCAATGAAAGTGCACTGCATGGATTTAGCATCCAGCTTCTTTCTATTTTCTTTATCAATGTGCACAAAAGCTTCAGAATCAAAAAATCTGAGAATTGAAAGATCTACCCTTTTACCTATCCAAGCCTCTTCTGGTATTCCACCATCTAGAGTAGTAAAAGGTCCTCTGTTAATCAGGTACACTGTAGTATCCACAGCTTCTGCCCAAAAATTTAAAGGCAAACCAGCATGTAACCTCATACTCTGTGCACGCTCCATAATTATTTTATTCATCATTTCAACAACTCTATTTTGTTGAGGTGTCCTTGGAACCATCTTTTCTCTGCGTATTCCACTCATAGAATAATAACTGTTGAATTTATTACTGCAGTACTCACCACCATTGTCAGATCTAAGGCACTTCAATCTCAAACTTATTTCATTCTCAACCAAAGCTTTCCATTTCTTAAATGTGTCAAAAACATCAAATTTCCTTTTTATGCAATAAACCCATACCTTTTTTGTAGCATCATCAATGAAAGAAACATAATATTGTGATCCTCCAATAGAAGCTACCTGAGATGGTCCCCACACGTCTGTGTGAACAAGCTCCAACCTGTACTTCTTTATTGACCCAGTCTTGAGAAACCTTACTTTCTTCTATTTTTCAAAAACACAATGCTCACAAAAATCTAGATCTATGCATTTCAAATCTAAAAGATTACCTTTTGACTTAAGAACATTCATTCCCTTCTCACTCATGTGACCAAGCTTATAGTGCCACATCTTTATATCTACATCTGAAGTAGATAAGACAGAAGGAGAATAATCAGTAATACAAATACACAGATAAAGAGTACCTACTCTTTTACCTCTTGCTAATACAAGTGCACCCTTGGAAACTTTCGAAGATTCCACTGTGAGAGTTACTGTGCAACACTCATCACCTAATTTTTTTGTAGAAATCAGATTCCTCTTCAAGATGGGTACATGTATGACATCTTTCAACACCCATGTGTTGCCATTTTGCAATTTTAGCTGCACTTTTTTTTTGCCAACAATTTGACAAGGCTCACCATCCCCTAAATAAACTTTTCCAAAGTCTCCATGGACATAATCATTGAAAAATTCTCTCTTTGGGGTTGCATGGAAAGAAGCACCAGAATCTAAAACCCATGATTCTACTTGACTATCTAACAAAAATATAAAAGCAATATTGTGCAACAATACCTGCAACATTTGCTTCTTTATTACATTCATGCTAATTTTCTTTGTTATCCTTCAACTAGCAGTCTTTCTTTGCATGTCCTTTCTTTCCACAATTCCAGTAGGTTATTCTGCTAGTTCTGGATTTGAATCTCCTTCTCATCTTTGACCTTGATTTTACATGCTTGCCCTTCTCTCTTTGTCTTCTCCTGCTTTCAATACTTAAAGCATTACCTGATGTTTCACCTGTGATTTTCTTGCAAATTTCTTCATTCAAGATTACACTAACAACATCTTCAACTTTCAAGATATTTGAAGCAGATGCAGTATTGCTTACTGCCATTACCAAGCTGTGCCAGCTTTTAGGTAAAGAACATAAGATCAAGAGAGCCTTAATTTCATCATCAAAAACTATTTTGACTGAATTTAATTGATTTATAATTTCATGAAAATCATTAAGATGACTATATACAGATCCACCTTCCTGCATTTGCAAACTAAATAATTGCTTCATAAGATATACCTTATTCGAAGCTGAGGGTTTTTCATATAAGTTTGCCAGAGTATCCATTAACTCTATCGTTGTCTTTGCCTGTGATAAATTATAAATCACAGAAGATGCCAGGCTCAACTTTATAGATCCAAGAGCCTTTTTATCAAGAAAATTCCATTCTTCATCTTGCATATCTGTGGGCTTGCATGCAACCCCACCCAACGGTAAAAATAGATCTTTTTGAAACATATAATCCTTTATCTGCATCCTCCATAATTGATAATTCTTGCCATTGAATTTCTCCATTCTTAGCTTACTTTCTTTTGCCATTGCTTTGCTCCCACTCAAACAAAAACCCCTGTGAGTGAACCTGTAATCAACAACCACTAACCTGCTATATACCAGCTATTAGTGAACCAAGCTCTGATACCACTTATTATGAACTACGGAGTACAATTGATTACTTTTGTATAAGCAACTAAACACGGAATTGAACCAGAAGTAATAAGTAACTAGAAATCAGAAATAAAAAATAAGAAGAGATATGAGAAACAACCAATCTCTATTAAAACTCTTCCAGAATATAATGAAAAAATCACTCTTTCCACACCTCTTAGGTGTATATTATTTCTCTCAAGAGTTCTCTCTCTCTCAACCAATTACTTCAGCAAATCTTCTTGATCTTACACACCTTACAGATCTAATTGATCTTACTTACAACTTAATTACAATACATGCCCCATGGGTCTCTTAAATAGGATCCAAGGCATACAATAATTAGAAACACAGACCCAAGACTTAAATTAGTCTTCACATGCAAACACTCGGACCTCCTAAAATTAGACAAGTCTAATTCTGGAAACGCATGCAAATGCATGCACACACATAGGTGACCGATGTCAGTTGTTGTCGGTCTGCATATGACCGACGTTGGCTGATCCCTAACCGATGTCGGCAGCTTTTGGTCCACGCCTGACTGATGTCGGCGATACTGCCGATGCCAGTTACTGGTTAAGTCCAGCAACCTCCAAAAGAGCTCAATAGTGAAGCTTTTAGCTCCACAACTCAACACTTCTCCTTTGTCTTCTGTGAGTAATCAAGCTCTTTAATAGGCAAAGGTTATCATTTTGGGCTATTCTCCTCCAGCTTGTGCGAGAAAGCAGGCTCCACAACACACAAAGGTTACCATTTTAGGACCTCCTCCTTTGGTTTGCATGAGCAACTAAACTACGCAACATCCAATTGTTACCATTCTTGGCCCATTACTAGTTTTTTATGATCTTATTGTTGAAGATCCTCCATTTGATGAACCAATCATTCTTGATCCCTTCTTCAATAGTATATTTTTTGGAGATACCATTATTGAGCCATAAACCATAGTTACCATTAAACCAAATGTTACCTAGTTTAGAAATTTATTGTCGATCTTTGAGCCAAAACAAGAACCATTACCACTTTAAGAGCCATCTTATGAGGACCAAAATGTGTTCAAATTTGATATTTTGCAACAAATTGTGAACCAAGATCATGATTTTATTGTTGAAACACCCATTTATAAGTCAACATATGATAAGTTATCTATTCATATTTTACCTATTTTTAAAGAGCCTCATCTCCTTGACAAGTTAGTCTCTATAGAGTTGTCTCTTGATCTTTTTCCACTCATTAAGGAGTCTCACTTTGACAGACATGATTTTGTCTAGATGTCCCTTAAGTAGTTCCCTCTCTTTCATGGGCTTCCCTTAAGTAGTTCCCACTCTTTCATGGGCTTCCCTTAAGTAGTTCCCATTCTGACATCACAGGCCATTACTTGTTTGATACCAAGAATTCAATAGAACATTAAAGAAACAACCACATCAGATGAAGAATCGGAATTAGATTTAGGTTCTATTTTTGAACTAAAATCAGATTTAGCATTAGAACCATAATCAATATTAGATGCAACATCAAATTTAGAGTCCCTTTCATCAGAATTAGATTCAAAAATATATTATAGTCATGGTTGTTACAACATTGATTATAATTGCCTTGCAGATCAATTTGAATATATTTGTGATCCTTCTATGGTTTTTTAGGATGATTACTTCAGCATCAACACAAGTTCTCCTAGTATATTCTATGATGATTGTGTTTCCTTTCATCATCCCACTATAATCACCCAACATAGCCATTATATTAACATTTCACCTCCCATAAACATTGATTGGGATCAATAAAATCACACTTTGTTGAACTGCATCTATGGTGACATCAAAGGTGTAGAATATCAGGGGGATGAAGACCAAATTAATTTAGAAGGAGAACACTCTTCTAGTGAAACCTTTTTAGAGGCACTAGGGGATGATCAAAGAAAAAACTCAACATATTTTAGTGAAACCTTTTCAAAGGCACTAAAAGACAATCAAAGTCAAATGTTAGCATCTCTTCGTGAAACCTTCTCAAAGGCACTATGGAATGATCAAAACAAGTTCATTGGTGAAAACATCATTGAGGCACCAACAATTGAGCACATTAGTTCTTCACTGCATACTGAAGACAATATCAAAGATAAAATCAAAATAACTTCCAATCTATAACATAATCAGATGGTAGCTACTCTCAAGACTAAACATCAAAACAATCTGGTGGTCCAATTGAGAGCATCTTCAGAGGTATTCGGCCTTGTCACAAACAAAAGTATGTCGAATCTGGAATAAACAACATTATGTGTAATTTAAAGTATTGATCTTCATTTTTTACCCATTCGTTATATGTTCCATTATCACCCACCTATTTATTACCCACTTATATCATTTATCACTAGTAGAACTTTCATTTACAGAGGTTATAAAGATATCTTATTTTGACATTTGAAGGAAGAAAAATTGATTGCCAACAAGGATCACAAGAACATTATTGAAATCTAGATCAACAAGGTATTAACATATCATGTAATTAGATGGGGAGTTGGGTATCAATTTTTTATAACTGATCATTCTGGTTGTCTTATTTTTTGACTAGGATGAACATCTCCATACCAGCAGGAGTAGCAGAACCATTTTCCATTACCCATTGAACATTGTCCTTGCCTAGTCTCTTAGGGGCAACCCTTTAAACCATTTTATTATAGGCATTTTATACCATGGTGATCAATTTTCCCATTTTTGAACTACATTGACTTGAGGTCCTTATAGACTAGTTAGGTAGCACTCAATTTTTATTGAGGTTAGCTCGGTCACCTTTTCTACGCTCTCACCATTTTACGAGCAATTCTTCTAAGCCCATGCTCTTACCATTTTGTGAGCAAACTAAGCCAATCATTGCTTTGGGGTAACCGTATTTTCCCTTATATCCAGTTATCTTCTAAGCACTTTCATTATACCATTTTATTATACCATTTATTTACTATTGACATAGGCTTGCTTTTAGTCATCCTGTCTAATCCTATTTTGATCTTAGTTTTGTTGGTTTGTCCTACACTTTTCATGGAGGGATTATGATCCAATTTTAAGATTTTTTAAATTTTGTGTTGAATGATAGTCTATATAAGTAATATGACATTTAATCTGGCAAGTTATCTTTCATTAATTATCTTATTTGATATCATTGATTATAACTACCTATGGGCAAATCATAACTTTTAATACCCCTAATTATAACCACCTTTGAGTAATCAGTATTATCACATTGTTTCCTAATTATAACCACCTATAGGAAAATTAGGTACAACACCTTTTAATCATGCATTGTCACATCATCTGGTCAATACTATTATCATTTGTCTTGTCATTTGACTTTATTTGTAGACTTGTTACAACCTAGTCAATTTTTCACTACCTTTTATGTAGGCAGAATCACCATGACTTGGGATTATTGTGGGGTTATGTAGGTCATGTTTGATTCATGTCAAGGTCAACTCAGTCCCTCTGATCATATGCTCTTGCCATCTTATGAGCATTTTAAATTGGCACGCTCTCACCATTTCACGAACATTCTTCTATGCTCTCACCATCTTATGAGTTGGACCATTATATGTCTCTTAATCTTTAAATCGAGTTGAGATACTTTGAAAATTCCAAAAAAATTCATTAACCATTTTACACTTTCATTATTTTGTGTGTTTTGCATGGTCTTTTGACTTACTATTTTGTTCTAGTCTTACTTCATTTTCCAAGTACATCTTGATGGTCCACATAGATCTTGATCATTCATATCTTGATTTCATGTTATAAAGCTGTTCTTGCTTTGTTTTTAAATGTTCTTGTTCCTCCTTAAATCTCAATTGTTCATATATTTATTTTAAGTTAAGTTCATTTATATTTATCTTTTTCTTTATCTTTGCTTTTTTGTTTAAATGTAACTAACTATAACTCTAGTTTTTGTCATTATTTTAAAATTATCCTTACTTATAGGTATTCACATTTGAATTAGCTCAGTGCAATTGGAATATTATGTCATTCTAATTTATTTATACTTATGATGCCTAATTTCTTTTGCTATAGCAAGAATTTTGTGCTCTAGTGCCAAAGTCTTAACATCAACAAAGCTTTGATGAACAGTTCTCAAGATCACTTTGCATTATCTAGGTTCATGTTATGAAATTAGGAATCTAGGTACCATGCATTTTATCACTTTGAATCTATACTTAGATGTGCATCTCTTCACATAAATTATGATTTTAATCAAATCTTTGGTTGATTTTCTTCATCGCTCATTCCATTCTATCCCACTTCCTAGGAGAACTACATTGGCTTGAGACCTTACTAGACTATTTAGGTAGCGCTCAATTTTTTTTGGGGTCAACTCAGCCATATTCATTTTTCTTTTCACCTCGTTCATCACTTTGTGCATTATCATATGCTTGGTTTTATATGGCTTTATAAGCCATTATACCATCGCATCTATGTTTACACCCACTCATTTTAATCTATGCCATATGTTATTTACTTGAGTTATTTTGATTGCCAATAACCCATGCTAGGGCACAAAATTTGAATGTCTAAATAAAATCAGCCTTACAGGGGCAAACCATTATTTATTATTTATCAATGATCAAAATTATCCCTACTGGGGCAAAATCATTTCATCCTGATCAAATTTTCTCTAATAGGGTAATCCTTATTATCATCTTTATGGAGGTCGTATTCTCCTTTTTCCTCAAATTATAAGCTCTCCACACTTTTACCCACAATGGCAATGTTTCAATGTGCAACATGTATTGAGATTGATCAATGTCATAAGCTCACAGCTTACACTCTCAAATTGGGTGTGTTTAGTGTGTCTCTTATATGTTTGGATTGAATCCTTCTCATTCCCCCCATCTTGGGGCCCATTCTACCTTTAATTATATTTCAATCATTGATGGTGAACACATGTGGAAGCATTAGCTCATCTGGATGTGATCTATTCCATGGGTTACTATCTCACTTTCTTTTTTTTTGAGAGTCCATCCTTCTCTTTCATCCTAGTATGTCCTCTCGAGGGGGCATCATGGGTCATTTATAATTTATTATTGACAACTCTTTTTTTTGAAAAGATGTTGATTCATTTAAATGTCTCATTATGCCTTCTCAAATAGAGGCAAAATGTAGACATCCAATTCCTAACACCATTTGTATTGAAATTGTCAATCTTACTCATATTGCACTCAAATGCATATTTTAGGCCAAAATCCATAAAATGTGCTAAATGGTTCGATCTTGTTATTTACAAGTACTAATTTAGGCTAATATATCCCTAAACGAGGCAATGCATTTTATAGGATACCTAACTTTGGTCAATTTATTTCGAGTCAAAATGATGATTTTTCTATTTAATGCTCTAGATCATTATTTTTTTCTAATTCATCTATACACATCATGTACATTTGTTATTTTATGTTGGCAACATCCTAAATGGGAATACAGTTCCAATGTATCTAACATTGCCTTCCAATTCTTTTCTAGTCAAATTATAACCTAGTAATATGACTTTTTGATTATTTTGATTAATTGAGGGCCAATTTCTAAAGATTTGCACAAGCATTGATTGATCTTGTTTAATGCTAATTAAATCAAATCAAGATCTTAAGTGGATTTCTCATGAAATTTATTGATTATTTAAATATTAGAAATCGATTCTTAATATTAGCATCATCTACAGGGTGGCATCTATAAGCCATAAATGTATAAAATATCAGGATTATGAGTCTCCCATACCTCTTTAATGCCTCCCATGCCTCATTAATGCTCCTTCTTCCCAAATCATGATGAGGATATTTATGAATTTAATTCCAAATATTAGATTAATTCATGGCCACACATCTTGATCTTGAGATGGATGGTCATGGTTGATCCTAATCAATCTCAAAAATTTATAAATAGGAGGGCATAAAACATCATTTTTTAGTTCAAATTGTGTAATGTTATAATGCTTAAATCTCTCCACAACTCATTTTTTTTTACTATTGCATTATTCATATTTGGATTAGCTTCATTTGATAGGCAATTAAATAGTTTCAATATCATGAGCCTAGGTTTTATAGAGTGTTCTTGAGACATTAGAGGAGTTTGGCCACCATTGTTGATGAAGACAAAAATGATTGATCAAGGAGAGAACATGTTTTTGAGCTACTTTTGAGCAATGGAGTCACTTGGGAAGGTAATGGTTTACTTTATTTCATTTGTATCTTATTTTTATTAGCAAACCCCACATGAATAGATTAGCCTGATTTAATTAGCTCTCTATGCATTTTTCTTTGATTTTGTGGACTAATGATTAACTAATCATTTCTCGTAATCCACTCTATAGTAAACATAACTAGCTAGTTCTGCACCATAAAATTTTGAAGAATCCAATTTAGGGCCATTTTGCATGTTTAAGACTAAAAAATGCCTTCAGAATGCCTACCACCATTAAGTCTATTGGATAACATGGTATTTTGTGTATTGATGTCATATAGACTCATTCAATTGAGTGAGTTGGTAGTCACGTTGAGATTAGAATTTAGTTAGGTGTTACTCAATGTTCTAGGCCATGGCTTGGCTTCCTACATGGGTGACAACCATTGACTAGATGGATTTGGAGGTGTTGAAAAAGGTTGACTGAAGTTGTGTTAAAATTTTTAGCTCGATGATATGATCGTAGCTATATAATTTTCACAAGGGTGAAAAAAGTGTTTTTGAGACTGTGTGTTAAATAATCTTGGATGGATTTTTTTTTGAAAAATTAAATTACCCATTGAAATGATTTTCTCAAGGAGAAACTCATAATGGTGGTCATTTTTTTAATCTTCTAATGGTTGTCTACTAAATGAGTTCAAGTAACTATTCGAGGACATTCTAACTCTTGATCCATGATCAATCGAGTTGTTTGGACATCCGATGATCAATGAAATTATATGTGATATTAGTATTCATTAAGAATTATGAGGGGGTGTTTCTTAAAATACCCATTTACTCTCATGGTTTGAGGAGTGGTTATACTAGCTAAAGAATGCATCAAAATTTTGGGGTGTGACTTTATGGTGTTGGGTTCTTTGAATTTTAGTTCGTCATCATGGAAATCTTAAGTATCTTCCCATTCTTCAGCATTTGGTGGTGACTCAACATCCAAAATATATAACTTTTATTCAATGCACTTGTGTCCTTTTGTGATGTTTTCATCATATATGTAATCTAGCCCTTTTTTTTAATTAACATGTATTTATACCTCTATAAGGAGGTTAATGGGGGTGAAATTTTTAGGAGAGTTTGTAACTAGTTGCGGTGCTATAAATATCTCAAAAGACCATTAATTAGAAGATTAACATTGAGAGGTGATCTTATATTCCACAAAGCTGGTCAATCATAATGCATCCATCATGTTAAGTGGCTTAAACATCTTGAACTTTGTGTGAATTATATATTTTTGCCCATTGTTGAAACAACTCTTGAAAAATTCATCATTTAACCCTTCAGTTTAGTTGGCCAATTTTAAAAATTTAGATTGATACTCGTGAACCATTTTAGCTTATAATTTGGTCAAGGCTCTAGTAAAATCATCATAACTGTTGGGAGCAAAGTGAACCAACAATAGCTTGATAAAATCATCCAAAGTAAATTATGTGTGATATTTTAAAGACCATTGGTAACATTAGATAAAAAAAATTCTGAGTGAAATGATTTGATGGGTACCTTGTCTATCCCCAATTTATTATGCAAGATGAAATATTGTTTGACATGGTAAAATATAACTAGTCATTTTTGTACGATAAAATTTTATAAATTCCAATTTAGGGCCACATTGCATGTTTGGGATTAAAAAATGCCTTCAAAATGCCTGCCACCATTGTGTCTATTGGAGATCATGGTATTTTGTGTATTGACGTTGTATATACTCATTCAACTAAGTCAGTTAGGAATTGTGTTGAGATGAAAATTTAGCTGTGTTCCTCAATGTTCTAGGTCATGTCTTGGATTATTGCATCAATGATAACCATTGACTAGAGGGGTTTGGAGGTGCCGAAAAAGGTTTATTAAATTTGTGTTAAAATGTTTGGCTCAACAATATGATGACAACTGTATAATTTTCAAAAGGGTGAAAAAAGTGTTTTTGAGACTGTATGTGAAATAATTTTTGGATGGAATTTCTTTTTGAAAAATTAAAGTACCTATGAAAATGATCGTCTCAAGGAAAAAATCATAATGGTGTAGTCATTTTTTTTCTCTTCTAATGGTTGACTACTACAAGAAGTTCAAGTAACTATTCAAGGACATTCTGACTCTAGTGGTTATTTTAGTTACTGTGTTTTTATCAGCTAATAGAATATAATATTATTTTATTACTATTGGTTTTTATTATATTTCTGATAAATTAGTGTTTTATTTGTGACTGTAGGAATGCTAAGGTTATAAAGAAGATTACTACAAGGTGTGTTTTGGTCTGCGAGTTTAAAAATATAATAATTTCAGTCATAAAATAGTGTCAACTTAATATTTTAGCATTTTAACTATGATGAATAACTATTATGTATCCCATTATTTTGTCTCCAAGGTATGGTGCAAGTAACTTCCTAGGTATAACCACTTATTAGTGCATCACATAAATAAATTGTTGAAGGTTTCCTATGGATAGGCTACAAAAACATATGGGGGGTCTTCCTATATACCTGAAGGTACATGGAGCACTATTCCATATACAATGCTATATAATGGCTTAGGTATTGGGGCATAATATCTTACTCCATAGAATCAAGAAAAATTAATAGTTAATTAGGCTAAACTACAACATTCTATTAGTTTTAAAATAGATGGAACATAATTTATAACCTAAGAAAATAAGATAAAAGAAAACAAAATTGGGAAATAAGCTTAGTAACGCCACCCTATTACCACTTTATAATCACCAAGAAGCTAATTGGGTGAGATGAGAGGATACAATGGACATAACTAGAGAACCCTAAACCATTGAAACTACTATAAAAAATGGCCCTAGAAAGAGCTCTGATACCAGATGTTATGACTCTTCTTGAAATAGTTTATAAAAAAGTGAAATACCAAAAATAATAATACATATGAACAAAAAAGACTATATTTCATAAAAATGGAGAAAAATTAAATTACAATATCATTGGCCTCTTCAAGGAGCCAACTTCCTTTGAGAAAGCTCAATACATTATAATTCATGGATGCCTTTCCACTAGTCTAGGTTCTTATTTATATTAATTCTATCAAAGTTAACTATTACTTCCCATGCATGTGACATTATTATAATTATCTCAAAGGATGACTGACAAAGCATATGCATCCATAAATTTTATTAAAGACAATAACTATAAAAAAGAGGTAGGATGAAGGGGTCCTAGCATACAGGGATCAAATTGAGCATGTTATTAGATTTATCAGATTGGAGGTAGAGTGACATACAAATATATGTCATTCTATATCATATTTAGGTACACATGGTTCATATTGGGGGCATGAAATTTTTTAATGCATACACTTTTCTATTTTTATCATTGTAACTAAGGTAACAAAGTAACATTTTAAATATAAAATCCATCTACAATAATTGATTCAAATTTACATAGGAGCATAGTATGGGACTCCACTCTTGGAATGTGAACATGGGACATGATCCACCAAAATAGTTATGATCATTATAAAGTAGTTTGGTTGAAGTTTATGTGTCGTAAAATTACTAAGCACTTCTTAGTCTTCAATGAGGGTTGGGGTATATTCTTCCCAACCCATGGTTTTAACAAGTGGCATCTCCTTGGGGAATAATCAACCCATTTTATAATGAATTCAAAGGATAGATTAATTTTCATACTCATAGGTGTATTTGCTCATTTTTTCTTAAATTCAATTATTTTAAAGATCTAGATTGGTTTAGATTTTCAATATTGAGTGGACATTGATTATTCTATTTTCATTGTAGGTTTTTCATGGAGCAATCTAGACATTCAAGGCACACCTAGAAACACCACATATAATTATAAATAGGTATAAAATTTACTTACTCTATTGTTTATAATCTAGAATTTTCAATACTAGACACTCAAATTTGGTATTAGACACTTGAAAATATCAAATTTGGACATATCCTTGACATACATAACTTGTGCTTGAAAATTGACTCTTGTTCGCATTCTCTCCTAACCAATCACCTATTTATAGTGTTGACCTTCATTATTTATCATTATTCATATATTGGATCTCCCTAGTATGTACCTAAATATTCTATTATCCTAAGTAGATTGTCTTTGCTCTCCAAAACACTGCCTTCTCTATCCTATACATGCCAACAATAATTGGATGATACAAGTTACCCATAGTGTTTGCCTTCACTGACTATGTATTTTTGAAATTCATATCCTTCCCTTAGGTCAACCCACATGTTTTTCATGTCATCTATGGAGGGGAATTACCCAAATAGTATTTTATATATACAAGTTAATCTTAATGCTATTCCTATCTACTTTTGATTCAAAAAATCACTTGCACATTGAAGAATACATTTGCACATCCTTGAGGCACAATCCTAAAGCTTCCAAATATGAAATACCCTCAAAGGAATAACTCCTAAGCCAAGTTTTAACACCTAAATCATGGTCTAAGGTTATATATTATCAAACATTAAAATTAATACATGTTGCATACATTCTAGTGGATCACTATTGAGCACACATATACCTAGGTGGGAGAACTACATGTGATTTAATCCCTCTTCGTATTATTATAACTAGACAATAGTTAACCACACAATTGGGTGTGGGTGACGTTGTCCAACCCCTCCTCTTTAACCCCTTTTAAATTCATATTACTCTCAAGAGTGCAAGCTGGGATTTTGGAACAAATAAATATTTCATATCCCAGCTTGGGTAACCTTTAATAATGTGCTTACAAAACATTTTTAATAAGTTACCTTGTTACCTTTTAGGAACTCTCTTATTTTTATGATATATAGTTATGCTTCGAGAAATATGTTTCAGTACTATTTCATATTGAATAATTGTTTATGTTGAGGTTTACGTTCTGAAGTAATTTGCATGATTAATCTCTTCATACAAGTGTTGCTAACATTATTTATGTGATTGAAAGTAAACCAAAATAATGAGTTAGGTCTAAGATTGGAAGAGTTTGATGAACCATCGCGGTGGTGACATACATGTATACAATGACATTATAGTTATAAAGAATAACATTTACAATTCCACCATTCCTTGTGTTGGTTTGTAATGTGATGTTCCAATAATGTATGTTTTTTTTGTGTTTCGTTGTATCAGCTATCATTGGTATTGTGCCAGTTGTACTCATTGTTGCATGTCATTAGATGCACTAGTAGTGCAGACTTGTTATGGTTTTAAAATATTATGTGGCACAAATATCCAATTGTGATATGATTTATTGTTTGATTATTAAAATTTTATTTGGCATAAATAGATAGACCTTAGTCCTAGTCTTGATCTTGTGAGACATTATAATGGACATGTCATAATTATTACAATGTTGTGCTTTTTAAAAAATTATTCTACTATTAAAAAGATTATAATTATTAATAAAAATGATTAATGATTATAAAATTGATTAATAAAGTTTAATTGGATAAGTTGATTAAAACATTTTTTAAGTCTCAAGGCATTGACCTTGTGCTGATATAATAGATAGAAAGAAAATAAGATAGGAGGGAAGGAAGAGAATAAGAGGGAAATGAGGAGAATATACGTAGTGGGATGAAATTTCTACAATAGTTTTTAAGGAATATATTTCCCATGCATTATGGGGAACTTCCATTCTTGAACTCCATTACACCTTGGTTATGATTTTTTAGATTTATGAGGTTTCGGAAGGCATTTTTCAGTTGTTTTATAGTTATTTTGGAAAGTTTCCAAATATACAATAGAGTAAGAGAGAAAATAAAAGATCTAACTAGAAGAGAGGAGATTTTTGGTCACATAACTATCATTATGAGAAGTGAGTTATGCTATTTAAATTTTAATCCTTTTCATTTATTGTTACTACTATTTTTAGTGTTATGGAGAATATTATGAAAGTTCTGTAAAGAAACATTTCAAATTTTGTATAACCCCTCATTCACCACTTCTTATTCCTATGATTCCCTCTTTCAACCCTCCTCATATGGTTTTTGTATACACAATATTTTCAAACCAATTACTGATGTTTTCTCTCTTGTAGGAATTCATCAAGTCTCAATCTCTCTGAGTGTAATCCTTAACGGGTGAACCAAGAAAAGAGTGGACAGACCATTGGTACTTTGTAGGATTATTGTCCCTTTACTACCACTCATTATCTACACAACCATTTTCTAAAAACATTCCCCTAAGCTTTTCCTTCTCTTTTGCACTCTCCTCTAGTCATTTTCTGCCTTCATTAGCCCTTCCCTAGCCTAAACTCTTTTTTGATGGTTTACAATAAATTGTAAGCCCTGTCAACTCTATACTCTAATTGACAAAACTTATTTAGGGTCAAAATCAACCCCTGACTGACCTAGACCAATACCTAATTTATTTATTTTAATAACGATATAAAGTCGATTGGGCCAACCCTATCATCTAAACTTTTAGAAAAGTTTAGGGTTAGATTCAACTATATATACACACTCATTTCATCATTTAAATAAGAGAAGAAGAATAGTATTATATTGTGCATCTACTTATCCACCATTCTACTTGAGGATCATAGCTTAAGGTTTCAATACTTTATTTGGAGATACGGATCTTGTCTTGTGGATAAGTTTTTTAGATGCATAGATAGGTTGTGTAGCCTTGAGTTTATTTATAATTATCATCCTTAAATACTACAACAACTTCTTGTGAAGCACCTTGGCCAAGGGAGAGAATGAGGCTCGACGGGTTCATCTTTAAAGCTAAGTATTCCTAACTTTGTTTTTATTTTGTAATAGGAGATAGATTAGCATTTGTACTTTTTTTCCATGCATTAATATTTAGTATACCTTGACATGAGTATACATCTTTTATGCATGTTTAATTTTATGTTTATTACCCCACTTTGTGCCACAAGATTTGGTGAGCACTATATTATAATTTACATTACTTATCATTGCATTTAGTGAATATGAAAACATAGGACCTAATTAGGATTATTGCATAGTTTTGCTTGACTGGAGGCTTTAGAACCTTTCCTAGTGATATTATTGTGGTAAGAGATCCCTTGGCTAGGTTTAGAGGATCCATTTTGGTCAAGATCTTGAATATATAATGTATCAACAATCGAAAGTGTTAGTAGGATTTATCTTCTCTGAGCTAGGATTGATTAATAAATTAGTAGAATTTATATTTGTATACATTCTAGTGAACCCAAGGTGAATCTAACCTTTGCAGGTTTTTTTCACACCATCACTTTTATCATCATTTATATTTTTCTAAAATTTAGTACTATATTGAACTAGTTAGTATAGTTCTAACTTTTTGTGCACAAGTTTAACACATAATCACTTCAAAATAAGTGTGTTCTACCTATGACAGTCCTCACTAATTACAAGGAACTAGATCGAGTAGTTCGACATAGTATTCTTCTTTAGGTTTAGATTATTATACATAGTTGAACCAATTGACTCTGTCTACTATTTTCTTCTATCAACATATATGTCAAAAAACATAGTTGAACATGTCAACTCTATCTGTTATCTCTTCATCATCCACACAAGGTTTTGCAAACTTGGTCAAACCAGTTAACATAGTTGGCAGAATTTAAAAGCAACATTTGAGTATCATAGCATAAAAATTTATAAGCTAAAACATCTTTAAGCCCACCAAGGTTTTTTTATTTTCTCTCTCTATCATTTCAGTTCTTCTTCCAGTATTGTCTATCACAATTTTGTATTCTATAAAACTACAACCCTAAAACTAACTAGGTCAACCTAGTTGACTTAGTTTTATATCCTGTCTTTTGTCTAAGAGACATAGTTGACCGGCTTGACTTTTTTTCTTAAAGACCTTGCTTCTGCAAAACAACAACAAACTAGTCGTCTCTATTCTATATTGTTTGCATACAGTGTCTCTTGAACTATGTACTATTATTAATTAAGTAATTAACATCTATTTGTTGGTAATTAATTCACCTTTCCTTTTTTATTTGTTTGCATTCTTAGAGTAACTCATATAAATTAAATAGGTATTTTTTAAATTACCATTTTAGTTACACTATTTTAATCTTTTTCACATACTACCAAATCATTTTACATTCAAAAAACATTAAACATTTGTCTTCATAAGGCCTACCTACTTGGATTTCATCACCAAGGGGGAAACCAACTTAGTTTTATATCCAAGTATAAATATGTAGTTGATGGTATATATTGGCAAAGCACCCAACGCCCTTATCACTATGAGATTATGAAGTGAGGGGGTAGGCCCCAATACCAAGCCAGTACTATCACTAATATATATCCCTTTCAAACCAAACATCTTGAACCCAACCTTATATTACTTTCTAGTTTCCTATTTTAGTCAATACTCCATCACATTGATTTCAAATATAACTTAATAACACTTAGGATGACCAACTATTTATTATTTATTTCTCAGTTAATTCTTGATCTTTGATTATTATGTGTCATATTACAAAACTTGCATGGGCAAACGTTGGCGCAAGGTTTGTATTATGTGTTCTAATTGGATCAATCATATTGATCTAATCATTTGTGTGCATGCTTTGATAATTACTTCAAATTATATTGTAAAGAATTTCCTTGTTCAGAACACTGTCATCTTGCTTCATATAGTCTCTTAAAAACTGTTGAACCTTCTTTCCTATAATACATAGTCTACCTATACAACCATGTATTCTTATCTCCTTGTTTAGTTCTTTATCCATCAGTACATAATCAAAGCCTATTTTATCCTTCTTGATTGCAATACATAGTCGACCTAAATGACTGTGTATCCTAATCTTTCTATTCTCTTCCCTGGGTTATAAAACACAATCAACTAGTTCGATTATGTGCCTTATTTCCTAATTTTATCTTTGCATAATTCCTTTTAAGCTCCCTTATTTCATCATGAACTTCCTATTTGAGGATAACACAGAGTTGAACTCAATAAATATGATGAGATTTACCAATCCCAATAGATTCCCCATAAATACCTTGTGTCTATACTTCAGATGAAAGTAATGTGCATGTGGCCACTCGCACTACTAGTTACAAGACTCCTCATCACTCATCTTAAGTTTATAATTCTCTTTTCTCCTCAGAAGATTAGATAGAATTAGAGTATATGTCTAAAATAATTTTATTAATTAATGGGTTTCCTCAACATAGGGGAAAATACACTTCAATTATCTACAATCTCATGATAAGTGGTCAAGCAAAAGAACCCCATTCACCTTCCCCGACATTCTTTCACGGATTTGTGGGTTATACTTTATTTGCTTCTCAACCTATCCCTTCTATTTTGAATCTTTCTCATACTATGATATTTTTTTCTTTAATTTCATTAACCTCCATGCTAAGTATATCTACTAACATGGTAGGTTCAACATCTAGTGTGCTTTTTCCAAGACCCTTCTTAATCACTACACTAATACGCCATTTATTACCAATGGTAATCATTGTTAAGCATGAAATATACTGAGAGGGGAGGTGAGTCAGTATATTATATATCTTTTTATTTAATCTAATTTCTTTTCTTTAACCACTTAATCACACATTCAAGATATGCAATAAAATTGAAACAATAACATGCACCACACGAGAGAGAGAGAGAGAGAGAGAGAGAGAGAGACCAAATTTTTATGTGGAAAACTAAAATGAAAAAAACCACAAAGAATAATCTCAAGTATATGAATGAGCACCAACTTAAATTACAAAATTTTCAAGCATCAACTTGTAAGAGTACTAACCCCTTTACCGAGCACCAATACAGTAACTATTTATGAGCACCAACCCCTATTGTGTATAAAGCACAATTATTTCTCAATATTTCTTACTCAACAAATAATAAAACTCTACAATACCTCATACTTTTCTCTCCTCTTTTCTTATATAAAATAATTAGAAAACTATGCACTCTCTTACATATTACAAATGGCTTCTCAAGCTTTTATTTATAGATTTCCAAATGACCTTTAACATTCACCCTTTGTGGCCCTTCAATCCTCATGAAAAATGGCATCAAACTTGCATGACCCTTTGTATCTTTACATTTGAAAAGTCACATGGTGACCCTTCATAAGTAAATGCATCTTTTCTTTTTTTTGTCTTTATCTTGGTGACCTTTCAAATTCCTTAAGAAGAATCTTCATGGAAAAATGCACCAGACTCTCTTTTGTCTTCACTTGGTGACTCTTAAAATTTCTCAAAATAAATCTTTATAGAAAAATGCATCTCATTCCTCTTTTGTCTTTACCCCATGACTCTTTGACTTCTCCATGGGCCCTCTTTTGACTTTTATGCAACCAAAAATATATTCATTATTATTAAATAAATATTAACACATATTAGCCAAGATATGAATATTAAAAACACCATTAAATGTGATGGGGGCTTTATCACCAATGCTAAACCTTTGACATCAATGAAAATATTTTCAACAATCTCCTTTGTCATTGATGGCAACTTCAAACTGAAACTGCCACATCTTGAAACTTGTACATACTATCATCTAAAAAATATATAATAACTCCCTCTTATTATAACAACCTGTACCTATTTCTTGTATCTATTTTTATACTTGTACCTATACCTATTTATATTCTTCTTCCTCTTTGACATTAATGGCAAAGGGCCTATCCTAGAGCTAACACTTAGCTCCCCCTCAACTGATGTTGATCCTCAATGGTAGGAAGTAAAATAAATTACTCTCAACTTCTCTCATAGATACTCAAATATGTCTTTTGGTAGTGTCATTGTGAAAATATCTACAATATGTTCTGTAGTACTGATATATTCTATCTCAACCTACTGATCTGTAACTTGCTCTCTCAAAAAGTGATATCTAATGAAAATATATTTTGTTCTTGAATGCATCACTAGATTCTTTGAAATATTAATAGCACTTGTGTTGTCACAAAAAATAGAAATAGGTTCATCATATTTTACCTTGATATCTTCCAAAGTTTGCTTCATCCAAAGCACTTGAGTACAACACAATACTACTGCAATATATTTTGTTTTAGTTGTAGAAAGTGATACTGTGTTTTGCTTTTTACTTAGCCATGATACTAAGCTATCACTAAGAAAGAAAGATCCTTCACTTGTACTCTTTCTGTCATCCAAGCAACCTGACCAATCTAAATTTGTATAAGTAACCAAAGTTAAATCTTTGCCTTTAGAATACCATAATTCATAATCCAATGTCCCTTTGATATATCAAAATATTTTCTTCACCAACTAAACATGACTCTCCTTTGGGACTACCTGATATCTTTTAACCATGCCTACTGCATACATAATGTTTGGCCTCGATGTTGTCAAATATAAAATACTACCAATCATAGATCTATATAAAGATTAAACTGTAATAAGTGAATTTTCATCCTTACCTTATTCCTTGTATCCATTAGTGTACTAACTGGTGCACAATCCTCAAAACCAAAAATTTTCAACATTTCTTTGGCATATTTAATTTGAGATATAAAAATTATTTTATCTAATTGAATAATTTGCAATCCTAAAAAAATGATAATTCTTCAAGCATAAACATCTCAAATTCTTTTTGCATATTTTCAAAAAATTCTTGTGTCATATTTTTAATGTTACCTCCAAATATTATGTCATCAACATATACCACAATAATCAATGGATGCTCACATTCTATTTTGATGTAGAGATTATTGTCATCAAATTCTCTCTTAAAACCTTGATCTTATAGGTATTTATCAAGTCTTGCATACCAAGCTTTGGGAGCTTGTTTCAATCCATATAGTGCTTTTTTCAATCTGCATACATGGCTACTATCATTTGCGAGAAGAAATCCCTCTAACTGCTCAATGTAGACCTGCTTTTTTAGATTCTCATTCAAGAAATAAAACTTGACATCCATCTATAACACTTTGAAATTTTTAAATACTACATATGTAATAAATATTTTAATAGCCTTTAGCCTTGCCACTGGTGCAAAATTTTCTTCAAAATCTTTACCTTCAATCTGAGCATATCTTTTACATACCAACCTGACTTTATTCCTAGTAACTTCACCATTTTCTTTCAATTTATTTTTGTAAACCTATTTTGTTCCTATCACATTGTGATCTTTTAGTCTAGGCACTAATTCTCAAGTATCATTCTTTTTTATCTAATATAATTATTTATCCATTGCATTAACCCAATGTTTATCATTTCTATATTCTAAAAAAGTTCTAGGCTAAATTTTAGATAACAAAGAGAAATTAACTTGCTCAAATTTACTTACCATCATTTTTCTAGTGTGAATTATTTCATTTATGTCTTCGATGATCTCACTTTCATTATGATTTCTCTAGACATATTTTGATGGGGTTTTGGTGTCTTTTTTCTCTTTCTTTTCATCTTCATCTGATTCTTTAAAATCTTCCTCTTCAATGATTTCAAGAATGTCTATTGGATCACTGATTCTTTGTGTTCCATCTTCTTATATCCTTACACTTGCACTTTTAACTATTTTCTTGGCTTTTTTATCATAACATTTATAAGCTTTACTTTTTCAAGAATAATAGAAAAATATACCTTTATCTGCTCTAGATTCAAACTTACCCAATTTTTCATTAGTTTTTTTTAAGCATCTACTACTGAAAACTTTAAAATAATGAACTGTAGTTAGTTTGTCTTTCCATAGCTCATAAGTAGTCTTATCACTGTTGACTCTCAATAATTCTCTATTCTAGATATGCAATGTTGTACCAACTACCTCTCTCCAATATTTGTTTGGTATTTTAGATTCATTTAACATTATCCTTACCATCTCCTAAACTATTTTGTTTCTCTGTTCAACTAATCTATTTTACTGTAGAGTTTTGGCTGCTAAATAATATCTCTTTATTTTATAGTCTTCATAATACTCAATAAACTAGTCTAACATGAATTCTTCTCCTTGATTTGATTTTAGGCACTTAATCTTTAAACTAGTTTCATTCTCAACTAATGCTTTGAAATGTATAAAAGCTTCTAATTTTTTTTTTAAATATTACCCAAGTCATACGTGAAAAATCATCAATAAGTAACATGAAATATTTCTCACCTTGAGTACTTTGAGTTCTCATAAGTCCACATAAATTAGTTAGAACAAGCTCTAACATCTGAATGGTTGAGTATTCTTTTATTTTGAACCACCTTCTGACATGCTTCCCATGTTGACAAGGTTCACAAAGCGTGTTGGATGGCTTTGTAATCTTTAGAAGATTTTTGATTGCTTGCTTCTTACTAATGTTGATAAGATTATCAAAATTTATGTGTCTTATTCTCTTATGTCATATCCAACTTTTTTCAATCTAACTCAAACAACATCTTTGACTTTTTATGTTTGATAACATATACAAATTATTGTCTATTCTCTGAGCATCTGCAACCAACACATCTAAATATGTTATCCTAATTTCAAAACCTTCTACATAAAACTTTAGTGTGTGCTCATGATCACACATTTGAATTACACTCAAAAGATTATGCTTAAGACCTTCTACATACAAAATATTTTTAATTTTAGTTCTACCATTATCCAAACATATTGTATTTTTTTTGGTAATTTTGAAAGTAGTATTATCTTTGAATTTTATTGTGCCACCATTGATCTTCTTCAAGATTATGAACTTGCTCTTGTCTCCTATCATGTGTCTCAAACATCCACTATCAATGAACCATGGTTTTTCTTCATTTCTTGCATATAAGGTTGTATGTATCAACATAGACTTTTCAAGTTGTTTTTTCTGCCATGAACCTATCTAAACTTTTTTTTGATAAATGGAGCCTTAAAACTCTAGTCCTTTTTGACTGACTCAACATGCATCTATAGTATTGGGCTATGTGTCCAAAGTTGTTGCACTTGTAACATATTATAACCTCTTTATTAAAACTTAATAGAGGAGCAAAAAATTTGTGGCTTCTACTTATCTCTACATGAGTTTCTTTCTCTTTATTTTTGAAATTGTTAGCCCTTTTCTGACATTCTATTTACTTATATCCATTACAATAAAAATAGTAACTATAAAAATAAAACTTATTTGTGTATCTCTAATTTGATTACCTTTTTTAGCTCTGTTCCTTTCAACCTTCATTATTTGAGATGTCTTCTGTATTTTTAACTTCTTCTTTTTTTGTTTCCTCTTTTGTAAAAGCTTCAACATAGCTCTTTTTTTTAAATCTGATACATGTTTTATCTGATATTTATTTTTGGCTTTCTAATATCTTATTTAATATATCAGTGCTTTTCTTAAATTTTGTATTATTGATTGTTTTATCATTGATTACTTTATTTATTTTCTTAAGATCTACTTTTAAAGAATCAATTTCAATAGCATACCTTTCACATTCTTCACTTACTATTTTCAATTATATCGTTAGATATTTTTCATTCTTCTTAGTTTCTTCAAAGTATGCTTGTAAATATTTAATTGTTTTCTTTGACTCTTTTTCATTTTTTTCGATCTAGAGCTTCAATCTTTGATTCTTTTTCTCAAGAGCTTTTAACTCTTTTAAGGCACAAACAAGTTCTCCATCCAGATTTACTTCAACTTCATCATGTTCTTCTTCTTGATCATCTATATTTTTGCTTGTGAATTCATCTTCACGTATGGCCATAAATAGAATATCTTTTTATTCTGAATCACTGACTCCACTATCTTCAACTAAGCTAGGATCTTTCTAATATAAACTCTTCTTCTTGAATCCCTTCTTGAATTTTATTTTGAAATTCTTCTTGTATGTAGACTTTCCTTCTTCATTGTCACCATTACCCTTATCTAGGCATTTGGCTACAAAATGTCCAATTTTTTCATAATTAAAACATTTAAAAGGTAATTTTCTTTGATATTTTTTTGTGCCCTTTTTTGGCTTACAAATGAATAGAGCTCCGTTATAATTTTCATCATCGCTAGAGCTATCACTTGATTCTTGAATCTTAGCTTCTCTCTTTCAGGGTTTTTCTTGTTCAATCCACATCTCATATGTTGTAAGAATACCATGTAGCCCATCCATCTTTAACTTGGCTAAATTATTCATCTCTTTAATTACTGAAACTTTTGCATCATATATCAATGGTAGATATCTTAAAACTTTTTGTACCATGATTGATTTTTTTAATTTTTATCCAAGACCTTGAATCTGATTAACTATTTGATTAAATCACAAAAGGTAACTTGCTATATTTTCTTTTTCTTCCATCTTCAAACTCTTAAACTATCTTCTGAAAGTCTGAAGCTTAGCTTGTTGAACCTTTACATCACTTTTATAAATATTCTCAAATTTTACTCAAGTTTCATGAGCAGATTTAAATTACATAACTTTAACAACTTTTGATTCGTATAACGCACATAAAATAACATTTAAATATTTAGCATTATTTTCACTTGCCTTCTTTTCTACCAGAGTAGTTACAAGTGTCCGTGGCTCTTCATATTCCTCCACTACTTGCCAAATGTCAAATCCAAGGGCCATCAAATAAGTCATCATCCTTATGCTCCAAAAAGTATAATTTATCCCTTCAAACAAAGGTGCCTTATTTGTAAAAAAAACCTTCATGTGATCCACCCATCGTGCTTTTCTCGATCTACCTTCAAGATGTAAAACTTTTTCAAAAGGAACATGTTTTGATACCAACTATTAAGCATTAAATATAATAAAAAGAGGGGGTGAATCAGTATATTATGTATCTTTTTAATTTGTTGTCTCCAAAAAATTTCACTCATTTTTGGGACAACATATGAACTATTTTGGCCCTGTAAGACCAAAATTGTCTCTTCCCTTTTTAAAACTTGTTTTGAGCATTCAAATTCTCTATTCTTCAAGCTTTTCAAAAAACTATAGACTCTACAGGCTTAAATCTATGGACTCCACATGCTCATTTTTACGAACTCTGTAGACCAGTTTCTATGGATTTTACAGGTTCGTTTCTATAGACTCAGTTTCTATGGACTTTGCAAGTGAATTTCTACGAACTCTGCAAGAAAGAAACAAGCTCTTAGCACTTGGGTGATTTCAAGGTTGGTTCAATGACTTGGTTCAATAAAAAATGTCCGACAAGATTCTAAGTAAGGATTGAACCATTGAACCATTGAATCTTGAACCATTTTGGTTCAACAGGTTCAATAGGTTCAAAATTTCAACGTCATCAACAAGAGTTAAGCGCTTTGACAAAGGTTCAACAAGTTTAACTGCTTCAAGGTTCAATGGCTTCAAAACACTTATCAAAGAGAAGAAGGCTTGAACCATTGAACCATTGAAGCATTGCACCATTTTAGTTCAAAGGTTCAACGGGTTTAATGGTTCAAAGGTTCAACGAGCGGTTGGTTCAACGCATTTTGTTCAAGCAATCAAAGGACTTAGCAAAAAACAAAGGAATGAACCATTAAACTGTTGAACCTTGAACCAAATTGGTTCAATGGGTTCAATCAGTTCACAGAGATCAAAAGACTTAGATAAAAAGATGGCTTCAAACGCAAGATTGAACCGTTGAACCATTGAACCAAATTTGGTTCAAATCGGTCGATTCAATCGACAGGTTCAAGGGAGTGCCCCAAAGCCGAGTTCCCTTACAGAGGACAATGAACTAAGGCCAAGTGCCCTTACAGAGGGTAGTGAGTGAAGGTAGAAAAGAGAAAATTCTTTTAGATTTGTTCAAAGGCCGATAGGGAACATTTCCTTCAGACTTTTTATCTGAAGGAAATTACTAAGTGAAAGAGCCGTTAGATTTCCTTTGAAAATATTTTCCTCAAAAAAATGGTTAAGGAAAAATTCTTTCAGACATTTTGTCTAAAGGAATTCACTCGAGAAGAAAGCCCGAAGAAATTGAAAAGAACAAACGGCTAAGAAAAAAAAGTTTTTCCTTTAGACATTTTGTCTGAAGGAAATGCTCAGGAGAAAAAGTCTGAAAGCCAAAGCCTGATGGAAAAAGACAAAGCGAAGGAATTCCTTCAGAATTTTTATTCGAAAGAAAAGTTTACCAAAATAGGAAAAACTCGACAAGAAAATAGAATCCCGAAGGCCACCCAAAAGATCTCGAAGGGTAGGTACCCTCATGGGGAACACTTGACACTTATAAAATGAACCGTCTTTCAAGACCCTGAAGGGCAAGTTCCCTCTAGGAAAGATCAAACCTCAAAGTGCAGCGAAAGCTACCATGTGTCCCTTATATAGTCAAAGCAGAAGTTGCCAAGTGTCGTCTATCGAGACACAATTTCTAATAAGTTTCAAAGTTGTGTAACATGCCACGTGTTTTGTTATAACTCAGCAAAAGCCGCCAAGTGTCAACATCTATAGTTTCTTCCTTGTGTCTCATTGTAAAGCTTAGCAAAAGCCACCAAGTCTCATCTTCTGCAGGACTCTCAAAAGGTATCTAAAGCTTCTATAAGTTAAACGGATGTTGTCATTTGTCCTTACCAGTTTCATAGAAGAAAACACCATGTGTCACTTGTTAAGATCAGTGGAAAGTAGCCAAAGCAAACAATAAAGCTAAAGGAATTGTCAAGAAAAGTGATGGGCCTGCAGATGTCAAAATTCATGGCAACAAAATAGCCGTTGATCTTTGAAGGCTTGAGCGCGGACTCGAATGCATTCAAAGGCCAAAATGCTAAAGGAAAGAACCACTGATGGAAGAGCGTAAAGATTCAATGAGGTCGAGGATATAGCCCTGAGAGTTTAAATGCTAGGAAAAGACAAAACCAAAAAGAGAAAAAGATAGCCTGAGAGCTCAAATCGTAGCAAGAAGAGATAAAGAGGAAAATATCTATGCATTAGTTATTTTGATAGGTGGAACAGTCCACCAGGTAGATATTAGAGCCTACAAACATTGAAGGTGCATCTTGTTTGTCTCTTTTGGAGTAAAGGTGACGTGGATAGCTGTGCAGATATCAGGTGACAGACCAAATGACTCAGGCCTAGGAGAAGACCTCTAAGATAAACCAACACACCATAATTAAGGCAGCTGACCTGTTCCAGCATGGCCATCTTTGACAAAACTAAAAATGCATTTAATTCATTAAGTGTAGCATGGGCTATTCCATGGGACAAAGTGCCAAGCCTTTCTTAGCTGCTATATATTATAGTCTCTTGTGTCATTTTAAGGGAGATCTTCCCATTATCAGAAGCAAAACTTTGTTCAAATTGAAAGGCAAATACTGAGACTTTGAGCTTAGATTGTTGTTCATATTATTTCATCTAAATGAGAAAGCAAGATACTGGCAGACTTTGTGTTGTTATAGCTTGTATCATTTAAGGAGATTGTTCTTATGTCTGCCTTCTGAATGTGTTCTTGTTTATTTGATCTAACAAGCAGAACTAGTGGAAGTAATTAGGAAGGTGTTTTGAAGCCAACTGTGGAGAGACTTTGTGCTTCCATAATTGACTTTAGTGTGTTTTCTTTATGTTCATGTGTAAAAGACCTTGTGATGGCTTTGTGCCCTTATTGTCCTTATTTCACTCTTGGGCAGTTGAAGTGGAGACTTTGTGCTACATCTCAGTCTGTTGGTTACTACGCCCTTAGTTACCAGTTACTTGTCATTACCTAAAAGAAGCCCTGTTGTCCCCTACAAGATCACTTCTGAAAAAAGAGAAGTGCCTTTAGTGTCTTCACCAAAATTTTCTCTTCTATTTTTGAACATCATCTCTGAAAAAAGAGAGATAGTGTTATTCTACCCCTGAGTGTTATTTTCTACTTATAGTTATAGTATATAACTCATATTTTATAGGGAACCTCCCCTTGATGAGATGAGAGATTTGTCCCCTTGATGTGGTAAACCTACAACTTTGGATGACCAATCTCCCTTGCTGTGGATGATCAGACCTATTTTGTTCATCGGTATGTTGGTGACAAAATATTGACCCAACAATTTTTTGGTGACTCTACTAGGGACACTGTAATTTTGTGTAATTTAAAGCCTAAATCTTTAGATTGAAACATCACCTATGTCTTATCCATTATCATTATAGTCTTATCCATTTATCCCATTGTGGAAGAATGAGCTATTACAGTGATTTCCCATTGTTAATTTTTTCTCTCAGCTTTGCGCAATAATTTTTTGGTGACTCTGATGGGGATTTTGAACAAGCAGTTCCTATCCTTATCCATTGTAGACTCTGGTGACTCTCATCTGGGTCTTACCTATTATCATTATAGCCTTATCCATTCCCATTATATAATCTGGTCTGTAAACCATATCTGTTGAAAAAAAATAGCAGTTTGAAGCCTCAAGCTTCAAGCTGAAGTATGACCAGTTCTTTCTCATTTTTATCTTACAATCTGGCAGCTCCATGCTATACAAAAATCTAAAAATCTCAAGGTGTTGTTGACCCTATTTTTGAGTTGGTGCAGTAGAGCAATTTTAATTTGTTTCCTCCATAACCTCACCTTCAATGAACTAGGAGTCTTCCTCCTACCTATACTAGGTCACCAATATAAGATAGAGCTTCTTTTTCTACTATTAGTAGAGATTTACCTATCCATACTCCACTCAGATTTGTGATCCCACTTCTACATAATCAAATCATGGCTCAAGGCCCCTGGGGTAACTCTTTTGGTCCACTAAATTTGGCCCTACCTCTACATGAGCTTCCACGCAGTTCAAAGAAGATTTTTTCTAAATTTTTTGGTGATGGAAAAGTTTACCCTGATGAACATATTGCTTTTTTCAACATAGCTTGTGGTGTAATAGGTGTGGAGTATGAAGACATAGCAGTCAGGCTATTCATAAAGACACTACAAGGCACTGCTACAGATTAGTTATACCATCTACAAGCTTGGTCAGTGACTGATTGAGATACTCTTAAAGCTAAATTTGAAGCCAAGTTCAAGTCTCCAGAAGATGCACATGCCTTGCTGGCCTAGCTCACACAGATGAAGAAGGAGCCCCATGAACCTATAAGGGACTTCATTTCCAAGTTCGACAAGTTAAGGAATAGGATTCTCATGATTGCCCAGTCGACACCTAAGAATCTCAAGTGTTTTTCATCAACTCACAGCTGCTTGAAGTGAGTTTTTTGCTGAGATGGGCTAGACACATAGACCTTGTTGCTGCTCAAGACTTAGATACTGAGGTAGAAGATGACCTTATCTTGGCAAGAAAGATAAAGAGAGACCCTAATAAAGGTAAATCCTCTTCATCCTCTGAATACTCACCTACAGTCACCATTGATCCAATGGTGCAAAAGCTTGTAAATAAAGTGCTAGCTCTCAAAAAGCAAATGGCACAAGGGATGTCATCCACTCTTGCATATAGAGATATGCCAAGGAGGAAATTTTAGAATCAAATATATCAAGACAATGCTACTAGGAATCAAGTCAATGCTGCCAAAAATCAAGGGCAGCCAATTCATCTTCCTTCCCCATAGAAGAACCTTGCCCTTGAAGCACCTCCAACTAACTCAATAGTTGGATATTTGGAAATAGAACATGATTTCTCTTTTCAACTTGAGTTTGAGCAAGAAAATGATGTTTATCTCTTCACGAAGCATCAAAGAGAATCAGCTAGCGACTCCCACATTGGTTTCTTGAATTATTAAGATGAACTCATAAGTGAAGGCAATGCAGTTGAGGGATCATATGCTATGTTCACCTGATCCAAGAATCAGTTAGCCCAACAGGATAACAAAGAAAAGATAGAGGAGCGAACCCAACCAATAATTTTAATTGCTAAGTAGGGAACCCCTCTTCCTTTCCAATCAAAGGACCTAGTGATTGCAAGAAAGGTAAGTGCCTCAAATATCCCTACACCTTCTATTTCAAATTCATACGCTAATCCTCCCCCTCTCAAAAAGCAAAAGGATGAAATCCCATCCTCTCTTCCTAGTCCATTTTAGTCATTTGACATAGTCAACCATGTCAAAAAAATAAAATTCAAATGACTGAATTTGAATTCCTACAAGCCAATCCTGAGTAGTTGGACAGATTGGTAGAGTGTGTGAAGAATATAGCCATCCCTGTAGGACAAGAAGCTAAGAAGGTAACTCATGATCCCCCAAGGAAGATGTATATTCTAAATAACTTTGCCATTACTATTCTTGCTACTCCTAAGAAAATACAGACTTTCTATGTTTTCCTATTGATAAATGGTCACAATCTAAGCAATTGCATCATTGATTCTAGAGCTTCAAACAATGTCATGTCCACGAAGGTGGAAAATCCACTTGGTCTCTACATTGACCAAGACATTCGGTAGATGTTTCTCTATTAAAAATAAACAAGTACCACTACTGGGGCAAATCAAAGACGCCCAATTTGTATTTTTCACTTTTCTAGAAAAGAGAATCAAGATGACAGCCTTGGTGGTCGACGTCCCAACCCCATACATCACTCTGCTTGGACAAAAATTTTGCAAGAATGTAGGAGGAGAACTAAGCATGGACCTGTCTGAGGTAAGGATCCCTGTCAAAAGTGTAATGAAGAGATTGCTCCCTAAAAAGGAGGCAAAATACGTGGTCACCCAAATGTCGACCCTTGCAGCTCAAATTTTGTTAGATTCTTCAAGCAGGGGTAATTACTTCTTGACCACAGAGGGTGTTTATGTTTTTGCAGATGAAAGTCCTATAGGTGGTAATCTAAAAATTGATTCAAACAAGACATCAAAAGAATCAGTAGGGTTTAGTACAGATGAAAAAGCATCTTCCACTTTTAATGAAGAGAAATCTGATAGAAGATCAATTTTTTATGATGTTTGGATCCTGAAATTTGATGGCAGCAATTCTTTTACCAATGCTAGAGTTGAGACTGTGTTGATAGCTCCTTAAGGAGATACTTTTTCTTCATGTAAGTTGTAGTTCAGAAACACCAATAACACAGCTAAATGTGAATCTCTGTTGCTCATATTGAAGGTTGTTCAAGACCAAGATGTTGAACTCCTTCATACCAAAGGAGATGTTGAGCTAATGGTTTGTCAGGAGTTTGATACTGACAATCAAAACATGTGATGGACTAAACCAACAAAACAACAAGCTATGGTAGTAGACCATACTACTATACTCCAAAGTTAGCAAAATGAACTCTTCGTAGAGAGAGCAAGGAGTTACAGTTTTTAGATTGAATATCACGTCTTGTTATGGAGCAAGAAGGGAGAGCCAAAAGGAGTGCACAGAAAATGTGATTCCTGGTGGAGAGTTTCATTCGCTCATCACTGATTCTGGGGACAAAATAGTTTCCTGCTGGTTTATCAAGACAAAATTCTATCTTCATTATCTCACAATGGGCAGCATCTGAATCACTTCAATTTTTAGAGTATCAGATGAGTTCACCTGTACATATGTACATTTGTATAGTCTTTAGTTCCATTTTATGCTTTTCATTTTCATTTTTTGGAGCTTTTTTTTTGGGTAGCATGACTCCATATCCCAATGGCATACTTGAAGGCACTGAAAATTTTGGTTTCTACTCCCCTCAACTGTTTCAAGTTTTCAACTGAAGGAAGTTTCCTAACAACATATGAACTATTTTGGCCCTACAAGACCAAAATTGTCTCTTCCCTTTTTAAAACTTGTTCTGAGCATTCAAATTCTCCATTCTTCAAGCTTTTCAGAAAACTACGGACTCTGTAGGCTTAAATCTACGGACTCCACAGGGTCATTTCTACGGACTCTACAAACCAGTTTCTATGGACTCTGGAGGTTCATTTCTACAGATTCAATTTCTACAAACTTCACAAGTGGATTTCTACGAACTCTATAGGAAAGAAACAAGCTCTCAACACTTAGGTGATTTTAAGGTTGGTTCAATGACTTGGTTTAATAAAAAATGTCCATCGGCAAGCTTCTAAGCAAGGATTGAACCATTGAACCTTGAACCATTTTGGTTCAACAGGTTCAATGGGTTCAAAGGTTCAATATCATCAATAAGAGTTAAGCACTTCGGCAAAGGTTCAACAAGTTCAACCGCTTCAAGGTTCAACAGCTTCAAAACACTTATCAAAGAGAAAAAGGCTTGAACCATTGAACCGTTGAACCATTAAACCATTTTGGTTCAAAAGTTCAAAGGGTTTAATGGTTCAAAGGTTCAACGAGCGGTTGGTTCAACGCATTTTCTTTGAGTGATCAAAGGACTTAGCAAAAAATAAAGGAATGAACCATTGAACCGTTGAACCTTGAACCAAATTGGTTCAACGAGTTTAATCAGTTCAAAGAGATCAAAAGACTTAGATAAAAGGATGGCTTCAAACGCAAGATTAAACCATTGAACCATTGAACCAAAGTTGGTTAAAATCGGTCGATTCAATTGACAGGTTCAAAGGAGTGCCCCAAAGCTGAGTGCCCTTATAGAGGGCAATGAACCAAGGCCAACTGCCCTTATGGAGGGCAATGAGCGAAGGCTAAAAAGACATTTTTTTTAAATTTGTTCAAAGGCCGATAGGGAACATTTCCTTCAAAAATTTTGTCCGAAGGAAATTACTAAGTGAAAGAGCCGTTAAATTTCCTTCAAAAAGATTTTCCTCAAAAATGTTAGGATCCTCTTGGAGTACAATTTATTACCTTTGATATATAAGCAACTAAACACGGAATTGAATCAGAAGTAATAAGTAACTAGAAATATGAAATAGCAAATAATAGGAGATACAAGAAACAACCAATCTTGCATTAAACTCTTTCAGAATACAATGAAAAAATCACACTCTTCCACACCTCTTGGGTGTACAATATTTCTCTCAAGAGTTCTCTCTCTCTCAATTACAATCAATTACAATCAACTCAATAACTGAGTTGTTATTCCCTAGCTTCAGCTGATCTCCTTGATCTTGCACCTTACAGATCTAATTGACCTTGCTTACTTGCTTGCTTGGATAATTACAATACATGCCCCCATGGGTCTCTTAAATAGGATCCAAGGCATACAATAATTAGACTTCCCAATTACAATAATTAGAAACACAGACTCAAGACTAAAATTAGTCTTTACATGCAAACACTTTGTCCATCTTAAAATTAGAACAAATCTAATTCTGTAAATGCATGCAAATACACACGCATACACAAGTGACCAATGCTGGTTGTTGTCAGTCTATATATGACCGATGTCGGTTGATCCCTGACCGATGTCAGTCAGATCTAATCCACGCCTGACCGATGTCAGTGATACTACCGATGCCAGTGATTGTGTTAGTCCAACAACCTTTGCATGAACTCAACAGTGAAGCTTTTAGCTCCACAACTTAATCTCTCACTTAGAGATAAACAGTTGCACATGTACCTGTACAGCAACATCCTTTGTCTTGCTTCTCTGGCTTGTTTCTCCCTCTTCAAGTTCAATCTTGAATACCAACAAAAGTTGAATAAAGATTCAATTTCTCCTTTGTTACCGGCTTTGTTAACATATCTACAGGGTTCTTATCCATATGGATCTTTTTCAGCTTCAAATGTCCATCCTCCAATACCTGTCTAATAAAGTGGTACCTCAGCTATATATGTTTGGTTCTTGAATGAAAGGATGAATTTGTTGCCAAATGAATTGCACTTTGACTATCACTGTACAATCTACAACTCTCCTACTCCTTTCCCAACTCTTTCATGAACCGTGCCATCCATATCATTGTCTTGCTAGCCTCTGTGACTGCAATGTATTATGTCTCTGTAGTAGACAAGGCAACAACCGTCTACAACTTTAAAATCCAGCTAACTGTCATTCCACCAATAGTGAACACATATTTTGTGGTGCTTCTCCTGCCATCTAAGTCACCTACATATCCAAATCTACATATCCATGTAGAGAAATGCTTGACCCTGCATAGCATAAATACCTACTACTGGTCCCTCTCAGATATATGAGAATCTACTGAACTGCTTTCCAATATTCCTTTCCTAGATTGGCCATAAAGTTGCTGACAACTCCCACTATTTAAGAAATATCAAGTCTAGTACATACCATTGTATACATTAAGCTCCCAACTGCTGAAGCATATAGAACTTTGCTCATGTACTCAAGCTCATCATGTGATTTAAGACACTATTCTTTGCTCAACTTAAAGTGTCCATCCATAGGTGTGCTTACTGGTCTTGCATCCTGCATATAGAACCTCTCCAACACCTTATTCACATAATCCTCTTGAAACAAAATCAACCTGTGATTTTTCCTGTCTCTAGAAATACTCATGCCAAAGATTTTCTTTGCTGCTCTTAAATATTTTATGGCAAATGTGTGAGCTAATTTTACCTTTAGCTCAGTAATTACCTATATGTGTGAACCTACAACAAGCATATCATCTACATACAGAAATAAGATAATATAAATACCATTATCTAATCTGATAAAATAAACACAATGGTCAGATTGACATTTACTAAAGCCATGTTCTGTCATAAACCTGTCAAACCTTAAATACCACTGTCTCAGAGCTTGCTTAAGACCATATAAGCTTTTCGTCAACCTGCACACAAGTTTCTCCTTACCTTTGACCTCAAAACCTTTTAGCCGATCCATATATATCTCTTCATCCAAATCTCTATGAAGAAATGTTGTCTTAACATCAAGCTGCTCAAGATGCAAATCCTCAATAGCAACTAAAGACAATACAGTCTGAATAGAAGTCATCTTTACTACAGAATTTTTTTTTTTACCAAAATCAATACCTGATTTCTATGCAAATCCCTTTACTACCAACCTGGCCTTATGTCTCATTTGTCCATTCTCTCCTTCCTTTAACCTATATACCCATTTGTTTTTCAGTTCTTTCTTTCTGACTGGCAACTCAACCAAATTCCACGTTTGATTCTTTTCTAAGGAATCAATTTCATCATTCATGCCATGCTCCCACTGTTTCCTAGATTTTACCTGCATTACCTCATCAAAACTTTCTAGTTATCCACCATCAGTGAGCAACATGTAGTATAAAGAAGGAGAATAATGAATTAGAGGTTTACTTACTCTTTCAGTCCTCCTTATGGGCGTTTGAGACTCATTTACAGCTTGTTGTCTGCCTAAATTCTCTGTCAATGACCGATCTCGATCAACTCTCAGTCTGTACCTGACCGATGTCAGTTCCACCTGACCGACCTAATCGACATCGGTTACTGTCTGACCGATGTCGATTCCTGCTTGACCACCGACGTCAGTTACCTGACCGACGTCAATCTCTGTGTTTTTTTGTGAGTGATGATTTTTACCCACGAGCTCATTTTGGATCATTCACTCATCCAAATCAAGATTTCTCTGCTCAGAATTATTCAGCCTCTTAAGCTGATCATTGTACATCACCTTCTCATTGAAAACTACATCACGGCTTCTAATAATTTTGTTAGTTTATAAATTTCACAATCAAAATCTGAAATTTCCAAAGCCATAACCAATGAAAGTGCACCGCATAGATTTAGCATCCAGCTTCTTTCTATTTTTTTTATCAATGTGCACAAAAGCTTCAGAACTAAAAACTCTGACAAATGAAAGATCTACCTTTTTACTTATCCAAGCCTCTTCTAGAATTCCACCATCTAGAGCAGTACAAAGTCCTATGTTAATCAGGTAAACTACAGTATCTACAGCTTTTGCCCAAAACTTTAAAGACAAACTAGCATGCAACTTCATATTCCGTGCATGCTCCATTATTGTTCTATTCATCCTTTCAATAATTCTATATTGCTGAGGTGTCCTTGGAACCATCCTTTCCTTGTGTATTTCACTCATAGAACAGTAACTGTTGAATTTATTGCTGCAGTACTCATCACCATTGTCAGATCTAAGGCACTTCAATCTCAAACTTGTTTCATTCTCAACCAAAGCTTTTCATTTCTTAAATGTGTCAAAAATATTAAATTTCCTCTTTATGCAATAAACCCATACCTTTTTTGTAGCATCATTAATGAAAGAAACATAATACTGTGATCCTCCAATAGAAGCTACCTGAGTTGGTCCCCACACGTCTATGTGAACAAGCTCTAACTTGTGCTTCTTCTTTGTTGACCCAATCTTAAGAAACCTTACTTTCTTTTATTTCTCAAAAATACTGTGCTCACAGATATCTAGATCTATGCATTTCAAATCTAAAAGATTACTTTTTGACTTAAAAACATTCATTCTCTTCTCACTCATGTGACCAAGCCTATAGTGCCACATCTTTGCATCTACATCTGAAGTAGATAAAATAGAAAGAGAATAATCAGTAACACAAGTAGATAGATAAAGTCTACCTACTCTCTTACCTCTTGCTAATACAAGTGCACCCTTGGAAACTTTCCAAGATTTCACTGTGAGAGTTACTGTGCAACTCTCATCACCCAACTTTCTTGTAGAAATCAGATTCTTCTTCAAGATGGATACATGCACGACATCTTTCAACACCCATGTGTTTCCATTCTACAATTTCAGCTACACTTTTCCTTTGCCAACAGTTTGACAAGGCTCACCATCTCCTAAATAAACTTTTCCAAAATCTCCATGGACATAATCATTGAAAAATTCTCTATTTGGAGTTACATGGAACGAAGCACCAAAATCTAAAACCCATGATTCTACTTGACTATCCAAAGAAAATATAAGAGCATCCTATGCGACAATACCTACAACATTTGCTTCCTTATTACCTTCTTGCTGATCTTCTTTCAACCAAGAATCTTTCTTTACATGTCTTTTCTTTTCACAATTCCAGTAGATTATACTATCATACCTGGATTTAGATCCACTACCTATCTTTGACCTTGATTTCCTTTGCTTGCCTTTCTCTCTTTGCCTTCCCCTACTTTCAATACTTAAAGCATTACTTGATGTTTCTCCTATGTTTTTCCTGTGAATTTCTTCATTCAAGATTACACTAACAACATCTTCAACTTTCAAGATATTTCAAGCAGATGCAGTATTGCTAACTGCCATTACCAAGCTATGCCAACTTTTAGGTAAAGCGCATAAGATCAAGAGAGTCTTAATTTCATCATCAAAAACTATTTTGACTGAATTTAATTGATTTACAATTTCATGAAAATTATTAAGATGACTATATATAGATTCACCTTCCTGCATTTACAAACTAAATAATTGCTTCATAAGATATACCTTATTCGAAGCTGAGGATTTTTTATATAAATTTCCCAGAGTATCCATTAACTCTACCGTTGTCCTTTCTTGAGATAAGTTGGAAACCACAGAAGCTGCCAACGTCAACCTTATAGCTCCTAGAGCCTTTCTGTCAAGAACCTTCTATTCTTCATCTTGCATACATGTGGGCTTACATGAAACTCCACCCAACAGTAAGTACAAATCTTTTTGATATAGATAATTCTCTATCTGCATCCTCCATAATTGATAATTCTTGCCATTGAATTTCTCTATTTTTAGCTTACTTTCTTTTGCCATTACTATACTCCCACTCAAACAGAAACCCCTGTGAGTGACCTATAATCAACAAACACTTAACACACTCTAAAATCAAGGTGTTAGTGAACCAAGCTCTGATGAACCTGTAGCTCTGATAAACTTTTAACCAGGCTCTGATACCAACTGTTAGGATCCTCTTGGAGTACAATTGATTACCTTTGATATATAAACAACTAAACATGGAATTGAATCAGAAGTAATAAGTAACTAGAAATATGAAATAGAAAATAATAGAACATACAAGAAACAATCAATCTTGCATTAAACTCTTCCATAATACAATGAAAAAATCACTCTTCCACACCTCTTGGGTGTACAGTATTTCTCTCAAGAGTTCTCTCTCTCTCAATTACAATTAATTACAATCAACTCAATAACTGAGTTGTTATTCCCTAGCTTCAGCTGATCTCCTTGATCTTGCCTCTTGCAGATCTAATTGACCTTGCTTACTTGCTTACTTAGATAATTACAATACATGCCCCCATGGGTCTCTTAAATAGGATCCAAGAATACAATAATTAGACTTCCCAATTACAATAATTAGAAACACAAACTCAAGAATAAAATTAGTCTTTACATGCAAACACTCTGTCCATTCTAAAATTAGAATAAATCTAATTCTAGAAATGCATGTAAACACACACACACACAGGTGATCGACGCCGGTTGCTGTCAGTCTGCATATGACTGACGTCGGCTGATCCCTGATCGATGTCGATCGGATCTGATCCATACCTGACCGATGTCAGTGATACTGTCGATGCCGGCGACTGTGTTAGTCTAGTAACCTTTGCATGAACTCAACAATGAAGCTTTTAGCTCCACAACTTAACAAAAAAAATGGTTAAGGCAAAATTTCTTCAGATATTTTGTTCAAAAGAATTCACTCGAGAAGAAAGCCCGAAGAAATTGAAAGGAACAAACGGCTAAGGAAAAGAAGCTTTTCCTTCAAACAAAATGTCCGAAGGAATTCCTTCAGACATTTTGTCTGAAGGAAAAGCCCAACGAAAAAATCTCGAAAGCCAAAGCCTAGTGGAAAAAGATAAAGCGAAGGAATTCCTTTAGACTTTTTGTTTGAAGGAAAAGTCTGCCAAAACAGGAAAAACCCACTGAAGAAATAGAAGCCCGAAGGCCACCCGAAAGAGCTCAAAGGGTAGGTACCCTCGCAAGGGACACTCGACACTCAAAAAATAAATCATCTTTAAAGACCCCGAAGGGCAAGTTCCCTCTGGGAAAGATCAAACCTCAAAGTGCAGCAGAAGCTGCCACGTGTCCCTTATAAAGTCGAAGCGGAAGCTGCCAAGTGTTGTCTGTCGGGACATAATTTCTAATAAGTTTCAAAGCTGTGGAATGTGCCACGTGTTTTATTATAACTCAGCGAAAGTTTCCAAGTGTCAACATTCGTAGTTTCTTCCTTATGTCCCATTGTAAAACTTAGCAAAAGCTGCCAAGTGTCATCTTTTGCAAGACTCTCAAAAGGTATCTAAAGCTTCTATAAGTTAAGCAGATGCTGCCAGGTGTCCTCACTAGTTTCACAGTGAAAAACACCATGCGTCACTTGTTAAGATTAGTGAAAAGCAGCCAAAGCAAACAAGAAAGCCGAAAGAATTGTCAAGGAAAGTGATGGTCTCATAGACATCAAAATTCATGGCAACAAAATAGCTGTTAATCTTTGAAGGCTTGAGCACGGGCTCGAATGCATTCAAAGGCCAAAATTTCAAAGGGAAGAATCGATGATGAAAGAACGTAAAGAGCCAGAGAGGTCGAGGATTAGCCCTGAGAGCTCAAATGCCAGGAAAAGACAAAACCAAAAAGGGGAAAAGATAGCTCGGGAGATCAAATCATATCAAGAAGATACAAAGAGGAAAATATCTATGTAGTAGTTATTCCAGTAGGTGGAATAGTCCACCAAGTAGATATTAGAGCCTGCAAACATTGAAGGTGCAGCCTATTTGTCTCTTTTAGAGTAAAGGTGAAGTGGATAGCTACACAGATATCAGGTGACAGACCAGATGACTCAAGCCGAGGAAAAGACCTCAGAGATAAACCAACATGCCATGGTTAAGGTAGCTGCCCTGTTCAAACATGGCCCTCTTTGATAAAACTAAAAATGCATTCAATGGATTGAGTGTAGCATGGGTTGTTCTATGGGACAAAGTGCCAAGCCTTTCTTGGATGCTATATATTGTAGTCTCTTATGTCATTTTAAGGGAGATCTTCTCATTATCAAAAGTAAAATTCTACCCAAATTGAAAGGTGAATACTGAGACTTTGAGCTCAGATTGTTGTTCATATTATTTCATTTGAATAAGAAAGTAAGATACTAGCAGACTTTGTGCTGTTATAGCTTGTATTATTTTAAGAGATTGTTCTTATGTCGGTCTTATGTATGTGTTCTTCTTTATTTGATCTAACAAGCACAACTAGTGGAAGTAATCAAGAAGGTGTCCTAAAGACAACTGTGGAGAGACTTTGTGCCCCCACAATTGCCTTTAGTGTGTTTTCTTTCTATTAATGTGTAAAAGACCTTGGGATGACTTTGTGCTCTCATTGTCCTTTGTATTTCACTCTTGGTCAGTCAAGGTGGAGACTTTGTGCTACATCTTAGTCTGCTGGTTACTACGCCCTTGGTTACCAGTTACTTGAAAGAATTCCTGCTGCCCCCTGCAAGATCACTTTTGAAAGAAGAGAAGTGCCTTCAGTGTCTTCTCTAAGATTTTCTCCTCTGTTTGTGAACATCATCTCTAAAAGAAAAGAGATAGATGGTGTTATTATACCCTTGAGTGTTATTTTTTGCTTATAGTTATAATATATAGCTCCTCATATTTTATAGGGAACCTCCCCTTGATGAGAGGAGAGATTTGTCCCCTTTGGATGTGGTAAACCTGCAACTTTGGATGACCAATCTCCCTTGTTGTGGATGATCAGACCTATTTTGCTCATCGGTACGCTGATGACAAAATATTTACCCAACATAATTTATCTAATCTTTTTTCCTTAACCACTTAATCACATATTCAAAATATGCAATAAAATTGAAACAATAACATACACCACATGAGAGAGAGAGAGAGAGACACTATATTTTTACATGGAAACCCAAAGTGGAAAAAACCATAGAGAATAATCTTAAGTATATGAATGAGCACCAACTCAAATTACAAAGTTCACAAGCATCAACTTATAGGAGCATCAATCCCTTTATTGAGCACCAACTTAGTAACTATTTGTGAGCACCAACCCATAAGAGCACCAACCCCTCTTGTGTAAAAAACACAACTATCTCTCAATGTTGCTTACTTAACAAATAATATAACTCTACAATACCTCCTACTTTTATCTCCTCTTTTATTATATAAAACAATTATAAAACCATGTACTCTCTTGCATATTACAAATGGTTTCTCAAGCCTTTATTTATAGTTTTCTAAATGACCTTTGACATTCACCCTTTGTGACCTTTCAATCCTCATAGAAAATGGCACCAAATTTACATGACCCTTTGTATCATTGCATTTAAAAACTCACATGGTGACCTTTCATAAGCAAATGTGTCATTTCCTTTTTTGTCTTTATCTTGGTGACCTTTCAAATTCTTGAAGGTGACTCTTCATTAAAAAAAAATATGCCATACCCTTTTTTATCTTCACTTGGTGACTCTTGGAATTCCTCAAGATGACTATTCATGGGAAAATGCATCCCATTCCTCTTTTGTCTTTACCACATGACTCTTTGAATTCTACATGGGCCCTCTTTTAACTTTTATGCAACCAAAAATATATTTATTAATATTAAATAAATATTAACACGTATTAACCAAGATGGGGCCTTTATCACCAATGCTAGACCTTTGACATTAATGACAATATTTCCAAAAAGCCACTAGTACTTTTTTTTAAAAATCCTTCTACTAGTGCATCTTTCAATACACATGTTAATCATTCTACTAGTGCCTCCTTTTCTACAAATGCCTGTCAAGCCACTAGTGTTGCAAATGCCACTACTTAAGTGGAACCCTAGCCACTAATACCAATGCTAAAGTTTTGCATGTTGTGCAAACTATTCAAAATACCATTCAAACCCATCAACTCTTATTACAAACTCTTAATCAAATACATGATTTTCAAGATCATAGTTCCAATAAAATGATGCAAATGTAGAATAACCTTAAAAATCAACCTCAACAGGTTCTATGGGGAGTGCAAAATCAAAATGACCCGCATCCCCACTTAGGGATTCCCATGGCAATCTCATTCCCCAACCACCCCTTGTTTACAGAATTATTAAACCTATTAAAAAAGAACCTCTTATGCCTCAAATTGCCAACATAAACATAGTCAGTATCACACCTACCATTAGCTACAATGGGTTAACTGATCTTACCTTACATTTAAAGATGTTTGGTAATCTCTACAAATATTGGGTTAAGTTAAATACTTTTATTAATACCAAGATATTAGTGAAAAACCCTCTCTAGAGATGTTTTAGATTGGTATAATCAACTCAAGTCTCATTCTATCAATAGCTTGAAAGATCTGGTTAAATCTCTAGTACAAGATTTTCAAACTAGTGACCTCTCTGAGAATACCTTGGCTTATTTTATCAATTATAAGCAACTTGAAATTGAAACAACACAAGCTTTCATTAGATAGTGGAAGATCCTATCTAATAAGTGTGAGCATAACATGGTAGCTAATAATATTTTTCATCTATTCACTAATGCTCTTTATCCTGAGTTACAATATTAGGTTAGGAATCTCTCTCCATGAATTTTGGAAGAGGACCTCAACCAAGCCAAACACAAATATTTTCTTTTTTAGGATTCAAAGAGCCAAACCCAAAGAATTAATACATGCACAAAATAATGGAGCTTGAACACAGACAAATTTTTAACAACAAATAATATAATCCATTATCTAATAATAATATTTCACATTGATAGATTTATTCTAGAATACAATACATATTTATAGGAATAGTATCCTATAAATTCTCTGATATTATCTCACCTGTAAAACCTTTGGAAATCCTATAATAAGGAGTACATCTAAATATGATATATTGTTATAACATACAACAATATATCTCAACAACACAATATTTAAACTTACTGTATTAACCATAGGTTTATAACAACCTATTAGTATTATTTACCTCTTGGTAAATATCAACCTTTACTATTTACCTCACCGTAAATACCAAAACTAAAACAATGTAAAATCTAAATTATTAACATTCCACCCCCATAGTTTTTACATTGTGCAAAAACATTCACACTCTTATCTGTAGTATGTTCATCTCTTGTAGAATACCCTATTTAGCTCATGACCTTGATACAAAGAGAGCCTCACTCCTCCCATAGTTTTATCAGTTTACCACAAACCTTGATATGAATAGAATAAATAAAAATGTATGCCACCACATACTCTTAGGTATGCATAATACTTATGCAATCTTGTTGTACATGACCACTATATGTGAAGGAACGCATCCTGTATTTACATTACATGATTACAATGGATGTGTCACTGGGGTCATCTCCACAAAGAAGTAAGATAGTCATAGGATCTCTACAATAGTTTCTCTCCTAACTATTGCAAAAATACTATTCACCTCCTGTAGTTTTCTAGATCTACCATAAACCATTTCAATATCTATGAATTGACTTACATTGGTGCTTTCTATCATTTCACAATATTTTCACATCAAGGAATCATGTTTAGAATTTACACACAAATTACATATCATGAATAGGCATTATTATTTTTTCTTATTTGCACAATGGAAATAAAAAATACACAACACATTGAAAATAACACACCACACTATGTCACCAAAGTATTGATGTGGCCCTGTCATTGGTGACTGACGAGAGGTCACTTAAAGACCTTCTTCTATGTATCCTCCAACCTCTAGTATGTTCACTAATCACTCAATAGATTGGTTGATATAGCTTAGATGCATGTCATTTTGACTAAAATGGGGTCGCCCCAACAATATTGATATGCATACTGGATGTCAAGTATGCCTAAAAATGCATCTGTAAAGCAATTTTTTTTTAAAATAATTTTTTACTCTATATGACACTTTTTATTTTGAAACATTTAAAAACATTAAAAAATAATGAAAATGATGACTTTTTTTGACAATGGACAGACAATTAAATAATACAAAAACTAGACTACGTTTTTGACAATATGACTTGACTTAGACAACTAAAATAGACTAAAACCTATTTTACAATAATAACTGTGAACCATAAAAGAGACTTGATTTACCAAATATATAGACTTACCATGACTCATTTTTATTTTTAATATTAACATTCAATAAACTAAAGACTTAAAAAATAAAACTTGACTTTTGAACAGCTATTAACGTTTTCAATCTATATACCAAGAATAAATAAATGTAATAAAAAATCTGACTATTGATAACTTTGTATCTGACCATATAAATTAAAACAAATTTGAACATATAAAAACATATACTATGAATTAAAAAATTAAAACATGACAATGATAAAAGGCGTATAGCTATGAAAGTCATGGTAAAATTAAGTCGTCAAGAAAGAGTGCAGGGTTTTAGGGAGCTACAAATGTGTCTTCACCGAGAAGGAGGCTGTATCAAGCGAGTTGGAACACAAAATCCATGGTGTGTGCACGTAGATCTAGGTTAGAATAAACATGGATAGTTAAAATTTTATTATGCCTAGAGTACATAGATATAGTTAAAGTCTTGACAACGATTTTGAGAATGAAAAATGCAAATTTTCACAAGATAGATAGATTTTTATGTTATACCTTTAATGTATGATGCCACATCTACTATTCACTGATTACAATGATTCTTGTTTATACTCATAGTTTTCAGAGCTTTGTGTCCAAATTCATAGTTATATATTTACTGCAAATAATTGTTAATATCGTAGCAAAGATCGAGTGTTACCAACTTTATCTATAGAAACTGCTCAATGCAAAAAATACATTTAGTGTATCTGAACTTGACATTATAGAGATAGAAAGTGATTTATGATTTCATCCAGTATTGATTCTTTGAAGTTGATATAGAAATCTATTATTAATCTTTAGCAGACACAAGGGTGAAAGACTAAATCACCACTCCTACCAACTCTTAAAGAATTTTTATTTGCATAAAATTCTTTTCCATTAACCAGGTTAGCCAAAAACTCATATGGCTCTCCCCCACACAATATCTCAAAGATCCATTATATATATCCTAAATTGATACCACTATTGTGGATTCAAAGAGTTTAACCCAAAGAATTAATACATGCACATAATAATAGAGCTTGAACACAGATAAAATTTTAACAAATAATATATTCTATTCTCTGATAATAATATTTCACACTGATTGATTTATTCTGGAATACAATACATCTTTATAGGAATAACATCCTATAACTTTTATGATATTCTCTCACCTATAAAACCTTTGAACTTCCTATAGTAAGGAATAAATCTAAATATGATATATTGTTATAACATATAACAATATATCTCAACAACATAATATTCAAATTTACCATATTAACCATATGGTTATAACAACCTATTACTATTATTTATCTTTTTGCTAATATCAACCTTTACTATTTACCTCATCGTAAATACCAAAACTAACACAATGTAAAAATTAAATTCCTAACATTTCTCATGTGTCATTTTGAGCCATCCCAACCTCTTGTGGGCACTCACATGTTCATCAAAAATAAAAATCATCATGATATCAATGATGGTGTCACCAATTCCTATGATACCATTCATAATATTTAAGCCATTACTCCCAACCTTGTTATGGAGCATGCTTCCCATTTAAACAACACCCTTAATTCTCAATTTTCTCAAATAAACAACATCAATGTTCATAAGCCATTATCCTTGGTCGAGCTCCAAAAGCGTCTACAAGGCCTCTTCCAAAAGAGCTTGACCCCACTCACCCTATGAAATCATGGTATTATCTAAATAAATTTTGTTGGTTTCATGATATTTGGGGTCACTCTCATGAGATTTATAGGCAATTATGTAACTTAGTTATGGATTTTCTCTTTGGTACAAATTTTGATCATGATTAGATCATTTGTAAATGCCAACAAGCCTATGATATATCCTTCAAATCTCATGAAACACAAAATAATAGTCGATATTTATTTCAGGCTAATGCTCATCTGACTATTTATAAAGACCCTCTTCCTAATCATCAAGACAACACTGACAAGCCTATTGCTTCCACTAACAACAATGAAAGTCTTATAGACCAAACTCCCAAAGAGAATGTGGTAAATATGATTAATATGTGAATGGTAGTTACTTTAATTGATTCCCATCCTACACACATGCACCAAACATCCCAAATTTTTTTTGTTATCCAAGATTCTTTCCCATCTAACCTAAAAGAGTTAGGGCAATAAGACCTTATCTCTTTTTAAGAACCAATTACAACACCTCCATTGGATAACACCTCTCACTCTATTTCTATAATTCCCCCAACCTATTTACCCATTGACAACATTCTTCAACCTTATAATAGCATATCTTCAAATCAATCACAAGATAAACCTAAATAAACTACACAATCTTCTCAAGACAATCAATTGATTTGTGCCCAAACTAAACCAACCACATATTATCAACACAAGTTTGAATGTACCTCTACTCCTTCCTAGTAGATCCTCCAACATTATGCACCTCTCTCTAGCATTTCCACCCACGGGTTATGATGAATGGGACATTGTCATAGAACTTACTAATCTACCATCTCAAATACCCTTTCTTAAACTCATGCAAACCAATCCTCATAATCACAACCACCTAATCAAACTATTATTCAAAATGAACATCCCTCATCCTCCCCTCATAGGATGTGAAGCTACTTTATCTAGGTTATAAAATAGTATCTTACAACAATGCGAAGAGATGACTATACACATTGATAAAATAATGGACACTTCATTTTCTTTCAAATTCTCCATTGTTTTCATGATCCCAAATGAGATTCTAATTTGTGTGGATGATATTCCACTCTTTATAAGTATTAAAATTGGTGATATCCATGTCAAGAGTGTTTTGATTGATGAGGGTTCTAGTAACTGTGTAACCTCCCTCAATTTCATTAAAACTCTTAAATATTTTGAGTGTAATATTAAAAACACACACAGTACATGTAAAGATTATGATCGAAGGCAAATGCCTCCTTTAGGTTACGTGTGGATCCTTATTACCATCTTACCTATCACTATTCGAATGAAGGTTAAGATATTCAATTTTCCCCTTTCTTAATGAGAATTCTATATAGATCACTATATCTAATACAAACTGTTCATAAGTTTTGTCTTTTGGTTATATATTGTATTGCATTTAATAGTTAAGGTCTTATCTAAGTAAGAAATGAGTGCAATTTGTCTTTTGTTTGTATGTGATAGATTGCTAATTATTTATCTTGTTATTGTGTTTAACTTGGATGAAATAAGCATAGTTTTGTGTACAGAAACACATCCCTATGGTAGGATAATTTTGAGAAGATGTCAAATAGTTTTTGTAACCATTTTGGCTATAGTTTTGAGGATTCAATGAGTGAGCTCTGAAGATTTGATGCTCTAAATATATTCTGAAGGCATTTTGAATACCTATATAGAATGCTTTGAAGATGCCCAGGCATACTCCAAAGATGTCCAACTAGATCCTATAAATCAAGATAGTGATTTTAAAGATATCTATTGTATATAAATAGACTTTTCATATTTAGATATCTTATTTTAGACATTATTATTCATAGTAATAGTCTAAAATGATCCATATATATTTGTACTTCTATTTTGTAAAATTGGATCTATGTTAGATATTTTCTATCTATTATTAGTTGAGTCAGTTCTAATGCCTTCCTATAAGTATGGGATATGATTCTTAGATTATCTATATTTTGAACAAGAAAATTTGGCCATTTAGATCACCAAAATTTGTATTCTATGAATAGATAGTGAGATATGCTTTAAATACATATCTCTTCATTTCAGATAGTTAGAAAAGAGTGAGAAAGTTGTTGAAGTTAGTTAATCAATAAAAAATTAGAATAAGCATTCCAGTATAGTTTTACATATCTGTATATGTTGCTTTGATAATAAAATAAAGTTTAACATTCCTTTTCATCACTAAGTAAAGTTGTTCCTATTTTGAGGAAGGAGCAAGGGTCCATTTCTCTCCAAAGATCAAGATAAATCGGTACTTTTAATTTATATTTTAGAAGCATTTTCTTTAATTTAGTTATAATTCATGTACTGTAGAGTATAATTTTCTTTTAAATGTAAGAGTGGTTTCCTTTTCAAAAGCAAAGTTTGAATTTGCTTTAATTTAAATATGTTTTTATTACATGCAGAGGTTATTTCAATTTAATGCAGGGGAGTTTTCTTTATGTAAGAGTGTGTATTTCAATTTCATAGAAAATAAATTTTTTGTTAACCTATCTCTGTATTCAAAATTTATTATAAGTTGTTTAAGTGATAATAGACAACATTCTCATATTTTAGAATATCACACTATCCTACCCAACTGGGCAAATTGAGTGAGGACATCATATGTCTTATGCCAAATGTTTAAGTTCTAGATGTTGATAGTGTGAATACCATAGGAGATCTTTAGTTAGCAAACCTTTTATATTTACTTTTTTTCAAATTAGATTTAGAGTCTTATTTACTTTTCTTAGGATTTAGACATCACAATAGAAGTAAACCCCCCAAATAGCAAACTTTAAAACTCTAATATCAAATGGTCTCATTACATATAGCTTTGGATAGTGGCCTTGGTAAAAAATGATACCAATCCATTGATTGGTTAAATGAGAGGTATAATGATAGCTTATAATTTTTGGTTTCATTGTTGGGGACATCATCACTAGGTATTAGTGAGGTCCCACATTAGATCTATATAAAAAAATTTAAAAAAATTCATAAAACTCAAAAACACAAAAACAATCCAGGAATCTTTAGATTTATAGACCACTCAAAAGATACTCAAGGACGGTTTATCTCTAAGGGATCCCAAATAAATCAAAAAGAAGAGAGGATCCAATTCTTGTTGGACATATCAATAAGTGAAAGAAAGATAATTGAAAGGTGTATATAAACTTTTTTTTATTCTTTTTTTAACAAGATTCATCCTCACAAATAGATCCTATAAGAAGAATCCTATTCAGAATATCTTCTCCTATAGGGATAATTGATCCTAAAAATTTCCATTCTAGAATAATTAGATTTGATCCACAAGATCTGTAAGAAGAAGATTTGATCACCAACAAAGATTCCCCTCTTGAGGTAGACCCTAAGTTGAGCACCTAAGAATATAATTTACATTGGATTGATAACCAAAGTTGAGAAAAAAATATGAGAGATGAACATGCACATGTAAAAAACTTTGATCGATATCCCCAATAGAACATAACTTTTTTCTATTCGATCAACTTGGGTCCTAATGATATAACTTCCATGAAAAACATTTCACCATCTATTTTACCTACCTTTAAAGGTAAATCATCAAAGAATCCATATCAGTTCCTCTTTGAATTTCATGTTCTCTGTCAAACATATGATTATGTCACATATAATCAAAATTTGAAGTTATTCATATTTAAACTCAAGGATGTAGCCATGAGATGGTTCATGGGCCTTGAGGGTAATTCTATCACCACTTAGGATGAAATGGAAAATACATTTTTAGACAAATATCAAGATTATTGTAGAGTTAGAGAAAGAAAGGAAAACTTTTTCAAGATCAAACAAAATGAAGATGAAATTTTAGAAGATAGGTTTATATTTACCCATAAAAAGAGTGGTTACCAACTCACTGAGGAGGTTGTCAAAATAGTCTTTCTTAAATGGTTATATGATGATGCACTTGATACTTTGAACCTTGTTGTTTCTAAAATCAGCTCAGCTCATTTTTGGAACAACCCCCTGCAAAACTTGTCTATTTCACCCCTTATCTCTCTAAGTCTATTTTTCGAGATGGGTTTTTCTCATTCTCGTATTTGCTCATCTAACACCATTCATAGTTTGTAACATCTTTTTGTTACATTTTTTTCAAAACGTAAAACTTGTTACGGTCTCGATGTGACTAGGAGACCAAGATTTGGCTTTTTCAGAGTTAGTCTTTTTCTTCTATTTTCATGCACGAACGGCAATTTTTGCCATTGGTGCATTTTTCCTTCCTACATGTAGGAGTGGCAAATTTTTCCACCCCTGCACTTTTCCTCCTTTACATGTAGGAGTGGCAAATTTACCGCCCCTGCATGTCCCTTCATTTTTCTAGTGCAAGGGTGGCAAATTTTGTCGCCCCTGCACTACCTCAATTTTTACACATGGCATTTATTGCCACACACGTTGAGTGGTTAGAGTCGATTTTCACCCCATTTAATCTGATTTTCACCCCATTTTGATTCATTCCTTTCTCTCCTCCTACCTTCTACCTCTGGATGATCTAGCAAATGGGTAAAAGTGCGTTTTGGCAGATTTGAGCTCGCAACGCACATGGTTTTCCAGGTAGGTCTTGTTTTTGACATTTATTTATTTTCCTTTCCTCTCTTTAAGTTTTATTTTTAGTTTTGTTTTTGGTTTTCCTTTCTTCCCCCTAAGACCGATCAGCTCCCTTCCCTTCCTCTTCCTGCCGAGCTCTTTCCCTCCTCCCTCTACGTCGGCTCTCCTCTCCCTTCTCTCCCATGAAATCTAAGGTTTCCACCTGTAAAGGGTAGAAAACTTGCCACCCTAACCTTGCCCCTTCCCACCACCTGTATCAGCAGCAAAATTTGCTACCGATACAGGTTCACACCACTGACCTGCATCGGTGACAAAATTAGCCACCGATGCAGGTTGAAAGTGCAAGGGCAGCAAATTTTGTCGCCCCTGCACTTTCCTACGAAACATGCATAGGTGAAAAATTTTGCCGCTTGTGATTTTTTCTTCCCCTTGCATGCAAGGGCAGTAAAATTCACTGTCCGTGCATGCAAACCATTTTGCATGCCAGGGCGGTGAATTTTGCTTCCCTTGCATTTTTTTCTCTAAATTTTTGTAACTCTAGAGAAATTTTCACCCTTTTTGATTTTCCCCTCCCCTTTTTTCTCTTATTTTTTGACCCATTTTTCGACCCGACCCTATCAAGTGCCCTTCTTTGGTCATGATCACTCAATGTGCAAATTCCTCAATTTGCCCATTTTTCTCTAATTAGATGATCATGATTATCATTACAGTCCCCCCTGAAGATTCTCGTTCGTCAGCACCCACTCAATCAAGACTAGTTCCAATGACTGAAGCTTCTTTGAAGAAGTCAAAGGCCATGAAATACCAGTACCAAGGCATTTTCTCGATCACCTCGGTCACTTCTAATGTCGATGACATTATGGACAGAGATTGGCCATGTGGATATGGCCAAGTTCATAACCAGAACCAAGGCGATGAACCCGAGTTCAAAAATGAGAAGGATAATCAAAAGCAACATTCATTTAGTTGCCTCTTTCCCAGTAGCAGCACATCATACAGAGTTCATCCTCAAGTGCACCCAATTGTATAATAGAGAGACCAGGTCAGTGTCGAATGCTAGCGGCAACATGATAATTTGACTGGACCTCAAATTCATCGATAAAGTCTTTATGTGCCCTCTTGCTACTGAGGTAATGAGAATTGACTTCGTTGAGGCACAAAAAGAGTATGACAAGGATATCAAGAGGGCAAAGAAGGTAATGAATCACAGGTGGCTCAAGACTCTTAGGACCAATTTATCTAGATGGTCATGAAATTTCTCGAGGAGTGATTTCATAAAAAATTTTGGTGACTTGATTACTCTTCTCAACAGAGTTCGAGGTCTACCATCTTCTTCAGAATTCTACGAATGGATGTATCCCTTCATCAATATAATCCTCCAAGGGAAGCAAGTCATCTTCTAGGGTGATCAGATCAGTAACACTCTTCATGAGCAGTTGGCCAAGGTATCTACTACTTCAAAGTTCTATATGACTTCATACTTGGTGTACATCACAACTTCAATACAAACCTTTCCAGATTTGACAACTGAAGGAGACAGGAGAACCACCCTAATCTACTCATATTAACCTCAATTAACACTGCAAGGATTAATTCGTCATTTTAGGAGGGTAAATGATGCCTTCTTCGTGGTATTTTTGTGCCTTTTTGACCCTCAACTCGAACAAAAAAGAGTATTTGATGAAGCCTGAACAGTCGTCAATGACTTTGGCTACACGTTTCTATAATTTCCCTCCTTTTGTTATCTACGAGTTGGCTTTTTCCAAGGCTATCCCCATATGCTCCTCAGATTTTCTTCTGACAAGTTAGTCTTAATGGAGATGTGTAGATAAATAGTTGTCATACACACTAGGAAAATGAAATTGAAATAGCCAAATTTTAGGTTCCCAGTTGAAATTGGCAGATACTCAATTTTGACTACAGCCAAAGCAAAGGTCATGGAAACAAAAATAAAACTGGTTACCATGAAACAGTTTAAGAGAAGGGACAATTTTGACTACAGGGATGTCAGAGATATGATTAGAAGAAAGACTCAGTTTCATGAGCTTATGATTGAAGACATCTGGGTAGACTTGAGAATAGCCAAATAAATCAAGAGGATGGACTACAACAGGCTGACTCTATAGCAAATCGAATATCTAGGGCTTGCAGATATTCCCTCTAATTTGGTCGATGATAAGAATATTATTAACAACAGATACTTAGTTGAGAAGGTTGATGGCTCTCCTCTGCTTCCCATTCAGTGGTCCCAAAAAAAATTGACTTCTTTGAGAAAAAGATTCGAACCAATATTGGCTAACACCAATGATTGGTTAGCAGCCAAAGAGATCACATTGAAGGAGTTCATTACATGATCAGAGGCTGAATTCCAAGTGAAAATAAAGAAGAAGGTAGAGAACAAGACTAAGATTAAAGGTGATGTTCTTTCTCCATCTAGGCCTCACAAGCCTAGAATCATCTTTGTGTCCAAGAAATCAAAGGTTGTTGAGGATCCAGAATCAACAGCTAAGGGGATTAGAGAACAAAACACCTAAGAACAGGTAGCCCAATAGATGGAGACAGATGACAGGCCTTCAGGGTAGAAAATAACTGAGCCTCTACCTTCTCAGGAAGGGGCACAACCACTTACAGGCGTTTCTCTTTCACCACCTCAATCTCATGTGGCATCTCCTTCACCTCTTTCTCCCATTAGTGTTTCTTCTTTTGGAGCTGCCTCTCTTTTCGAATTCATGTTTGGTGATCCTCAGGGCACTTTTAGAGATGTTCTTCGCTCATAAGGTTCCATCCCTAGTCTCTCTTCTCCTTCTTTTAATATAAGAGAAAGGTCCACCATTGACCAGTCAGCGGCTGACACGGTTTCACCAGTTACTCCCACTACGCCCATTGTTACCACTAGTAGTGTAGACGTTACCTCGGTGACACCAGCTGTAGGAACCATTGCCACAGTAAGTACTTCTTCTCTTCCACCTTGGTTGTCAGCTTTCATGCCCAAAAGGAAGAAATTAGCCATCTCTGCAGATGACTTTGATTTTGGCAAGATAGTGCCAGTGAAAGCTAAGGCCTCTAAGAGACCAAGGATCCTTTCAAAATTGGTTGAGGAAAAGGGGCACAAATTTATAGAAATAACTAAACCTCTGTAAGATGCAACCCTTGAGGGTTTTGACATGAGCAACTATTCCATTTCTCGTGTTGAGTTAGGGAAAGTTATTCATGAGGGTGTGAAGAGCGATCTATAATTTGCAATGGAAATCATGGTCCATAAATTTGATAGAGAAAATGAGATGAAAGATTACTATAAGGCAAAGACAGAGCAATCGACTGTAGTAGTCAGGAAATTCACCATTGCCCCTGAAGCAGCAACCCCAGAAGCCTTTTCCATAGACGACCCTATTATTCAGAAAGTAGAGAAAACCTATATGAAAGGGAAAGTACAAGAGAATTATATTGAAAAGATGCACACTCAGGGAATTTCCTTGCTTACAGAGGTTGCTGAGAAGACAGACAAGATGAAGAAGGTGAGGGCAAATTTAGAGGACCTCGTCTCTCTTATTTCTCAAGATATTGACAGTACAGATAAATATCTTAGCAAGTGGACAGAGATGAAGGATCTGAAAAAATGCACCTTGATATCTATCAGCATCATTGCCAACAAAGATTCCTATGTTGAGATCAAGGAATCACTGATATACAGGATTTAGGTACTCAATGAGCTGATCAAAGATCTCAAGTCTTCCAGGGATGCTAGCGAGGAAAGTGATACAAGCCTATTGAATAGACTGGAAGAATTGCCTTGCAACCTCACCTCCAGAGATAATCAATTTCTCTCAGTTGAAGAGATGATTCGAGAATTCAGAGGTATGATCCAGAGGGATTTTGAAGACAAAGCATTCTCAATGACTTCTATGGATAACATCTTGGATACTCAGTTAACTCTAGATAATCTAAGATCCAGGTTAACTAATCATGCCAAGGCAATCACAACATTGAAAGATGCTACAATCAGGGCCAAAGTGATCTTCAAGAACACCATTGCGCTAGATAGGATAAGAATTCAGGCATCTATCGCCATGTATGATGCTTATCTGAAGAAGTCCGGTAGCAAGAGCTGAACCATTTCTCCTTTCTCTCTTCTTCCTCTCTTCTCATGCACTTTTGTCATGTAAAAGTGCATGAAATTTTGTAATATGTAATTACATGTAAAAAATCCAAAAAAATATCTCAAATTCAAAGATGACTCATCTTTGACTAAGATATTTTTTATATTTCAATCCTTTTTAATTTTGAAAGTTTCTCCCTATATATAGAAGGAGCCTCTTTTGTAAAAGTATCTCTAGATAATTGAGAGCAAAAACTCTGCTAAAATTGAGACACTTTTTGAGACTTTGTGCTCAACTTATAAATCATATTGTATCGAATGAATGAGAAACAGGTTTATTTTAGATTTTGTGTTGGAGCAATTTGTGTTACTTAAGAAATAGTTCTTATGTTCTTTTCCTAATAATCTCTCATCTGTTTGATTTAATAAGAAAAGTGTTTGTGTTGAAATTGTCTAAAGACGGTCCTAAAGATAAAAGAAAGACTTTGAGCTACTTTTAACTTGGTGATCTTTTTATTCATTGTAGTTTTAGGCAAAAACTTTGGGTTCCATTTCACTCTACTGTTACGTGTTTTTGGATTAGTGAAGGAGGCAACATAAGACTTTGTGCTTATGTAGGTTTTCTTGTAGACTTTGTTATAGCTTCAAGAGAATTTCTACTCTGTTCTAGATACCATTCCTGAAAGAAGAGGAATGTTCTTAGCCATTGACCAAGATTTTTCTCTCTTGTTCCTTGGACATCATCTCTAAAAAAAGAGAGATGGATGGTGTTATACTATCTTGAGTATTATTTTCTACTTACTTATATATACACATATAGCATATAAATATTCATAGGGAACCTCCCCTTGATGAGAGGAGAGAATTATCTCGTTAAGATGTGGTAAACCTACACTTTTTGTGGCATAAATATCTTTGTATTGTGGTTGATATACCCATTTTGTCATTAGTTAGTTGACGACAAAATATTCACCCAACAAACTTAATGGGAAAGGTTGACATTGACAAGTTAACCTTTTATCAAATTTTGGCATTGTGTATTAACTACTCTAGGACAAGACCTAGCATAAGGAAATCAAGGTTAGAAAAATCCCCTAAAGTTAGACAATTAATGAAAAAAATCACTAATTTCAAGATAGACATTCTAGTATAATTGACATCCACATTATATAGCCTCAAAGTAAAAGTCAATGCTACCAACACTAAATAATTGTCAATATATTATCCTTGATGTAGACTCAAACATTTAGTAAAACATTTTCCTTTAGAGAAAATAGAGGTATTCAGTATTTGTGACCTAGACCATGACACCAAGAATTGTAAACATCTTATTACTATAAGAAAACAAGTATAACAAGTAGCACATATAGTTGATGAAGTAAACTTTATCAAAAAATAAGGAAACCAGTACTCCCAACCTTAAAATCAATTTGGTCCAAGATTTCTTCCCAATCCATGGATGGCACCATGGGATGGACAAGTCATACCACCAATGTGGGGACCACCATAGCCATAACTATATGGACTCAATAATGGATGTCATAGATGTGGGGAATGCCTTAAAATCAACTTTGAGCACAACAATAAAACTAACAACCATATTAGGTACAACAGTCACTTTCTCAACGGTCAAATCAATAATATTAGCCATGAAGAAGGTTTCTTCCACAATAGGCCTTGGTGCCTTCACAACCTTAGCCACCAACAATTGAGCAGCAGGTTAACCAACCATGGTTACTTGCCCAACCAGTGGCAAATCCAAAGAATATAAAAAATACACCTATTTATGATGTTGATTTAGAAAGTAATTTTACAATTAGTTTAATTGAATTTAATAATATTCAAACTCAGATCAGGGAAGGTAGTAGGAGATTCATCCATTACCATAACTAAAATTTTTAATGATGAAAACACTCTTGAGCCATTTTTAGTCTAAGAACCAACTGAAGAAAAGGTAAAAGCCACAACCACACCAACCACAATTCAAGATCCCCTTGTTATTCCATTTCCTAAGAGAATAAAGGAAGAGAAACCTAAGAATTTTTTTGAATTGATGCATGGATTAAAAGAGATGAGAATAGAAATTATATTGTTAAGAGCCATTAAAGATATTCCTGAGTTGAATCAAATCATTAAAAGATTGTGCATCAAGGCACCAAGAACAAAGAAGTAGTATCCTAAAATAATTTAGGTAATAGGTATGATTGTTTATTCACTAGCATAAAACATACTTGTTCTTAAATATGTAGATCTTGTCAATCTTGTAATGATTGTGACAATTGGGAACAAGTCCATTCTAAATGTGCTTGTAGATCTAGGTGTTGTCATAAACATAATGACTATCAACATAGTAGAGTATTTATCTCTCATAGGGCTTTAGCCTACCACTACAATCTTGTAAATGGTAGATCAATCCACTATTACCCTTAAAGGAACCATAGAAAATGTCCCACTCACCATAGAATCCTGTAAATACCCTGTTGATTTCATGATCCTTCAACATAAACCAAAGAGGGTAAGATATCCAATCATTCTTGGTAGACCTTGGTTAGATGTAGCTATAACATGAATTGACTATAGATCTGGAAACATGACCATTTATAATGGAATTCATGTTAAACGGATATCTCTCTATCCACCTATTAGACCTTCAATGGGTCTTTTCGAGCAAATATGTGTATATACCTGAATAAAACTAGACTAGTGTATCTTCTTTATCCACGGTTACCATAAAATAACATGACTAATAGTTTTAAAAACAAATAACAAAATATTTAGACCAAGAAATCTTATTTTTGAATTCTGGCAATTTTGCTCCAAAGTTTGAAATCCTAGCTCCGAAGATCGATAGCTTAGTTCTAAAGACTAGAAGTTTAACTTCAAAGGCTAGTGGCTTAGCTATGAATACTGATAGCTATGCTTCGAAGATGAAAAATCATGAATGGAAAGAATCATCCTCAACAAACCATAGTTGATTGGACTCAAAATGAGCAGAATTTATTTTTACATGATTTCCATTATCTATTAACTAATATGCTTTCCATAAGTGAAAATTTTTAAAAGGATGTAGCTACACTTCACATGTTACTACCACACACATCTATTGAATGTGTTGATGAGTAAATCTAAATAGTTAAATTTCATTATTACAGGCACTAAATAGATTACAATCCAACCTGGTAAACTATTGAACATCAACAGTTGGTTAACTGGCCAGTAATAAATAAAAGTGTTTGATGTATTGATACAACACACAATTTTTTTTATTAGGATTACAATGATATGAAAGGAATACATCCCACTATCTATACACATCACATCTACACTAAAGATGTTAGACCAGTTAGGCAACTACAATGAAGAATTAATCTAGCTTTGAAAGAAATTATTAAGGAGATAGAAAAAATATTGGAAGTTGGTTTTATTTATTCCATATCTGATAGTCAATGGGTTTTACCTCTATTAATTGTGCCTAAAAATAATTAAAAATAGAGAGTTTGTGTAGACTACAGATAATTGAATAAAGCCACTATGAGAGACTACATTTCCTTACATTTTGTTAATCAAGTTTGGAATAATTTGGTAGGAAAATAGTATTTTTATTTATTAGATGGATTCAGTGGATATAATCAAATCATAATAGCACCTGAAGATCAAGATAAAACTAAATTTACCTACCCCTAGGGAACATATGCTTATACAGTCTGTTGGGTGAATATTTTGTTACCAACTAACTGATGGAAAAAATAGGTTGTTTCAACCATAACATAAGAAGATTTATCGGCCAAATGTGCAGGTTGACCACATCAAAAGAGGACAAATCTCTCCTCTCATCAAGGGGAGGTTCCCTATAACTATGAAGTACTATATACTATATATATAAGTAGAAAATAACACTCAGGGGTAGGATAACACTATCCATCTCTTTTTTTTCAGAGATGATGTTCACAGATATAGGAGAATTTTAGTGAAAACACTGAAGGCACTTCTCTTCTTTTAGAAGTGGTCTGCAGCAAATAGCAGGAATTATTTCTGAAAAGTAACTAATAAGTAAATGTAATAGGGTGTAATAACTAGCAGAATGAGGTGTAGCACAAAGTTACCACCTCAACTACCAAAGAGTGAAATATGAAGGATAATGGGGGCACAAAGTCATCCCAAGATCCTTTAAACAGAAACAAACTAAAAAACAAATATGCTAAAGACAATTGTGGCAGCACAAAGTCTCTCCACAGTCGGCTTCAGGACACCTTCCTGATTACTTCCACTAGTTCTAATTGTTAAATTAAATAGACAAAAACACTTCTAGGAAATAGACACAAGAATAATTTCCTAAATAACACAAGATATTCCAGCACAAATTCTGAAAGGTCACTTGTTTTCTCATTCAAATAAATAAATATGATTAACAATCTGAGCTCAAAGTCTCAGGAAATGCCTTTCAATTTGGGTAGAGTTTTGCTTCTATAACAGAGATCTCTTTTACATAAAATAAGAGATTACAATATATAGCAGCCAAAAAAGACTTGGCACTTTGTTTCATGGAATGGCCCATGCTGCATTCAATGCCTTGAATGCATTTTTAGTTATGTCAAGGGGCCATGCTAGAACAGGGCATTGGCCTTAACTGTGGCATGTCAAGTCATCTCAAATGTCTCTTTTTGAAGTATGGACCGCCTGGTCCTTTTCTTGATATGTGTGTAGCTATCCACTTCACCTTTACTCAATGGAGAAAAATAGGCCACATCTTTGAGTGCTCACACTCTCTAATGTCCACTTGGTGGATTGTTTCACCTACTAGAATAACTTCTGCGTAGATATTTCTAGATTTCCTGCATTTGTTCTCTTTTTCCTCACCATGTCTTGTCCTTCCTTGGTAATCTGAGCTCTCGGGGCTATCTTCTCACTTTCTGCTAGCTCCTTCAGCTTCTTCTTTGGCTGGTCACTAAATTTGTTCACAGGGTCTGCGCCATATTTAAAAATCATCATATATTTTATTAACTTGAATTTGACGTCCATGGGGACATCATGATCACTTAGTCACTTGAACTACTTTGAACCTTGAACCTTGGAGTGCATCAGTTCAATGGTTCAAAGTGGTTCAATGGTCAGCAGTTCAATTAGCTTGTCTATTCACTCGGCTCTTTGGTTCAATCATTCTTCAAACCCTTCAGTTGAACTCCTTATTAAACTTCTTCTGCTTCTTCCATTCACTCGAAGCTTCCTTTCACACTTTGAACTTCTTTGAACCCTTTGAACCTTTGAACTTTGAACCACTTTGGTTCAAGGTTCAACGGTTCATTCTCTTTTCTTTGAATCTTTTGGTCCTTCAAACTTTTTGGATCCTTTTCTTTTCTGTTGAACTCATTGAATCTTTGAACTTTGAACTCTTTTGGTTCAAGGTTCAACAGTTCAATGGTTCATTCTTTGTTCTTATAAGTCTCTCAAACTTTATTGAACTTGTTGAACTTTTGAACTTTGAATTCTTTTGGTTCAAGGTTCAACGGTTCAATGGTTCAATATTTCTTCTTCGAAGTCTTCTTTTGTATTTTGAAATTCCTTGAACCTTTGAACTTTGAACCATTTTGGTTCAAAGTTCAACGGTTCATTCTCTTTCTCGAAATCCTTTGGTCCTTCAAAGTTTTTGGATCCTTTTCTCTTCTGTTGAACTCATTGAACCTTTGAAATTTAAACTCTTTTAGTTCAAAGTTCAATGGTTCAATCTTTCTTCCTTGAAGTCTACTTTTATTTAAGTCCTTCGAAGCCGTTGAACTTTCTGAAGCGGTTGAACTTTGAACTTGCTGAAGTGCTTAACTCTTTGAAGTTTGCTGATATCGTTGAACTTTTGAACCCATTGAACCTTTGAACCTTTGGAGGTGGGGTTCAATGGTTCAATGGTTGAATCTTTTATTTGAAGCCTACCGATAGACCTTTCAGTTGAACTTCGATGTTGAACCAACCTTGAAATTGCCTAAGTGTTTGGAACTTGTTCTTTTGTGAGAGCTCGCCTGTTAAAGTTATTGAATCCATTGAACTTGTGAGTTTCTTAGCTGAAAATGCTTGAATAATTGAAGAACTTGAATGCTCAGAACATTTTTTGAGGAGGAAGGAGAGAATTTTGCCCTGCAGGACCAAAATAGTTGATATGTTGTCCCCAAAAATGAGTGATGGATTTTGGGAACAACACAGTCATTTCTTTTAGATTATGCAATGCACCTACTACCTTTTAGAGAGTAGTGTTAGCAATCTTTTTTTATCTTATAAATAATTCCATGGAAGTATACATGGATGATTTCACTATCCATGATACTACATTTGATGAAGCTTTGAACAATTTGGATAAAGTACTTATTAGATATGAGGAACATCAAGTATCTTTGAGTCATGAGAAATGCATCATAATGGCTAATGAAGAGATAGTCTTAAGATATCATATCTCTTTTCAAGGAATAAAAGTAGATCCCAAAAATATTGAGGTAATTTCTAATCTTCCCATTCCATAGACAAAAAGTGATGTTAAATTTTTCTTGGTCATGCAGGATATTACAAAATATTTATTGAAGACTTCAATAAGATAGTTGGACCTATGTTTTCTTTAACAAAATACAGTGAATTTGTATGGAATGATAAGTATCAAGAATCTTTTGAAACATTAAATAATAAACTCATGACTACTCCAGTCTTGAAAGGACCTGATTGGGAAAAACTTTTTTTATATCTATATTGATGCTACAAATAATGCATTAGGAGCAGTTTTAAGACAAAGAGATGAGGATGAAAAAATATGTCATTTATTATATCAGCAAGAATCTTACTCCCACAGAGAATAACTACACTACTACATAAAAATAATTTGTTGTTGTTGTCTATACTATAAACAAGTTTAGGTATTACATTACTGGTTATCAGGTATTTATCTATATAGATCATTCAGTTATTAAGTACTTAATAAATTAGTAGTAGGTGGAAGAATAATTAGATGGATACTAATGTTTCAAAATTTTTACATTACCATTATAGACAAATTAGAGAAGTATAATGTTGTTACTAACTTTTTGTCTAGATTGATCACTACAGATGAAGATGAACTTATGGAGGATTCTTTTCTAGATAAACAACTATTTTCTATATGTACATACTCCCCATGGTTTGTAGACATGGTAAATTACTTGGTAATAGGAAATTTTCTTGATTCCTTTACTTTTAAAAAAAAATATATTTGGTTAGAGCTAGTTCTCATTTCAAATGGTTTAAAGACATTATTTAAAACTGGACCTAATCATGTACTTCACATGAGTGCCAAAGAAGATAAAGTGTATGACATCATAAGAGCATGCCATAGTGAACCAAGAGGAGAAAATTATTCATAAAAAAATATCATTCATAAGATCCTTGGTGCAGATTATTACTGACCATCTCTTTACAATATTGTCAAAAGGTTTGTATGGTAATGTGATCCTTGCCAACGGATAGGTAAGCCTACTCTATCTTCTAAAATTCTTCTCCATCCTCAAATAAGTTTAGAACTAATACAAAAATAAGGTTTGGATTTTTTTGGACCAATCAACCCACCATCTCAATGAAAAGAATATTTATTAGTATGTATTGATTATGTTACTAAGTGAACTAAAGTGCAGGCACTCATATTTGTCAAGGAATAAACAGTTTCTAATTTCTTATATCATAATATCATGCTAATATTTAGATTTTTTAGATCTTTTATTTCATATTAAGGGCCCCAATTCATGTCCAACATGGTCAAGGCTTTCATAGAACTGTACCAAATCAATTATCATAAATCTTCACCATATCATCCCCAAGCTAATGAATAAGTGGAGGTCACTAACTGAGAGATAGAAAATATTTTCACAAAAAGAGTGAATAAAAGTAGAAAATATTTGGTAGAAAAATTATCTGAATTTGTTTGGGCATACAATACAATATGGAAGACAACTACATGATTATCTCCATATAAACTTGTGTATGGAAAGAAACCTTTATTACCAATAGAATTTGAATCATAGACATTGAAGACAACAACTAATATGAGAATCATTATTGATGAAGCACATAAATAAAGAATAATGCAATTAAATGAGTTGGATGAACTGATAATGGATGCACTCACTTAAACTAGCATGATCTAGAGATGGAGAAAATAGTGGCATGATACTCACATCAGATAAATATAGTTTCAAGAAAGAAATTGGGCACTTCTATTTGATTCTAAATGTTAAAATTTTAAAGGTAAGATTAGAACAAGATGGTTAGAACCATACTTGATCAAAACTATTTTTAGCAATGGCTCTATTTAGCTTAAACCAATTAATGGTTACCAAAGGACACTTTTGGTCAATGGTCACAGTATTAAGGTATACAGAAGACCTCTCAGAAAAGAAGAATTTATTGAGCATAATCAAGACCAATTTGATGTTGTAGAAGAACCTGGTTTTTCCACTAAGGCCAAATGACCTTCACTGCAAACATCCAATAAAGGAGTGCTGAAAATCAACAAATGGTGGTTCTCCTCCCTTCAAACTTCAAAAAAATAAAAAATGAGAAAATAAAAAATAAAAAATACTAAAAAGTGAAAATCAACAAATGGCACTTTTCAAAAGAAGAAAACTTATACAATAAAATATGCATTGTTGTCGATTAACCTATCTTCTTAGACTTATTTATCCTTGTAGGACACATGGAAACTCTAGGACATAGACATGAATTCATACGACAAAGGTACAATTGTATTTCTTTCCCTAAAAAGTTATTTTTTATTTCATGTCATGCATGTGTAATCATTAGGCAATCAACACTTTTTTAAATGGACAAGTTTTGATAATGTCATGTGGATATGATGAAGTCAGCATCATCATCACCAAAATCAAAGATTTGATGTGAAGTTATTTTTAAAAAGACATTTTAAAAAAGATATGATGTGATGTAAAAATAATTACAGGTATTACTTCAAGTGATGCCAATAATGACCCTTACACCATATCATTGATGATGATCAAAAAAGTCTTTTCCCATTAAATCTTGAATTCTCTAAAGTGCTCATCATAATTATTGCCATAATTTCATGATATCTCTTGATTTGCTATTCATTGTTGCTACTATCCATTATTACATCAGATCCCTAGTTTCTTGCCTTCTTCTGTACCTTATGCAATTTTGAGTTCTATTTTTCATAGCGTAATTATATTTTTAAACAAATAGTGAAAATTTTGAAGTTGGGAAGTAGAAAGAAGAAAAGTGAACCATAATCATCAGATACATTGCTTCACGATGAATCAGTTAGAGACATTTTTGAGTTGGCAGGATGGTTATTTTCTTGAAAATGTTTTAAAATTTTCAAGAAGATATTGTGCAAGAATTCTTTATATTTTTTGATGTGGACCATTCTATTGTCAGAGGTAACCACATTCTAGTGGATCCCTCTGTGATCAGTGCACTCTTTGGAATTCCTGATGAGGGTGTAGTTCTCATAGATAAATTAAGTTTTGTCAACTTAATTCAAATGTTTATTGAAGGAAATGAGTTCCATTCTAGATTGGCCAAATCCTCACAAGGAGTGGCTAGAGGAATTATAAGAGATAGCCTTCTAAAACCATGGTAAAATGTTGCATTTTATATTATGAAATATCTTACTTATGATGGTCCATTTACAGTAGTCAATGGAGATGCCATACAACTTCTTATTCACTTGAGAAAAGGAGCCACCAGCGTTGAGTACCAGATAAATATTTCATATTTTCTTCACAATGACATAATTAATGTTTCTAAAAAATTAAAAAGAGGTATTTGGTTACCCTCATATGTTGACATCATTTTTTGTAAGAACCTAAGGGTGAAAAGGCTTGGTCCTCCTTTCTCCATAAATCCTCCCAAATTTCTATCAAGAAAATACTATGCCCTATTTCTCCTTCCCCCAAAATAACACAAATTGAAGATGGCCCATATTCAGTGCCCTCAGATCTAAAGATGTTGCACCAAAGAATGAAAGATGAATGGGAGTTTCCTCAAAAAACCCTATTCCTCTAATCAAGCTTTGACGCAATCATTGGTTCATTTTGTAGGAGGAAGAAGAAGGAGATGTTCAAGCAGCTAAGGTTTTGGGAAGCTTAATATCTCCCATAGAAGTTACAGATGTTGAAAAAGTATCTGAAGAATAAATTCATGCATAAAAAATTATAGTTGAAGAAGAAATCCTTTTAGAAGAAATTTTGGCTTAAGAAGTAGAAAGACCTTTACCCTCTACAACTGAGAAGGGTAAAACTCTATTTATAGAAGAAGGTCCATTTTCTCCTAGCCTGCTAATAAAGAATAAGAGTTACAACATTTCATGGCTCTATCCCGGTATGAAGAAACAATTTGATAGTAAAAATTAGAATAATATTTCTTCATTCAACACTACAAGGTAAGAACCAAATTATTTCAAATTTAGAAAGAATATGTAAAGAATCTATCGCTCAAATTAGGGCATAAGAGGTAATTCTTATAGTAATAAATGATAAGCAGAATAGAGTACATAATCTAATGTTTTCCCAAAGTCAAGAATTGAGTACTTTACAAAATTCTTTTGCCATTAAAGATACCCAAATTGTTGATTTGTAAAATTCTATTGTTGATAAAAATACTCAGATTAATAATTTGCACCAGTGTATTTATGATAGAAATACATTTATTGTTCAACACATTACTACAATACAAGATATAACCACTCAGACTGTTGAGTTACAAGCCTCCTTACAAGCCATACAGAGAGAGATGAGGGAAATAACAATCTAGACTGAATGATGTACAATAGTTATTCCTTCCTTCCCCCTTCCACTCCATGAGATGATTTCAGTTTGGAGCAGAACCTAGCATAAAATTTAAAAGTTGGAGGAATAAAATTATTAGATTAAAGTGGAGTCTCAACAATAATTGCAAAAATCTTAGACTTTCATTCAGAATATTTGTGCAATTTCTTAAAAAATATCATGTAGGTAACCTTCCTTTGTCTATGTTCTTTTTATTAATGAACAGTTCTACAAATGGTAGATATAGTTGATTTCACTTGGATTTACTCATATTATTAAAGATGAACACATGTTTATGGATGTCTTTCTCAAGATTACCATAGAAAGATAAGATGAAATTTGTGAATTCTATATTTTTAACATGTTGTTATGTTATCAGTCTCGTTTTCTAGTAAATTTATTTGTAGGAGAAACACAATTATGTGTTTTCTTTTCTACTCTAAGAAATTAGATAGCATGGCAAAAACCACACAATAAATTTTTAGAATTAAAAAACACCATAAGTTTGTGTATGAGATCCCAATTTCTAGAGGCCTAAAAGCTTCTTGTTGCTTTTAAACCCATGTACCATATATACATGAAAATAAATACCATGAATTATCGAGGGATAATATAGAAACCTTTAGAGATTTTATGGTCCAAAATTCTACCAATTCCATCAATGCCAGCATAGCCAGGTGGGAGACATTACCTATTGCTTTCAAACGTAAGGAAGGCATGAGTCCCACCATTATCATGTGGTGTCTTAGGAGAGCTCAGTCAATTGCATAGATTATCACTCAACTCTTGGATGAGAGAGGATCTGGTGTATGGATTTGAATGATATTCAAGCCTCTAATTCTTGTTTTTCCTCTATCTCCATGGCAGAGTTGGCACAATCAGGTGAAAGTTGAATTTCAGGCTTAGTTGCACATAGTAATGAGGAATTATGGATTTTTGCCCATCTCCATGGCAGAGTTGGCACAATCAGGTGAAAGTTGAATTTCAGGCTTAGTTGCACATAGTAATGAGGAATTATGGATTTTTGCCCAGAGGTCATCATGATTTGGGACACTATTTTCAGATTTATGATCTCAATCAGTAGTTAGAGTTTGAACTTTTTTATTGAAGCCTAATTCTTCCACTAAGTTTGCAAGAAGACTTGCAAAAGGTAATGTGTGGGGGATAAATGATGAGAATTCCATATAGCTCATTATATCTAATACAAATTGTCCATAAGTTTTGATTTTTGGTTATATATTGCATTGCATTTAATAGTTAAGGTCTTGTCTAAGTAGGAAATTAATGCAATTTGTCCTTTATTTGTATGTGATACTTTGTCCATTTTTATCTTGTTATTGTGTCTAACTTGGATGAAATGAGCACAGTTTTGTGTACAAAAACATATTCCTATAGTGGGATAATTTTGAGAAGACATCAAATAGTTTGGTAACTTTTTTTGCTATAATTTTGAGGATTCGACAAACGAAATCTGAAGATCTAATGCTCTGTATATGCTCTGAAGATGTTATGAAGGCACTTTGAAGACCTGTAAAGAATGATCTAAAGATGCCCAGGCATGCTCCGAATATGTCCAGTTGGATCTTATATATCAAGAGAGTGATTCTAAAGATATCTATTATATATAAATATACTTTCCAATTTATATATATTATTTTAGATATTATTATTCATAGTAATGATTTAAACTGATCCAGATATATTTTTACTTCTATTTTGTAAAAATGGATAAATCTCTTTGAATCTATGCTAGTTATTTTCTGTCTATTATTAGTTGAGTCAATTCCAATGCCTTCCTATAAGTGTGGGATCTGATTCCTAGATCATCTATATTATGAATAAGTAAATTTAGCCGTTTAGATCACTAGATATTGATTTCTTTGAATAAATGTTGAGATATGTTTTAAATACATATCTCCTCATTACAGATAGTTAGATAAGAGTGAGAAGGTTATTGAAGTTAGTTAATCAATAAGAAATCAAAAAAAGCATCCTAGTATAGTTTCACATATTTGTATATGTTCTTTTGACAATGAAATAAAGTTCAACATTCATTTTCATTACTGAGTAAAGTTATTCCTATTTTGAGGAAGGAGCAAGGGGCCACTTCTCTCCGAATATCGGGACAAGTTGGTACTTTTAGTTTATAGTTTAAAAGTATTTTATTTAATTTAGGTATAATTCATTTACTACAGAGTATAATTTTCTTTTAAATTCAAGAGTGATTTATTTTTTAATGTAAAGTATGATTTCCTTTTCAAAATCAAAGTGTGAATTTTCTTTAATTTAAGTGTGTTTCCATTACATGCAGAGGTTGTTTCAATTTAATACAAGTGAGTTTTCTTTATGCAAGAGTGTGTCTTTAAATTTAATAAAAAGTAAAGTTTTTTAACTTATTTCCATATTCAAAATTTATCATAATCCATTTAAGTGACAATAAACAACATTCTCATATTCTATAATATCACACTATTCTACCCAATCGGGCAAGTTGAGTAAGAACATCATATGTCTTATACTAGATGTTTAAGTGATGGTGTGAATACCATAAGAGATCTTCAATTGACAAACCTTCTAAATTTGGTTTTTTTCAAAATAGAGTTAAAATCTTATTTATTTTTCTTAGAATTTAGACATCATAGTAGAAGTAAATCCCCCAAACATCAAACTATAAAACTCTAATATCAAGCAGTCTCATTGCATATAGCCTTGGTAGAAAATGACACCAATCCACTAATTGGTTAAATAATAGGTATAATGATAGCCTATCATTTCTTATAATATATTTTTTGGTAGGCCTTGGACTCATCACATGAGGCCTACTGCCTCCTCTACCTGCTAATGTGTTAAGTTTCCCCATAATGGTGCTATCTCTAGGATTCAAAGATACACCAATCCTTGGAATTTTGAACAATTCCAATAACATGGTGTATTCAAAATTTTAACCCTTGAACCCTTTTCGAGTGTTCCATTCCAAGAATATCAACATTTCAATTTTCCTATGAAATCTATTCAAGGTTATCATGGTCACCTCAAACTCATCAGGAACATACCACCTAACCTCTTAGACTCTGATGATGATGAGCCATACGAGATCAACCTCAAGATCAAAACTTCATATCTCTCTCCTCATCTCATTTCCCAATTTTCATTGTCCTTTAAGCCACATTCCCATTAGCTACCTATCAATGATATACCCGTGGTCTTAACCAAGACTCAATATTCTATTCATCACGCAACATTTGATGAAAATATCATAGCTACCTACAATAATGACCTTCATACACTTGATTATGATGATGGTTATACTTTAGATGATCCATTTCTAAGAGGTCTTGTTCAATATAGAGATGCTAAGATCCTTCATTATCATTCTTTTTTGTTTCAGTCTTTTCATTTCTCTTATCATATTCCATCTCATAAAGTTCTTAATTATAATATTATTCTCTTGTTTGTAGGGTAAAAATGGATTGTTTTCAAGACACACCTCTAATTTCAATCGAGCCTCTTAAGATCATGCTTATGGATCATGTTATGACTGGTCCCTATCATTTTGCTAGATATCATGATCCCTATAGCTTAGTTCCCCTAGATATGTTTGTTACTACCCTTAAGCCCTCTATGCCTCCTACTTCTCCCTAAAATAAGCCTAGTTCAAATCCTACTCCCACTCTACCCTTAGCTGAGCCTTGTTTTGTATTTGATTATGCTTCTTTTTCATCCAAGCCTATCCTAGTCTCTTTACCAACCCTACCTCCCCTTGGTGATAGACTTATTCTTTTATCGTAGCTTGATCCCTTGCCTACCCAATGGGTCAATCACCCTTACTATGACATTCATAGAGCTATCAATCATTGGACTAGAGACTGCAAGTTACACCAACCACCTCATATCTTGTTTCTATTCCTTCCATTAGTAAACCCACAAAGTTTGTTAACAAATGTATCTATTACATCTAGAACACAGATAATCATTCCTCTACCCATTTTCAAAAGCTTTGATAATATATCAACACCTTGCATCCTACACTTTCTTAGCTTAAAGACACAGTTATACCACCTCCCAAGTTGTTCCCTGAGTATATTCCTAAATATGGAGAGGTATACCATCTTTAGCACTAGTGCGGTACCTGTATACAAATAATATTTTTACCATTTTATTGATTACTAATGATTTACATCTTGTAGAAACCCATCGAGACTCAATCTCTGTAAGTGCATGCCCTAAGGGGTATACTGAGAAAGGGGTAGGCAGACCTTTGGTGATTTGCAATATTGTTGTCCCTTCTTATCACATTATTACTAATCTAACCAGATCCTAAAACCATTCCCTAAGCTACTTCTCCTCCCTTGATTATTCCTCTAGTATTTTCCTCTTTCCATCTCTCCTTTCTTGTATTAAAATCTTTTTTGACTGTCGGATATACTGGGTCAACTGGGTCAACCTAGTACAGTTTAGGGCTATACTTTACTTTCTTGGTTTGTTAGCATTTCGACCCCAACTTAGACTTGGTAAATTATCCATAAAAAAACACTGGGTCAACTAGGTCAACCCTGTGTAACTGATGTTCCTGAAAGGATTTAGGGTAAGATCTTCATATATATTCAAGATCATATCTATCATTATTCATATGTATAATCAAGAGTTTTTATTCGCTCATGATTCTTCACAATCTGCTCTTACACCATTCTACTTGAGGAGACTTAGCTTAGGTTTCTTATTTAGATAATCTAGTCTTTTGGATAAGTCTTGGATGCTTTGGCCTTTCTTAGTGATCTTTATAAATCACAACAACCTCTTGAAAAGTTATTTTGGTCAAGGGAGAGATTGAGTCTCAACGGATTCACATTGATGTAAGTATATTCTAACTTTGTTCTCCTCTCCTTTGGTAGATAGAAGTAGCATAAGTGTTGGCTTGAATAATAATATATTTCATACTTTATGTATTAAGGTGTTACTCATACTTACTTTAATTGAAGTTCCCTATACATATTTATTTTATTACTTCTAACCCCCACTTTGAGCCACAAGCTTTGGTGTGTAATAGATTAGATTTTACTTTCTTGCTATTAGAATAAATTGAACATTTAAAACCTTAGGACTCCATTAGGGTTGTTGTGTGATTGTGTTAGACTGTAGGTTTTGGAACCCTTCCTAGCATGATATATTGTGACAAATGATACAAGTGATCCGCTAATTGAGTCCAGCAAAACCCCTTATTAGTCATGATCCCACTTAACAAGTGTATCCTAATTAGAAGTGTAGGTGTGATCTATCTTATCTAATCTATGATTAATTCATAGACATGATGCATTTTTGATTGCATACATTCTAGTGAACCCAACATGAACTAACCCTTATAGTATTTGCTCACTTTTACCTTCATTTATTTCATTTATTTTTATCATATATTTTGACATACTGGATTGATTCTGTCGACCTAATATTTTATCTCTATATGTTGGTTACAGGAATAGAAAATTGGATCAACCTAGTTGACCCAATACAAGATTCTAGCCTTTCAAACACCTAGTTCAGCCTACTAGGTTGACCCAATCATCCCCTTATAGTTTTATCATTTTTCAATAGGTTCCTGTATAGCTTTATCGATACTGTTGACTCAATTTACAGGTTTCTCAAGCATACTTCCAAGTTCTAGACCAGAAATCTTCTTAATTAAATCTTTCCTTTTTACTTCTCTATTTATTTCGTTTCTATCTTTCATTTCACAATTTGTAGTCTTCAAAAATGCCTTTACACAGTCAACTGGATTGACACTATCGACCTAGTTTTGTGTTTTGTGTGTTATTTGAAATAACTGGGTCAACACTACTGACCTAGTTCATTTTTAGACTTTGCTTTTATATTACAGGTTCAACCCTATCGACCATGTTCTATATTTTATGCATATAATGTCAACACTATACCTTGTTTCAAATTTGGAATTAACATCATATCTATTAGTAATTAGCTCACACACTTTTGTTTTCATGTTGTTTACATGCTTAGAATATTACACATAGTCTAATCAAGGGATTTTTAATTAATTTCTTAATTTCACTATTTCTATTTTATGCACACACGGCCAAATCACATAACATAAACAAGCACTTTAATATCTTGCCTACCCTAGGCCAATCTACTTGGATTTCATCACCAAGGGGGACACTGAATTGATGCTTTGTTCATGTACAAAGCGTGATTAATGGTATATTCTGGCTAAGCACCCAACACCCTTATCACTACGGTGTGTGAAGTGAGGGGGTAGGCCCCAATACCAAGCCTGTATCATTGCCACTATAGTCCATTTTAGCCCAAACTATCTAAAACCATCCTTAGATTGCTATCTATTACCTTTCTTATAGCCAACTTCTCATCACATTCAAAATCATTCTTAATAATCTAATTAACAATCAAGTTGACCAATTAGTTAGCTTTACTTTTCAATTTGTTTACTTGCTCTTTGTTTAATTATATGTGTAAAAACTTGCATTATTTAGTGTTAGTGTAAGTTTTTATTTTTTGTGCCTCAATTGGATTGATTAGCATTGATCCAATTGATTGTTTATTTCCTTTCAGCTCTTACTTTCCTAGATTAGCTACAAAAATTATCATGTTTCAATTCATAACTTGTTATCATTTTTCTCTTTCTCCTTGCCTATTGTATTGGATCAACCCAGTCGACCCTGTATCTTTCTCAACCCCTATTCACTGTACTAGATCAACCCTATATAGTCCATAGCTTCTTTTTTCCATCTTTTTTTGCCTCTATTCACTATACTAGATCAAGCCATTTAACCCTATATAGTTTACAGGATCTATTTTCTATACTGGATTGACCCAGTCAACCATGTACTATTTTTTGCTTTCCCTATTTGTCAATCAGATTCCTTATCCTTTCAATTTTGCATTATGTTCATCTCTTTTTAGTCAGAATGAAATCTCCTATCAGAATCTTCTTTGATATCTTGAATCCATTTAGATACTATATGGGATGTTCATTTCTTCTTTTTTTTCCTCCTAAGAGCACCATCACTCTTGGGGCACCTCTTCTCCTCCATCTATGAAATGAAATATGGTGAAAATAACACCTCAAGATGAAGTTGATGGATCTGATCCTTTTATACTTACCAAGAAAATTCTCAAAATCTTCAAACTAAAGTGGGAGTGATTGATACAAGTTTAATTAACAATCCCACTAATCCTTCTTCTATCAATCTTCTCCCTAACACCAATATGGGGAGTGTTCCTATAAACACCAACCCACCTCCTGATACAACCCAACTATTTTCCCTAGTCATTCAACAAATGAAAATTATGCAAAATTCTAATACCAATCAAATGATGCAACTTCAACAACATTTAATCAATGTGGCTAATCAACCTCCAACTATTCATCCTCAAGCTAATCCTAATTATATTCCTCCACCTCTGAAGAATGCCTCAAGTAATAGTATTACTCAACACATAATGAATAACAAGATTCTTCAAACCATTCAAAATGAATCTTTATCCTCCTTCATTGTTTTCATTAATATTGGTAACATATCACTAACTATCAAATATGATGGGACTAAGGACATTGCCTCATTTTTTAAAGCCTATGGCAACCTTTACACAGAGTGGATCCAAAATAATACATTTACCACTACTAAACTCTTAGTCAAAACCTTCACCAGTGATGTATTATAATGGAATAATTAACTACCCCAACATTCTATTTGGCAACTTGAAGATTTGGTTAATTCTTTGGTTAAAGAGTTTCAACACAATGATCTTCCTGAAAATTGTCTTAGCCACTTTATTAATGCTAAGCAATCTCCAACTGAATCAGTTCATGAATTTATCAAAAATAGAAATTTTTATCTCATAAAGCTAATCATAACATGAATGATTATAACTTATTCAAACTCTTTTTCATGGCTTTAACTCCTACTCTTCAATATAAGGTTTAAACCTATGCTCCTCAAACACTTAATGAAGCTCTTGATCAATCTAAGCATCAATATTTTCTTATGAAGCAATTTGAACCTAATCCTAAACTTCTTAAAGTATATTTCCAAACATCTAATGTTATCACTAGTAATGCTCCACAAACCAAACAAGGAATTTCTAAGATTGATATTCCTTCACCTTCTCATACACCTCTTTCAGTTCAATAAATGAAACACTTTTTACCACCCTTGAAACCTTTCATCTATTCCAATGTTCCTCATAAGTGGTATGACCCTAATCTATTTTTCTAGTTCCATGCTGACATTAAGTATTCACATGAATCTTGTAGAGGGCTCTATAAATTTATTATTTCCTATATGCTTGGTGATTCATTCAATCATGAAGCTATGATCAAACTTTGTCATCAAAAATACATTATTGCTTCTCAAAAACAACAAACTTTTAAATCTTCTACCTCTAATAACCAAAAACTTCTTCTAATAATCAATCAAATGTCAAGGATGTTTGTACCATTGATGTTGATTATGATCAATACTATAACAACTCTCAATATGTCAACACTGCCAAGGTCAATTATCATCGTAAATTGGCTCACAAAGATCCTGTTACCAAGCCTAAAAAGCCATATTTAGAAGAATAACTTCTTAAAGATACTACCACTACCAATATTTATTTATAAGCACCTGAAGAACAACTTCCTCCTTTCGATCCTCCAATCACATCTATACCTTTCAAAACTAATTTACCTTCTAAAACTCGTGTTGGTTCTTCTAAATCTCATTAGAATTTTCTTGAAGAACTCAAATCTATGCCTTGTAATATTTCTCTTATAGAGTTGGTTCGTACTTCATCCTATCATCATAAATTTTTTATGTAATAACTTCAATAAATTGAAGATCCATCCTCCATAGATGAAAAATCACCTTCTCTTGATTCTCAACCTACTAATGTCAACACCATTGAAACCTCATGTCCCTATTCCAAACCTTCCATTGAATTCCTTGAAGAGGACATGATTAATAATGAATTTATTTTTTGTGTCGATGATCCACCACTTTTTATTAAAATAGCCATTAATACCATTCTTATATGAAAAGTCTTAGTTAATGAAGGCTCTGGTATTAATGTGACATCCTTGTGGCTTATACAACAACTTGGTTACAACAAAGATCATCTTAAGCAAAATCATCTTACTTTTCATGGTTTTGATAAAACTAATTAAAAGCCACTCGGTTGTATCTGGCTTCTATTAACCATAAAACCCAAGAACATTTGAACCAAGCTTATGGTCCTTGTTCTCCCTTTATCTTATAATATCCTTCTTGGTTGTCCATGGACCCATCAAATGTGAGGTATTACTTCTTTTGGTAGTCAATGTATTAAATTCCTATATAATGGAAAATGGTACAAGCATGGGGTTGATCCTAATCCATGAAGTATCTAGCTTCTTAATCCTAAACCTCAATATCATATTCCTACAAATCCTAATATTACCAATGCTCTTTTACCTGAGTTCATCAACATGCATCCTGATCTACAAGTGAATCTTATGGATTTCTATGATGATGAGCCCAATGAATTGAAATGCATTTGCAATACTACCAAGTTGCTTCCATATATCTCACAATGGATTCCTCCTTATCTATTACCAAAAGACTGTCTTGTTCCTCTTATTAATGAGATTACTGACTCTCCCCCTCCATGTAATGCTCAAGACACTTATTTACTAGAAGATGCCTTCACTTGCAATGATTTTGGAGTGGCTAAATTATTTCAACATCCTCTCATCATGTATCCTTATACATTCAACAATATTAGGATTTCACCTTATGAAACTTCCCCTAATTCTCAATCTTGTACGGTTTCTCCAACATATAACGATAACTATATCATGGCCCAAGCTCAATCTAGAGATTTGGATGTCCAACATTACCAAATTACTTTATCTTAAATTCATGATTTTAATTGGGATGTGCATACCATTTATGTAGATCATACCTTATATCTTGAGGGTCATGAGTCTCCCATCAATCCTCCTCTTATTGATACTCCTTGGGTGGTGGAACAAATTAAGCCTTTCGAACCTCTGAAAGTTCTTACACCTTTGGATCCAATCATTCCATCAAATCCTTCTCCCATCATTTAATCCATCGATATACCCATCTTTTTTATTCCATCTACTTCTTTTATGCCTAAAATTATGTTTGATGCCAAGGAAATCGATGTCCATCTGATTCATTCTCAAGATGATGACCATGGCAATCAAATTCTTGATCTTGAAGTAGATGTCAAATATTATTTTCCTCTTCCTACCTTGCCTAGTGATGAATCTATTATTTAGTTACTCCATGCCTAGGAATCTTAACTTCCTTAGAAGCATCATAAACTCAAAATTTTCAAAACTAAAACTCCTTGCTTCAATAACTTTGTTGCTAGCATTGATCCTAAAAAAATCTAATTTCAGCCTTGCCTAATGCAGAATATCACTTTTAAGATGGTAATGCCATGCTTATTGAAGAAACCACTCACATCAAATATGGTATCCCATCTTTTCCTTGACTGATTACAATTTCTTGAGAGCTTTCACCTATGAAATATGATAACTTTAGCTTATTTTCTTGCAAATATCGTGAAGCTTTCACTTGGTCCTATGAGGACATGCCTGACATTGACCCTAGCATTGTGCTGCATAACATCATCCCCTATCCTGATGCCAAGCCTATGCCTCAAAAACAAATAAAATTTTGCCTAAATTTTCAACCTTATGTCATAAGGAAATTATCAAATTACTCGATGCTAAATTTATCAAACCAGGTGATTATTCTGAATGGGTATCCAACATTGTTCTCATTTGGAAAAAATTCACTATGGTTATTCTCATTTGTATTGATTTACAAAATCTTAATCTTGTTTATCCCAAGGACAACTTCCCCTTACCTTTAATAGATGTCATCGTCGATTCCATAGTTGGTTACAAAATGTTATCTCTTATAGATGGTTTCTCGAGATACAATCAGATTCATATCGCTAGTGAAGACCAACATACGACCACTTTCACCATAAAATGGGGCACCTATTGCTATGTCAAAATTCCCTTTAGTCTAAGAAATGCTAGATCCACTTACCAATGTGCAATGATTCACATCTTTCACAATCTCATTCACAAAATTGTTGAAACTTATGTGGATGATCTTATTGCCAAATCTAAACATCGTAAGAATCATCTTTCCAATCTTGCTATCATCTTTGACCATCTTATTAAATATAAATTTAGACATAATCCTTAAAAATATGTCTTTGGAGTCACATCTGGCAAATTATTAGGATTCTTAGTCTCTCTCCATGGCATTGACATTGATCCTTCCAAAATTAGTGTTATCATCAATATGCCTATTCTTCATTCTATTCATAACATTCATACTTATTTAGGAAAGCTTAGAGAAATTAGATGATTTATCCCCAAAATGGCATACCAAATTCACTCCATCGATTCCCTTCTCAAGAAAAGTATTGCTTTAGAATGGATGGATCCATGTCAAAAGGCCTTTGACAACATGAACGAATCATTGCTTCATCCACCTACAGTTTGTCCTTCTTCCAATGATAAACCCGTAATTCTCTATACTTCTTCCACACCTATTTTAGTTGGGGTAATGCTTTCTCAACAAGATGATATGGGAAGAGAATATTCTATCTACTACATTAGTTGAGGCCTCATTGATTATGAAACACGTTATACCAAAATTGAATGTAATTTCCTCGCTATCTATTTTATGGCTAAAAAGCTTCGTCACTACATGTTTTACCAAATTACTTATGTCATTGTTCATTCTACCCCCCTTCATCATTTATTTTCTAAAGAATTTCTTCCTAGAGATAAAATTGGTAAATGGATGGTCCTCCTTATGTAATTTGATCTTCGCATCATCACTCAAAAAATTGTTAAAGGGTAAGTCATAGTTGACCAACATGTTGTAGCTCCCATTTCAGCCACTTCTTCCCTTCAGATGACCTACCAAATGACAATATCCTTTACATTTAAGGTCTTAATCAAGCTATCTCTCTTAAAGATTATTTTCATAGCTTTATCATTGATCTTGAAGCCAATAATATTTAATAATCTTCCACTCCCTCCAGTACTACTAAACCAAAGGTAGTTATCGAGGAGCTCCCTAAAATCAATGTTGACATGCATGAAGATATTTATACCCTCCACTTTGATGGTGTTAAATGAATCCAAGGAGATGGGTTAGGTTGCATTCTCACAAGTCCTCTGGGTAAAATCATTCTTTTATCTTTTCACTTCACCTTTTATGTCACTAACAATATGGCCAAGTACAAAGCTCTTATCTTAGGCATGAGATCTACTCTTGACTTAGACATTCAATAACTTCATGTTTTAGGTGATTATCAACTTATTTTCTCTCAAGTTAATGGTGACTATCAATGTAAAAGTGAGAAACTTATTACCTATCATCAAATTGTAACCACTCTTGCTAAATATTTTATCTCTTTCACTTTTGAGCCTATCCTAGAGATCAAAATTTCATTGATGATTCTCTTGCCTCTTAAGCTTCTCTATTTCATCCACATTAAGTTATTTTTGATCCTTCTTTTCTTATACAGATAAGAAAAGCTCAGTCTTCAACTCAACCATCAGATTCACTTATTTGTCATATTGAGGTTATTACCATTAGATAAAGCCCTTAGTATAAAAACATCATTCAATTTTTAGAACACCAAACTTATCCTCTTAATTTAGACTCTCGTGAAAAGACACACATTCGTAAACAAGCTTTTAAGTATGTATTTAGACACAACATCCTTTACTATCATAATTTTGAAAGTACCTTGCTCCAGTGTGTTATGCAAGATGAGGTCCCTCCTCTTCTTGAATAAGCACATGGGGGCAAATTCCTACGTATGGGTTACTTTTGGCCTACTCTTGAAAATGATGTAATTGAATATGTTAAAAAGTGTACTCTTTGTTAGCTTCAGAATGATCTTATCCATTCACCTCCTTTTAAGCTTTAAACTATCGAGTCTCCATGGCCATTTTCCATGTGGGGATTGAATCTCATTGACAAAATTCCTCACTCCCAAGATGGACATGTTTTTATCATCACCGCTACCAAATATTTTACCAAATGGGTAGAAGCCATGCCCCTCATTAACGTCACCAGTCCTACCATTTCCAAATGTATTCTTAACCAAATTATTTTCTACTTTAGCATTCCTCATACCATCATTTTTGACAATGGAAATAATTTTAAAAATAAACATGTTAAACAGATTTGTAACAAATTCAAGATCAATCACAATTTTTCCATGCCATATCATCCATAATGCAATGGTCGAACTAAGGCCACCAATAAAATTATCAACAAAATTCTCCAAAAGACAATTCATGAAACCTACACAAATTAGCATGTTCATTTTTACCCTACACTTTGGGCCTATCGAAATAGAATACACATTGTTACTAGGGCAACTCCATTTTATCTAGTCTATGGTTTTGAGTCAATTATTCTTTTAGAAGTTGAACTTCCCTCTCTTTGTATATATCTTCATGGTATTATTCCTGATGAAGAATTTCATGAAGCTCGCCTTCATGCCCTTGATCTTCTTGATGAACATTATCTTTTTGCCTTGTAACATAACCACCAATACAAGGCTTGCATTGCCTGACAACATAACAAACAAGTTAAAGTATTCACTTTTAATGTTGGTGATCTTGTCCTTAAATTATATTACACCCATGATAAAGAAGGTAAATACACTCAAAAATGGTGGGAGCCATATTTAGTTAAAGACATTCTTGGTCTAAGCATTTACTATCTTCAAACCAATGAAGGCCATATTTTCAAAGAGCCCCCAATGCTCAATTTCTTAAAAAGTACTTTGCCTATACATTTACTTTTTTGTCATGTTTTCTATCTATATCTATCTAAAAAAAATTATATGTTACTTAAGCATGGGTCTCTTTCTCTGTAGTAGTTTTCTTCCTTTCACAAACCTTTAGACCTCCCTTTTGGTATTTTGGTTTCTTGATGTACCATAGTCTTTCTTATCTTCTTGCATTTTCTCTTATCATTTGCACTATTTTTTGAGTTGCTTTATAAGACCACAGATAGGACTCAAAATTCCTCATAAAACCACCATCTTTTAAATCATTTCTTTTTCTTGTTGTTACTTGCCAATGTTGTTTTGGCATCCTTTGGGTTTTTCTTTTGTGAGTTGATTTGTAAGAAGGCTCCCTCACCTTTTTTTTCTCTTGCTTATTGGCACCCTCGTAGGTCTCTCTTTTATGAGTTGTTTTATAATACCATGGATAGGACCTGACCATCCTCATAAAATTATCATCTTTTCATGTTTTTAATCTTAGTTCTCAACTTTAGCTTTTGTTTCTCTTACTAGATGAAATTTTCACAATAATATAGGTTAGCATGTTTTCCTCCATTTTCCTCTTTCTTATGATAAGGAATCACACTTTACAATCATTGTATCTCTTTTTTTTCCCATTGTCACATTTTTTTTTCAATTTGAAGTAATTTAAATTATTTCATGTGTCATTCCTCTTGATTTCCCCTTCCTTTCATCTCCACATTGGATCAAACAAGGTCAATGTCAAGATAGCTCTTTTATTTCACCTAGATTTATGAGACTCTTAGACCCCATGCTCTTTGATGTTCTCTCTCTTACCAACCTTGTCCCAAGTTTTCAAATAAAAATCATCTTTAGCACCCATGTTTGGTTTTTTAAATTTTTATGGAGGAGGAATAAAAAAGCCATCAAGAAAGTTAAAAGCCAAATCATTTAAAAATAAAAGGCAATTATATCTAAAAGGTAATATGCAAATCTCAAAAGTTAAATTCATACCAAAATACATGATTACAAGCACATTTTCTATCTTCAATTGAAGATCAAACTCCATAATCAGCTTCACATAGACCCAAAGTTCTTTGGGGTGTGGTACGCCGGTAGATTGGAATAAGGGATTTCAAAAAACTCTATGGTGCTACCTACTTTCTCACGTAAGTACCCAATCTTCATAGTAGATTGATGGCTCTATATGGGGTCCTAAAGAATAGGGAACCTGCCATGTGGAGGTAGGTCTATTTTATTTTTCATGTATATAGCCTTCATGGGATGATCTATATACTTCATTTGTTGACCCAATACTTGTGTGGCTAAGAGAAGTTCTTCATAGTTCTTAAGGTTGAAAGTCCTCTTGTTTTGACAAATCTAATTTGAGTGTCTTGACTTCAATAAAGAGTTCTTCTACCTTGGTTTTTCCTTCATTTTCCCCTCCACCCATTTCCTTTCCCCCCCTTTATAGATAAATTGTGATTCTAAATTTTTTTTCCCTTCTTGTTTAATTCCTTCTTCTTCATCTCTTAAAATCATATTATCACTACTTTGTTTCAATTTTATCTATCCTTACAGCAAAACAACATGTTTGAGCAACTATGGATTTTTTCTTTCTTTACACCATCATTTTACATTTATTAAACTTACTTTACTTTCCTTTTACCATTTATCATGATTTTGCTATCTTGATATTATTGAGACTTGAGTTCATACCCTTTTTCCATTGTTGAGTGTGGTTGGCTTGTTATTTCTCGTTTGACAATGTTGTTTTCCCTTTTATGCATTTTCCTTTTTCCATTGATGATTGAGATGTGGATTGTTACTGCTCACTCATCAATGTTGTTTTACCATTTTGTTTAATTTTTTTCCATTCATTCATTTTTGTTTTACCATCCTATTTGACATGTATCCTTGGTTTGACTTGGTGAGTTTGTCTTTCTTACTTTAGGATAGCTTGTTTGAGTTTTTTTTATCTTTAGTAACTTTGGCTTTTCAGTTACATGGTTTACTCTTATTTTTGACTTGGTCATTTGGTCTAACATAGCACCTATCACCTCAGCTTGCCAAATTTAACAAGTACATCCCATCCTCATAGGACTAATCTTGGCTTTTCTTGGGTTTGTTTGTTTTTTCTCTTTAGTTTTGTATTTTTGGGTTTGTTGAAAGCAGTCTCTGTGCTCTACACAATCAAAACTAATAACACAATAGACAATCCTCCATGATAAAATTAAGTCAAAGTATGCATCACATTTACTTTTTAATTATTTAATTTTTAGATTAGTTTTCCTTTTAGTCATTTACTTTTAGTTATTTTATGCTTTTTAAAATATTATAATTTTTTTTAGCACCAACGTTGTGTGTTACTATGTTATTTATCAAATCATCATTCCCTATTACACCTTAGTGACATGTGATGAGATTTGAGTGGGGAATATGTATACACATAATATTTTTAACTTTTTATTGATTATTGATACTTTACATCTTGCAAGAACCCATCGAGACTCAATCTATCTAAGTGCACATCCTAAGGGATGCACTGAGAAAGGGGTGGGTAGACCTTTGGTACTTCACAAGATTATTTTCCCTTCTTACCTCATTATTACCTTTCCAACTAGATCCCAAAACCATTCCCTAAGCTACTTCTCCCTTGTGTATTCTTCTTATCTTTTCCTCTTTCCATCCCTCTTTTCTTGTCTTAAACTCCTTTTTGACTGTCAGTTGTATTGGGTCAAGCTAGTATAGTTTAAGGGTATACTTTACTTTATTGGATGTTATCCTTTCGACCGACCCATCTCAAACTTATTAAATTATCCCCAAAAACACATTGGGTTGACTGGGTCAACCCTATAAAACTGACATTCTTAGAAAGATTTAGGGTAAGATATGCCTATATATACAATATCATTTTGGTCATTATTCATATGTTCAATCAAGATTTATTAATCACTCATGCTTCTTCACAATCTGCTCTTCCACCATTATACTTGAGGAGACTTAGCTTAAGTTTTTTATTTTGAGAATCTAGTCTTGTGGATAAGTCTTAGATGTTTTGGCATTTCTTAGTGATCCTTATAAATCACAATAACCTCTTGCAAAGCCCCTTTGGCAAAGGGATAGATTGAGTCTTGGTGGGTTCACATTCAAGTAAGTATATTCTAGCTTTGTTCTCCTCTATTTTTGTAGATATAAGTAACATAAGTGTTGGCTCAAATAATGCTATCTTTCATATTTTATGTATTAGGATGTTACTCATACTTACTTTAATTGAAGATCCCTATACATGTTTGTTTTATTACTTCTAATCCCCAATTTGTGCCACAAGCTTTGGTGTGCACTATATTATATTTCACTTTCTTGCTATTAGAATAAAGGGAACATTTAAAACATTAGGACTCCATTAGGGTTGTTGTGTGATTGTGTTAGACTGTAGGTTTTAGAACCCTTCCTATCATGATGTGTTGTGACAAGTGATCCCCTAATTGGGTCTAATGGATCCCCATATTGGTCATGCTCTCACTTAACAAGTGTATCCCAATTATAAGTGTAGGTGTGATCTATCTTATTCGATCTAGGATTAATTCATAAATATGATGCATTTTTTATTTCATATAGTACCCATCACACTAATCATTGTTACCTCCTCCAACAACATATTTATGATCACCTCATGACCATTCATACTCCCACTATTATGATAATAATTGGTGGAGATCTAAACAGATTCAATTCATGCAGTAGAATAAATAGATAAATAATTTCAACAAAATAATATATTTCACTATTCTTTTGCACACTGCTTATTTTATACAACCCATACAAATATATAAGAAAAGATATCCTATATTCATAGATTACTAATCCCTAATAAATCTCTCAATCCTCCTAAATATTCTAAGTATAATATATTGTTATAACATATAACAATAATAATCTATGTTACCTTATTGATCATATGGTTATAACAACCTACTATTTAATTCTTACCACTAACTATTTACCTCTCAGTAAATATTACTTACATAATATTAATAATGTGAAAAATATTTTAATATTCGCCCCATTATGAACATTATTAATCCTATCTACACCCCATTAATATGAGCATGGAAAAACATACATCTTCAAGAATTGGCTCGAACAGAATCATATGTCAACACATACTTTTAGGTCTGCATACTACTGTCTAAATCTTGTTGCACATGATCAATGGAATGCTTTTTGCATATACGCTATTTAACCGCATTGGATGTGTCACTGGTTGATCATCTCTATAAATAAGTAAGATAGTCAGACGATCTCTAAAATCAAAGGATTTATGTAGTTAGTTTCCCTCCTATACAATTGTTGACCATATTCTATTATATCCACACTCTCCATTGTCTCTAAATAGTAAAGGCATTTCAAATAAGTAAGGGAATGAAAAACACACACTAAATGTCATATTTTACCCTGTAATAAATCAACTTCATACTTGTAGCCACTGTGAATGATCATGTCACTCAATCTCACACAACAAAGAAGACTCCCAATGCCACTGGTAGTATTCTTTGACTTTAGTCTATTTAGTTCTAAATGGAAAAATGAGACATAGATTTATGTTCTTATTCCACAATGTGAACATTTCCACACCACACAACATAAAAAGTAAATGTATCTACCACACTGAAAACCACACCACACAACAAAAAACACATGGCCATCAAATCAGTATGCAGCCTCATCGATGGTGCCTGAGGAGAGGTCGATGATTAACCTCCATCTTCTATGTAGCCTTCAGCCTCCAGTTGGTTCACTACTTACTCAGCACATGTGTTGTTGAAGCTCTGAAGGTTCATGTATTTTTCAAGGAAAATTCCCCCCAGAATATGGACATCATGTACAATCAAAAATGCGTTTGTAAGGTTTTTTTTTTTTAATTATTTGTATAATTTTAACTTTTTGACAAAAAGTTGACATTGATAATTTGTATTTTCTATGGAGATACACTTGACATAAAAAATAAATAGATCAAACTTTGAATTTTTAATAACCCACTCACCTCTAGATCTAACATATAACTTAATAGAATTGACTCTATAACTTATGATGCAAATTTTGATTTTATAAAGAAACTCATCGACTTAGAATTGACATTTACTAACCAAACTTTAACAAAATTATGATGACAATAAAGACTCATAAAACTTGACCCTAATGTTGACGACAAACTAAGTTAAAATAACACATAATAAAGATCATTAATTAATTATATTTTTAAATGAATCATACACATATAGACTTAGACATAATAAACTGAGTGTCAACCTTAATAATTATCCACTTAACAGTTTACTGTATGGACTATATGTGCAAAACAACTGGTCAATAAATAATAGTGATCAAGTCATGACTTGATGACGTAGATCACTTTCCTTATGAGAGGTTATTAACTACATAGAAGTTAGGATATCTAATAGGTGGCATGGTTTGAATAACAAACCAGTTCTACCACTTGAGTTGACAAGATGATAACATAGAATCATGACCAGATCTAAGTTGCACGATGAAAATAGGAGATTTGCCATAGACTATCTGATGATAGGAATGGCACGAAACAAGATACATAAAGACTGTATGTTACGTACAATGAATAAATTTATCATCTGCACATAAGAAGCGTGATGTAAACAAGATCTTGTGTATTAGGTTTCATTGTTGCAAGCACAAACAATAATATGTGGTCGAGGTAAATTCAATCAGATCTTAGTAAGCCTTTTTAGTTAGAAATTGATTTCATAGGTTGTTTGACACAAAATGATCAAATCAATATTTAATGCAATCAACAATGTGATATAGACTAAGAGATGATCCATAAATATTTCCAATGCTGAATCAAAGATGAGGGAGCACATATCAGTGGTGATGGAGATTTAAACCTAGACAATGTGATACATGTTGTAGATGGTGCAAACAAAACCAATGCATCCTAAAAACTACATGCGACTCTATAGAAATTCAAATAAACACAATAATTTCTTTCTAAAACCACCAAAAAGCATAGCTTTCATTAATGAAATCACTCATGATCCAGGGTAACCATATCTTAAAGCAAATCTACCCCTTCATATATTTAACAAGCCATTTGCCCACTTTGATACCACTAATAAGAATTGGTGGAGAGCCAAACAGATTCAATTCATGCAGCAAAATACATAGATAAATAATTTTAACACAATAATCTATTTCACTATTCTCTTGCACACTACTTATTTTATACAACACATAAATATATAGGAAAAGATTTCCTATATTCAGAGATTCCTAAATCCCTACTAAATCTCTCAATCCTCCTAAATATTCTAAGTACAATATATTATTTTAACATATAACAATATATCTAACAATAATAATAATCTATGTTACCGTATTGACCATACAGTTATAACAACCTATTATTTACTTTTTACCACTAACTATTTACCTCTCAGTAACTATTACTTACACAATATTAATAATGTGAATAATATGCTAACAATTCCCCCTCCTATAGGTCATCTGCATAAGAAGTCCCCCCCTTCTTCACTTATGGTTCCCATTCCACCTGTGGTTCCTTCTTCACCTATGGCTCTTGTGCCACCTATATCTTCTCCCCCACCCATGGTCCCTTCTCCATCAATGGTGATACCTCCTTATCCTATAGCTACCATTCTAGAATCTATTCCCCTTCTTGAGTATTCTATGCACAAGGGACCTCATGAGCATGATCCTTCATCTATACCTACATTTTTTGTAGAGGAAATTCAATGAGAAGTCTTTTCACAGCTTTCCCTAAGGATCGATGAGACTCTTACTATAGTTAGAGTCCAGTTTCATAGAGACATATCCAATGTTATGGATAATATTTGTAGACAATTTTATTAGTATTTGTTAACACATCATGGTGTTCCTTCACTTTCATCTTTATTATGATGTTGGATTGGACTTGTGATCCAACATTTATTTATATCTTATGTCATTTGACTCTATGTCAAATTTTGCTTCACTTATCTATCTTACATGGATCTTTATATTTCTCATTATGTATTGTATATGGTTTCATTTATTTCATTTTCATTCTTATGGATTCTTTTTAAATGCTCATGTTAAAGAGTCCATTCCTTTATCATGGATGTCTTTGTCTTTTTTCTCATGATTGTTTGTTCCCTTATCTCATACAACATGGATAAATCTTATTATGACTTGGTTATACAAACCTTTCTCCCCTTAGTAATCCTTCTTTACCATGTGATCAATTAGCAAATGAATCATCTCATTGTCATTTTATCTTACTAGTCCACTTTGGTTCTCCCTTTATTCCCTTATTTCCTTTCACAAACTAAGCATACACATGGTTGAAACTTGAGATAACACCTTGTTTCATAGGCAAACCTAAGTGTTTTAGTCAATCATGTCTTTGGATACTTAGCTTCTTTTGGCCAAAGTCTAAAGATCATTTATGTGTATCACTTTTATCTCTCATGTTGGTTATTCCAAATATATATGGAGGAGGAATATTAAAATCAATAAAATTTAAAAAGCCAAATCATTTAAACAAAAGGAAAAATTCAAATTTATAAAGTTAAATCACATTAAAAAACATTATTCAAAGCACATCTTATTTTTAATTGAATCTCAAACTCTACGGTTGGCCTTATGTAGAGTCGATGAGTAGACCGATGGCTCTATAAGGGGTCATAAGGAATGGGGAACAAGTTGTGGGGATTTAGGTCCATTTTTATTTTCTTGTTCATATAACCAACATGAGTTAATCTTAGTATCTCACTTATTTACATATACAACTTTGTGCTTCTTGTGAACATGTATCCTTTGTATTTTGATGTTCATTAGCCACTTAGTGTCTTTTCTATATACTTAGTGTGCCTCATGTTTCCTAAGGTCTTCTTATAGATGCCTACGTTTTGGTTTTTACATTCCCTCTTTCATTTATAACATTCCTAATATTTTCCCTTGAGAAATATTGTTTTGTTAACTAATCATTTTCCCTAGAGATCCCATTTGTGAGTTGCATTGTAAGACCACAGGTAGGACCAGGCCTTCCTCACAAATTACCACATTTCACCTACTTTTTAAACATCACTCCTACAATTTTTTCTACCTCGTTGATGTCTCCTTTGTGAGTTACAATGTAAGACCATGGATAAGACCATGCCTTCCTCATAAAATATTCTAATACCCAAGTCACAATGAAATTACATGTGTCAAATTTGAGATAAGTAGTGATTGATTATGAGTTATACATCATTGACATGCTTCCCATCTTGATATAGTATTTTTATGCTTACATCATTGATCTTTCACTTTTATCTTCATATTTTCTAATTGCATGTATGTTTACAACTATTTTTATTAAATTTTTCATACTTCCCAACTTGAATTAATGTGATCAATTTTAGTTCATTTTTCCAATTTTGTTTATGTTTTATACTTCCCAACATGATTTAGTATGATTGATGGACTTAATTATTTTATTTTTATATTATTTTACTTTTCAATTACCCTCCATTTTATTCTATTATTTTCATACTTCCTAATGTGATATAGTGTGATTTTATTTGTTTTAACTTGGTGCAAATCTTTTATATGGTTTAAAAACATTTTTTTATCTCTTTTTACCATATCTGGTTTATTATATTTAGTCATCTCTTATTATTACACATTTCCCATTGTGATATAGTGTGTAGTGTATTTATTTTTTATTACTTATATTTTTTCAGGTCATTTTTGCCTTTTTCTTTTTAACCTTGCATGTGTATCATATAATGATAGAAAAGAAAAAACTCAACATATATTTCCCATATCATATACAACAAAATATAAATACATGTGCTAGAAATAAATATATCCATGCATCAACATACACAACCATGTATAACTCATGAGAGTAAATCCAAATGTGAAAATCAATATATATATATATATATATATATATATATGTCATGTATTGTATACAATACAAAATACAAAATAGTTCTAGTTTTAAGGTTGGAATCCATTTTTTTATCCTCTGGCCTAGCCACACTGACTATAGATGTCTAGAAATATGCCCTCTAAATGGTATGTTATAATGAGGCAGTCTAGGATCTAAAACTTGCTCTCTGTCCCTATAGATTAGCCACCTGGGCTTGCACCTATCCTATATGGATAGTGGTATCCATGTGCACTAATATTTCCTAAGTCAAGGTCTTCCACAACTATGCCTCTACCTCTCCCACCCCTGTTGGTGGATTCAATCCATCCCTACATGCTTGCAACTACCTCATGGCCTCTTCCACCAATCTAAACCAGTCTACCTGGGCTGGGGTAGATGGTACCATAGGATCATCTAACATGGTGGGGTCATATGGATCCAACACCCCATCCAAAATGTCATGGTGCATATTGATGTATAGAGTCATCATTCTCTACTCTTCATATACCTCTAAATTTGATACATGTTATTATCTATCTCTCATAATATTTCTCCATTGTCTCCTCTTTTTGGTCCACTCTCTCATCTCCTTTATTGATGTTTCAAGCCCATAAACTCCTCATTATTACTTATTGATTACATCCTTATGCCTTAAATAGTCTTATTTGATCATATCTACCTTCTTTGAGTTTAATCCAAAACCTCATTCTTTCTTCAAGCTCTCTTATACAATTCTGCTCACTTCTACACCTTCCTTGTGGCCTTTTTTTAGTATTTTTTCATTGGTATAGACACTTTAAGACTAATATTGAGAAACTAAAATAATATTTAGGTACCTTATATCTTTTACTTTCAATCCACAAAGTTTCTTGCCCTAACTCCATACAGTGATACACTTTCTAGTCCCTAGTTAAACCTAATTAGGTCTCTTTTGCCCTGTGTTACACATAGTCATCTTAAACTATACACACCAGTACCATACAAGTATAAAACTTTAAAAATATATTTTATCACCTTAAACCACACATAATCAGTAAATTTTTTGGTTTTTGGATGGTTGGAACTCCTTAAAATCAAGTTTGAGCTTTGAAACCCTAATTCAAGGTTTTCACAGTTTGAAATAGCCTGAGAGGCTTCAAATTTGACTTTAATGAATATTTATTATTTTAAGACATATCCAAGACCTCATTAAAGTATGTCTTATATAATGTAAACTCTTCAATCTCTATTTTTTCTTAACAATGCCTAAACTCATTCAAAACAATGGTTTTTCATAATTATGTAGGTGTTTAACCTCACTGTGTAACATCACAAAATAGAGTGTGATCAAAACTATTCTCTAAATGACTTAAAATGTTTATACCACATCCTTATACTCAATGGAAACTCTTTACATGTTTTCAACCTCCATATATTTGTATAGTTATTCCAAGGAGTTACTTTGATTCATGATTGTCACATAGAGTTTCTTGTCATGACTACAACTTAGAATCCTTACTCTTATTAGTCTCCACCAATGTTCTATATGAACAAAAGACACCATGAATTGATAATTTAAATCTAAAAATCCACTTAGTATTTACTATGGCTTATTACTTGATTCTTCCATTTAATGTTTTTAAGGGATCACACAAAATTTTGAATTCTTTCCTCTTTAACTCTACAACACTAATAAGATGTTACAAAAAAATGTCTTTAAGACTACATGAAATGGCATAAGATTCATAATATACATGGACACAATGTAACAAAGGTACAGAACATAAACACATTATCCTTTATTACTTTATGCAAACTGTATACAACTTCATTTTTGTCATTTGTTGGTCCTTCAAGGACAATATAGAGGATCTTGGCCTATCTTTATTATTTCTTTCCTTTTTATACCTCTGCTATAGTTACAATAACTTTCTATTGCAAACTTATACCTCTCTTTTTTTCATAAATTCCATATTATCCCCTTTAACACACACTCTTTCCTACTTTCTTACTAGTTACTTGTATGAAGGCAGTTACAAACCATTTGCCTCATGAAATTACATTTCATTCACATTGTGTTTGTACATTAAACCACCTTTAGGAATCTCTTAAGACACATAGGACCTTCCCAAACTTTAAACCATCATTTACATGACATGCAACACCCACCTATCAATCTATCCTAGTTGACACTTATTCAGATTTTTAAATTCTAAGTTTTGGAGGGAAACTCCAAAATAACTTTCAAACCTACACACATGATCCACTAATGACTTGAACACAATAATAAGGTACCTAAAATACCTCTAATTCTAAAACTAAACCAATATGACCATAAGACACACTTGAACACATTAATTTCTCAAATTTCCAAATGATAGATGCCCTGCATCATACTCCCTTGGCAAGAAAATATTTGAGCTTTGCTCAAATAGGCTACTGTAATATTCTTATTGGTCTTCCAATTCATGCCTCTTGTATCTTCCTTTTTTCTTCTCCATTATGTTTCCACTATTCTATATTCATTATCTATTACTTGCCTCTATCAAAGATAATTTTGCTTCCATTTCTTTCTTGCACCAACTAATACCTAATGTGCACTCATACCTTGATCATTTTCTCTATCTTATAGGTAGTCTATGCCCAAAAACATTGATGGTACATATAGATTCTCACCTTCCCATGCTGTGATCTTCACATATGACTCTATGTCTTCTATCTATTTCATTGCTTCCAACAATGCTTATTCTTCTTGTTCTTTGTTCTCCATCATGAGGTTCTCAACTAGTGCAACATGTACCCTCTCTTATTGATCTCTCTCAAGATATTTCCTATTCAGGTACTTCATCATCTCCATGACCAAACATACACATATAAATATAATAAAATTAAAACATGTAAAATTTTGAGACTCTTAAGTCCCATTAACTGTTTCTTCTACCCATGCTTCTACTTTCAACTGATAATCTGATTTGTTTTTTGTTTTGACCTATTCTACCTCATCTTCCACTTTTTCATGATCTAGCTCATGTACTTATTCATTATTCATCACTTCACCATTCACAGATTATTTTAAGACTGCCATTTCTTCCTCTAATTATATAGTGCTTTCATATACACTGGTATTTAGATTGTATACTCATTCTCTCTTCTTTTTATAAGACTTCTATGAGACCTACAATTTGATCTACCTCTTTTTCTTCATCTTTTCCATCATCTAGCTAGATGCATTTGACTTCTTTTTCCTTACTCAAATTCATCTCATCCTCTTCAAGGTATTTTTCACCATCATCCTCTTGCATATTATGTTGCTCACTCATCCAAAGTCTTTTCATATATCTCTTAAGTTGCTTACAAAACAACCTTTTTTTCTCTCTTTCTTCTCTCATAGCTTTCCTCTTTCTCTTTTCCATTTGTATCTTTATTGTCCACTTGATTATCTTCTTCTTCATGACCCATCCATAGTATGGGTTCTCCTTTCCTTTCATTTTATCTATTATGAGCATCAACTCTTCTAACTATTATCTTACCTCTATCATTTCTTCTTCCATTTCTTTTCTCTTGGTAGCTTATTACACCTTCCTCATTTTGTGGTAACTCATCTCATTCATGCCCTATTTTATATTTTCTTTATCCTTTTTCATCTTACCTATCTCTCAATATTTTGGAATCTCATGGAACTATTAATCTTGACAAGCTTCACCTACTTGCCTCTTCATGAACTCACTTGGGTCTCTTTCACTTCTATGACCTCACCTAGGTCTATCTCACTCTCTTGTCCTTTGCTTAGACTCATATTTCTCTCTCCAAGCTCTCCTTGAGCTTTTAACAATTCTCTCTCTCTTTATCAAGCCTTAATGGATTTAGGGCTACTTACCACACTCTCAACTTTCACTCACACTTCAACACTCTTTCATGAACATATCAAATACATAAAGTGAAAAAAAAATCAAACATGTACCTTTATTTGATCACAAACCTTATTTATCCTCTTCCCAAAGAACTTCCTACTCTGATAACAAATTATGTAGAGAGTCATCATTCTCTGCTCTTCATATACCTCTAACTCTAATACATGCTACTATCTATCACTTGCAATCTCTCTCCATTGTCTCCTCTTTTTGGTCTAATCTCTTCATTTTTTTTCTTGATGTTTAAAGCCCCTCAATTCATCATTCTTAATTCTTAATTACATCATTATTTCTTACATATGCTTCTTTGATAATAGCTACCTTATTTGAGTTCAATTCAAAACCTCATTCTTTCCTTAAGCTCTCTTATGCAGCTCTGCTCACTTTTACACCTTCCTTGTAATCTTTTTTAGGCATTTTTCACTGGTACAAACACTTAAAGACTAACCTTAAGAAAATAAACTAATATTCAGGTACCCTATATCTTGTAATTTTAATTCATAAAGTTTATTTTACTAACTCCATATCGTGATACACTTTTAGTCCTTGGCTAGACCAAAATAGGTTTCCTTTGCCCTATGTTGCATAGTCATACTAAACCATATACATTGGTACCATACAAGTATAAAACCTTTAAAATATTTTTTATCTCCTTAAATCATACCTAATCACCAAATTTTGTGATCTTTGGATAGTTGGAACTCCACAAAATCAAGTTTGAGTGTTTCTACTCGTTTTTGCTATTTACATTTAGAAGGAAGAAAGAAACTAAATGTTAATGGTCAGGGGTTTGTACGTACCCAGATGAAGTTGCACACCGTATCCAGATGTTGTAGGAGCTCCTCTTTGGCTATGGAGGATGACACCTGTAGATAAGAAAGACTTAAACAAAGAAAATGTTAGATGATATATGGTGGACTGCCAAGCAAAGCTTGGTCCCAGAATTGCAAAGGCTTCCTTGAGGGATGACAGTCCACTTATTTGACAAAAGAGTGTTGCTAGAAAGAGAAATAATGAAAGGCTAAAGAAGAGAAATAGATAATGTGTACCTGATTCCTGCAATCTTCTTCTCATAGTCACCGATGTCAGTTAGTCTACCGTCATCGGTTGGTCAATATTGCCGACGTCGATTAGGCTGCCGACGTCGGTAGGGGCAATGGTCAATGTCGGTCGGGGCAATGGCCTTGGACGGGTTTTAGATGAGTTTTTGGTCGACAGAGGGGTCTTGAAGGAGTCTGGGTCTATGCAAGGTTGCAGGGAGATGAATAATGTCCACAGAAGGGCAAAGGTGGAGGATACGTTGTTAGAAAGGGTAAGGGTAAGAGGAAGGCTTTTCAACCTCTCTAGGGAGAAAGCCGGGTCTGGTTAAAGGTCGGGTCTGGTCTAGTTGATAGTATTTAGAAATAGTAAATATAAACTAATTACTAATGCTTTCTAAATTACTGAAATGGAAGGGCAGAAGAAATACTTAGCTCTAGTGAGATGAAGAACCAAGGTGTTGAACGCTTGTACCTATTGTGGCTTGATGTTGAAGACCTCGTGCAATGTTCTAATTCAATCTGGAGTGATTTGCGTAGAGTCTTTATGGCCAAGGGAGCATTAGCTGAAGTTTGATGCCTGGTGATGTCTCAAAGTTCGAGAGGAAGAGAGAGAGCTAGATCCCAGCGAGGATTCGAGATTCATGATTCATGATTCTGAGAGTCCAAGAGAGAAGCATCCAAGAGAACTCGTAACTCATTGTTAGAAGTCGGTTTATGTAATCGACGTCGGTGATTATGCCGGTGTCAGCCAACGGTTGACTGACATCGGTGGGTGGAGAACAAGTAAAAGGGCTAAGAAGCCCATTCTCTATTTGCCAAGTGCATTTGCCAGGCGTGAATGGTTAAATGACAGATTATTAAGCACGAGAGTTGGTTAAAGAATAAATAAGGGGTGAGAATAAGTCTTAGTTAGTTAGGATTAGGATGACTTAGTCTCAAGGTGAGTCATGGGGTAGGAAATGGTCTAAGGGCGAGGTGTCCAAGGTGAGGTGTCGAGGGTGATGTCATTAATCTAAAATAAGAAGTTTATTTTAAATTAATGAAGTGTGTAAGGGACCAAGGGGTTGACACAATTTAGGTGTCTACATTTGCCTTTTTTTGTCTTGTTGGTTGTTCTGACGAACTGCAAGACAAAAATAGGAGTAAGTTGCCCCAGGTATGGGATAAGGTGTAGGTTGCCCCAAGTATGATGAGGTATTCCCCCTCAAAGAAGGAGTCGAGGGAAGGTAACCTGATATCAGGTGCCGATTTGATAGGTAGTGGATGGGTATGGTGAAGTTTGAGTGTGAATGCTGTAATAGTTGTGATTGCACGTATACCACTTCACATGATAGGTAGGTCAAATTATCGCGGTCAAGGTCGAGGAGTGCTAAAATTGAAGTAATCGGTCCCCTGCATTTAGTCATAGCTGATTGGGTTAAATGATCAAAGTTGTAGCTCCAATAGTTGTCGTGTTCCAAGTATCCCAGGCTTGGGAAGTGTTCCTAGAAAACACAAAAATGTCACAAGTAGTGGGGATCAACTTGGGCATGATCCGATACTTGTGAGGGTCATAATGTGATGTGCAGACAATTTTGATAACTATTTGTGAGGTAGTATAAATGCAATCAAATCAACCAAGGCAAAGTTGTCTTGGAAGTGGTCATGGTCTGAGGAGATAGTCGCGATCTCCAAGGTCATTGGTCGAGTTGGGTTGAGATATAATTGATCTCAAGAGTTGTTTGGTGTGGTCAGGGAGATGTATGTAATCTCCAATGTGCCCCATGAGAAGTCAAAGGTGACTTCCACAGTGTCAGGGCTGGTTGTTTGGTCATGATTTTGGGTTGGTATAGATAGCTGGTCCATTAGATGGACGGATGAAGGAATGTGGCCGAGCTAACCTCAAAAGACTCCATGTCAACTGAGTGCTATCTACATAGCCCCTATTTTAAGGGCCTCAATCCAATGTATTTCTCTTGAAAAAGGGAGGAAGGGTCAAAGTGGTTGATAGTTGGTTTGGTCATGGTTGAAATGATGAGTGTATGATGATGTTACAGCCTTTTCCATATTATGTGATGGTGTATTCTGTAACATTGGTTATGTGGTTTTTCATCCCTAGAAATTTTCCATATTTGTGATGGTGTATGCTAAAAATGAAATGAGTATGTTTATGCTTTAGCAAGTTTCCATATTGGTGATGGTGTATGCTTGACATAAATTGTGTGGTTGATAGTTTCCATGTGTATTGTTTTCCATAGAAACTTATGTAAATAGGCTATAATAATTCATATAACACAAATTTGTATTAAATAGATCATGAGATCATGTTAGTGGTCATAAAATGGTTGGGTTGGTCAGTTTGGGTTGATTGTATGTGACGAAGATGTGTCAGAAGTGAAAGGCGCATTGCTCTTTCATTGACAAGGACCATAATGATGGCATGGATAAGGTTTTTAGAAAAAAAAGCCCCGTTCATGCATTACGTCATTTGACCATTGATGTATGTTATAGAAGTATGTTAATCACTTGACATTAAGTGAGCTCAAAATCCCTTGAGTATGTCAGGGTAATAGGTTTGATTATGTGATATGGGAGGATAGTGTAACCCTTTTTAGCAGGGATAACTTTGCCCCTTTTATAGGTGACCCTGAGAACGACTATAGGCAAGTCCATGACTTAATTTTTAGCAGGGATAACTTTGCCCCTTTTATAGGTGACCCTGAGAATGACTATAGGCAAGTCCATGACTTAATAGTTTGTTAGTCTTTTTTTTTTTGGCAGACTGATCAATGCAGGAAGTCTACTTGGGGATATTGTTTTGTGTTGTGGTCATGTTGAAGCTGTGTATGTAGCAAAGTTTAGGCATATCCATCCTTCAAGGGAGTGGTCTATACTTTGATTTATATGTTTGGATGTATGTGAATAGCTGTCCTTCAAGGGAGCAGTCTATTAATTACAGCAATGATGCAGTTGTGCTTCAAGGGAGCAGTCTACATTTATAGTTTATGACCTTTGGTTAGGCATCCCAGTTTTTATGTTTTTGTTGACTGAAGTTTTAAGCATGGACTAGACTATAGACATTTAAGGGTTTCCATTTTTATTAGGACAAAGCATTCATGCTTTACAAAAGGGTTGACTAATGTTTGTAGGGAAAAAGGGTTGAAAGGAATAGGGATGAGGATGATGGGGGTTGCCCAAGGGACGAGCTCAAGTTAAACGTCAAGTGAGTAATTACTTGATTAACAGTAAAATAGTCGAAGATGTAAAGCATTAAGTGGCTCAAGTTATGGTTGGCCTTCGAAAGAAGATAGATGATAAGTACCTGATCCATACTTGTGCATTATTATGTAAGGTCTGAGTCAATTAGGAGTAAACTTGCCCCGTTTGCTTCTTTCCATATTAGTCACACATTGGTTTTCTATAAGGACGAGATCTTTGATTTTGAAATCTTGCTCTTTCAAATTTTTGTTGTTAGAGGTATGTTTTAGTCGATGTTGGACATGAAGTCAGTTAGTATGTTGTTGGCATTTGGTACAATGCCGAACATAGTTGTTGCAGTCTTGGTTAATAGTGGGCCAATAATAGCCCAGGCGGAGGATGCGCTTGGCAACCATGTTACCGCTGAAATGTCCTCCACAAATCCTATCATGGACTTATTTGATGATATGGGAAGTCTCAGTGGTTGTTAGGCATCGAAGAAGGAGGCCGTCTAAGCCTCGTTTGTAAAGAAGTCCCCCTAGCATGGTGTATTGGGCAGTACTTTTGATAAAATCCTATTGTGCATTGCTAGAGAGGTTAGGAGGTATGATAAAATAAATCAAATAGTCCACAAGTTGCTTATACCAAATATCATGTGGACTAGAGAGGTTAGGAGGAATTTCCCCCAGAGATGATGGTCGAGATGTGCCCAAGATAGAAATATTGGGTTGTGTTGGTTGAGAGGTCTTGACGAATAATGGATATGTCGAAGGTGTAGAAGTCTGGTCTTTTCCTTTATCCTTCACAGTTTGGGGCCTGGTGGCCACATTAATTGTGTTGATTTTGAATAAAAGAGTGGAAGGTGGTAGAGGGACCATAGTCTTGTATGGGGATCCCAATTTAGGTGAATAGGTTTGAGAGGCATGAGATGATGTTGGTGATTTGTCAAAAAAGTGGTCAGAAGAAGCCTCAATGTGAGGGGTGTCCTTTTTCAGGTGTTGGTGAATGAAAACCTTAAGGGCACAACAATGCTCAGTATCATGCCCAGGTGTGCGATGATACTAGCAATTTTAGTGTCATCAAACCAAGATGGTTTTGATCTGAGAGGTTGATATGGTTTAATAGGCGGGAGAGTGATACTAGACGACTACAACAATTGACATAACATCAAAGCATAGGATCCCCTTAATGGGTATGCGCTCTTTGTTGCAGTAGGTGTTGACAACTTTTGTCTAGAAGTTGTAGGGGTTGACAACTTTTGTTTAGAAGTTGTAGAGGTTGACAACTTCTATTTAGGAGTTGTAGGAGGAGTTTTTCGTACCACCTTTTTGGTTGGCTGTGAAGCCACACAAGTAGATGGCACTTTGTTGATGAGATGTGTTGGATTAGGGAGTCCTCCTATTAAGGTTGAAGGATGTGGACCCAAAATAGAGGGCAATGGTGAAGGTGGGGAAGGAGTTCTCCAACGTGGTTTAGTAGCTTTCTTTGGTATGATGCAAGGACCACTATTGTGTGGGGCGAGGTTCAAATCTACCTTCACTTGTGGGTGAGTGAGGTGTGATTGAGGGTGAAGGCTGAGAGATTTAATATGTTTGGGCATGGTAGATGTCTGTAAGGTTTTTGATGATGTCATATAAGGTTTTATAATCAGTCCTTTGGAGGATTTGGGCGATTGTAAAGGCGGAAATGGATTAGACATGGCGATCTCGGGCAAAAGGTGAGAGAAAATCGTCACAGGATCATCCTCGACCGAAGTAGGTGAGGTGGAAATTTCTTCTCTCAACAGAGAAGGGATTGGAGAATGAGGCTCTTCTAGTGGATAGAGCGTAGGGATGATCAAGCTTTCGACATGTGGTCTAGGAGTGGGGCAAGTATGATCCCCCATTGATGATAAGAAGGATGAGGGTGAGGCAGTCGGCGTTGGTGCCATCAAGGCATCCTCCAATATAGGAGAGGTCAAAGTACACTCTCCCACGTGTGAAATGGGGTTGGATGGAGTACTATACTCCATCAATGGAGGACAAATAGGAGAGGAAGACGCCTCTACCTGTGGTAGAAAAATAGGAGAAGAAGGCTCTTCTACTCGTGATGGACAAATAGGAGAAGAAGGCTCTTCTACCCATGATGGACAAATAGGAGAAGAAGGCTCTTCTACCTATGGTGGACAAATAGGTGAAGAAGGCTCTTCCACCTGTGATGGACAAATAGGAGAAGAACGTTCTTCTACCTGTGGTGGACAAATAGGTTGATTAACCTCTTCAGACTGTGGGAGAGGTTGGTCAGGAATGAAAGGAGAAACCATGTCGACCGTGCGCATATTACACTCGTGAAGGTCATCGGCCATGGTCTGAATGTTATTCTGACTTGGGGGATGGTTAGGGAATGGTTGTCTAAAGATGTCTATGTTTTGGTTGGCCGGTGCATTTGGGTTATCCAAAACAAGATCCCCCTTGTCTAGCATGTCTTGGACAATATTTTTGAAGGTTTTGCAATTGTTTGTGTCATGACCCTTGACACGGTGATAATTACAAAAGTCATGTTCCATATACCATGTAGGGATAGCTTTTGAAGGGTCAAATTGGGGTGGTCAAATTTGAGGGAGATTGAGGACCCCCTACTTGACAAGTTTATCCAACATGGAAGTGTATGATTCTCTTATTGGAGTGTATTGACATTGTATATACCATTTTTGGAATTGTTTGGTGATGCTTTGTGATGTGAAAGGCTCGAATTGGTTGGGGGTTGTAGAGGATGATGATCTAACGACCACAGAATTTTCTGACCCCTGGGATTTGGAGTTGGAAGAAGAAAGTTTGGAAGAAGAATGGTCATCAAATTTTGCGTTGTTATTTTTACTACGCAATGTGACCTTGTCTTCTTCGATTGCGCGGAGTTCAAGCTTTCGAGCCATGGTGAAAGCTTCATCAAATGTGCGGAATGTTTGAACCCACAAAGTAGATGAGATGTGCTTGGCACATGCTCTTGAAAAGAGCTCAATGAGCTCAGTTTGAGGAAGTGAAAAGGAGAGTTGGTTAATCAAACCTCTCCAACGGGCAACAAAGTTAGCTATGGACTCATCATCGAATTGTCGAATAGAATAGAGGTCTGTAATGGAGACCTTTTTGGTCATGTTGATTGAAAAGTGGTTGAGAAATAATTGGGCGAGTTGAGTGAAGAAAAAGAGGGAATGACTGGTAATAGAACTATACCAGTCAAGGGCGGCACTGAAAAGCAACATGGGAAACGTGTGAAGTAATAACGCATCATCGTGTGCTATAAGGTAGCAAGTGTATCTAAACACTCGTAGATGTTGTTGTGGGTCCTCTTTACTTTAAAAATGAGTAAATTTAGGGAGTTCCCACTGGTTAGGATATGGTTGAATAGGGATCGAAGGATGGATGGGTTCGTTGCATATATATGCGTATGACAGAACATCGCTTGAACCAGAAATGGATGTCTCAAGGTGAGACATCTTATCCATCATCATCTTGATTAAGTCAGCTGACGGATTAGCAAGAGGGGCACCCCCTAAGTTGTAAGGTACTTGGAAGGTGTTGGTAAGCGTGTATGACGTACTTGGTTACATTTGTGTAGGTGCAACATATTGGTAGTTCATCATAGGGACTGATGTTGAGGTCAAGGGGGATTGTGCCATGAAGTTAGAGGGCACAAATTGACTAGGTGTTGCCAAAGGTGGTGGAATAGTGGCATTGGTAAAAGGATAGGTAGTCACTCCCACATTTATAGGTTCAAGAGTGTGTGGAGTCAAGACAATCAAGTTCTGGTATGGTGTAGAACTTGGTTGAATTGTTTGTGGTTGAGGGGGTACAAAAACCCAAATGGAGGTAGGTCCAAAAATAGATGGAGAGGCCAAATCTTGAGCATTGGCCATGGTCGGGTTATTGGTCGAGGCAATAGCCTGAGTTATGATGGGTTGGCTAGTGGATGGTGTTGATGCCATTGCCGCTTCAACAAGAGAAGTTGGCATCCCAAAAATAGGATTACCTAAAGGGTTTCACATTTGGCTTCTTGTGAGATAGTGTTGGAGAGCCTTGACATTGTGGTCAAGGAATCTCTCAAAGTTTTGATCCCTTTCGAGAACAATTGAAGGTTGGTTGGGGGTAGGTTGAATAGGAGTATGTTCAGTATTTGAAGTATGCTCCATCAAGGGACTTGGTATGAAAGGCGAAGGTGGAAGTGGTTGTTGACTTACATGGTCAATAAGAGTTTTGGCTTGACTATGTGTCAAAACCATTGAAGGTGAGAAAGTTCAGGTTCTAAAAATTGTGTTTCAGTTTCAAAAAACCAGAATGTGTGTTTGACAGCAAAAAAGTCTGATTTTTAGCTTGCTATTTTGAAAGAAAAGTTTGATGACAGTGACCGACGTTGGTGGAAAAACTAATGTCAATGGAATATGTTGCCGACGTCGGTGGAAAAACTGATGTCGGTGAGGATGAGTTGCTGATGTCGATGGAAAAACTGATGCCGGTGTCTGTGTGTTTACAGAAACTCAGAAAACTAAAAGTTTTTGGAATAAAAGAGAAATTTTGAGTTGTTTTTAGACCTCAGAATGATGCATCCTCACCAGCTCAAACAATCAGATGAAAATAGCATAATAGATGAAGGCAAGTAACCTCTAAACGTTTAATTCCTAAGAATAAATTTTAGAGTCGTGGTGGCTTATGCCTTAGAAGAATATGTTTGGGAATTGGGCTTTTAGAATGGGTCCTAAAGAGGAAGTCTATGGTTGGTTTCGGGTTAAGTTTTGGTGCTCAAAAATCTATATTAGGTTACATACGTGGCCTGGTGCTAGGAGCTTGCTCCCCTCACTTCACGAGCCCAGAGCCAAGCTGGGTCGCTTAGCCAATATATACTTTGCCTAGAGCTTATACTCTGTCAGATAACAGAGTGGGTTCTCCCCTTGGTAGTGAAGTCCAAGTAAGATCGCCAGGAAGGATAAGGTATCTGCTAGGTGATGAAATCTTAGTCAGGCCTTGTCTCAAGTATGTTTAGATGTTTGATTGTGAATGTGGTCAGGTTGTGTAACATATGTGCACTATGATTTATTCATAATGCATTTTAATTACTAGATGAGAGGGCTAAATATGCATTCAAGCAGAAATGAAATGCAATAGTGTTTTTAACCCAAAATGAAATGTTTTGTTCAGATGCAGACAAGTGAGGAAAAGGTTAAGAGTATGAATTTCACTACTCTAAGATGCAAGGAAATAAGGGACAAGAAGAAAAAGAAAGAAGTTCTTTTTAACTTGCGCTTATGGTTTCCTTTCGAAATAAAGAGATAGAAGAAGGATGCAAGAAGAAAATTTTCTCTAATGCAACTATATGAAAGTTTGCTTTTTAGAAGAAATGAACCCAAGGAAAACTCTAGGGTCCCACCGGGCGTGCCAGAATGTTTCTACTCATTTTTGCTATTTACATTCAGAAGGAAGAAAAAAACTAAATATTAATGGTCAGGGGTTTGTACGTACCCGGATGAAGTTGTGCACCATATCCAGACGTTGTAGGAGCTCCTCTTTGGCTGTGGAGGATAACACCTATAGACAAGAAAGACTTAAACAAAGAAAATGTTAGATGATATATGGTGGACTGCCAAGCAAAGCTCGGTCCTAGAAGTGCAAAGGCTTCCTTGAGGGATGACAGTCTACTTATTTGACAAAAGAGTGTTGCTAGAAAGAGAAATAATGAAAGGCTAAAGAAGAGAAATAGATAATGTGTACCTGATTCTTGCAATCTGCCTCTCAAAATCGCTGACATTGATTAGTCTGTTGTCGTCGATTGGTCAATGTTGCCGACATCGGTTAGGCTACTGACGTCGGTAGGGGCAATGGTTAATGTTGGTCGGGGCAATAGCCTTGGATGGGTTTTGGATAGGTTTGTGGTCGACAGAGGGGTCTGGAAGGAGTCTGGGTTTGTGTAAGTTGCAGGGAGACGAATAATGTCTGCAAAAGGGCAAAGGTGGAGGATAGGTTGTTAGAAAGGGTAAGGGTAAGAGGAAGGCTTTTCAACCTCTCCAGGGAGAAAGCTGGGTCTGGTTGAAGGTCAGGTCTGGTCTGGTTGATAGTATTTAGAAATAGTAAATAGAAACTAATTACTAATGCTTTCTAAATTACTGAAATGAAAGGGTAGAAGAAATACTTAGCTATGGTGACATGAAGAACCAAGGTGTTGAACACTTGTACCTATTGTGGCTTGATGTTGAAGACCTCGTGCAATGTTCTAATTCAATTTGGAGTGATTTGCGTAGAGTCTTTGTGGCCAAAGGAGCGTTAGTTGAAGTCTGATGCCTGGTGATGTCTCAGAGTCTGAGAGGAAGAGAGAGAGCCAGATCTGAGTGAGGATTTGAGATTCATGATTCGTGATTTTGAGAGTCTAAGAGAGAAGCGTCTAAGAGAACTCGTAACTCATCGTTAGAAGTCAGTTTATGTAACCGATGTCGACAATTCTGCTGGCATCAGTCGATGGTTGACTGACATCGGCAGGTGGAGAATGAGTAAAAGGGCTAAGAAGCCCGTTCTCCATCCACCAAGTGCATTTGTCGGGCGTGAACGATCAAATGACGGATTATTAAGCATGAGAGTTGGTTAAGGAATAAATAAGGGGTGAGAATAAGTCTTAGTTAGTTAGGATTAGGATGACTTAGTCTCGAGGTGAGTCATGGGGTAGGAAATGATCTAAGGGCAAGGTGTCCAAGGTGAGGTGTCGAGGGTGATGTCATTAATCTAAAATAAGGAGTTTATTTTAAATTAATGAAGTGTGTAAGGGACCAAGGGGTTGACACAATTTAGGTGTCTACATTGAGTTTTAAAACCCTAACTCAGGGTTTTCACTATTTGTAATAGCACGAGAGGCTTCAAATTTGACTTTAATAATATTTATCATTTTTAGACACTTCCAAGACCTCATTACATTATATCCTATATAGTGTCAGCTTCTTCAATCTTTGTCCTTGCTTAAAAATGCCTAAACTCATTCAAAATAATGGTTTCTCAAAATTTTGTAGGTGTTTAACCTCACTATGTAACACCACAAAATATAGTGTGATAAAAACTATTCTCTAAATGAATTATAGGGTTTATAACACATCCTTAGACTTAATGGAAACTCTTTACAATTTATCAATCTCCACATATTTGCACAGTTCTTCTAAGGAGTTACTTTGACTCATGACTATCACATAGACAAAGTTTCTTGCCATGACTGCAACTTATAATCCTTACTCTTATTAGTCTCCACAATGTTATATATGAAAAAACACCATACCTTGATCATTTAAATCTATAAATCCACTTAGCATTTACTATGGATTATTACTTGATTCTTTCATTCAATGTTTTTAAGGGATCACACAAAATTTTAAATTCTTTCCTCTTTAACTTTGTAATACTAACAAAATGTTACTCAAAAATGTCTTGAAGACTACGTGAAATAGTATAAGATTCATAAAATACAAAAACACAATGTAGCAAAGGTATATACCACAAACACATTAGCCTCTATTACTTTATGCAAACTGTATACAACTTCATTTCTATCACTCTTTGGTCCTTCAAGGACAATATAGAGGATCTTGGCCTATCTTCATTGTTTATTTCCTTTTTGTACCTCTATTATAGTTACACTAAATTTCTCCTACAACCTTCTACCTCTCTTTTTTTCCTAAATCCTGTACTATCCCCTTTAACATGCAATCTTTCCTACTTTATTGCTAGTTACTTATATGAAGGTAGTTACAAACCATTTTCCTCATGAAATTACATTTCATTCACATTGTGTTTGCACATTAGACCACCTCTCAGACTCTCTTCAGACACCTAAAAACTTCCCAAACTTTAAACCATCATTTACATGACACTCAATACCCACTTATCAATCTAGCCTAGTTGACACTCATTCAAATTTTCAAATTCTAAGTTTTGGAGGGAAACTCAAAAATAGATTTCAAACCTTCACACATGATCCACTAATGAATTGAACACAACCATAAGGTCCCTAATAGACTTTTAATACTAAAACTAAACCAATATGACCACAAGACACACTTAAACACATTAATTTCTCAAATTACCAAATGATGCTTTGCATCACACAGCCATAACCAGAGATCCCCATCTGATCTACTTCATTGTAGGATCTGTAAAACCAAAACCATATAGACATCAAACTACATATAAATCTCAAAATCTATTTATATGCTATAATCAAATGCAACTAGTGTCCTATATCAAAGCTTAAAACCAAAATTATAACATTTCTCACTAGTACTGGTGTCACCAATCACTATCTCCTTGTCTACTTGCCCATTGAGCACAGTCTCTCCATCCACTCATCTATCGAGTGCCTCATCTATAGGTCACCTCCACACTAGTGAAAATACAAGAGTCACCACTCAATATTCCCATGATCCTCTCCTTTGAGGTGCTTCTATAGACCAATTATGTCTTAGAGCAACTATTGTGTCCTCCTATACTGTTGCTCTTGCCTACACCTACACTCATTGGTGGTGCCTCCATCTATGGTGTGGCCAAATTCTTCACTACTAGTCTTACTATGGTGCTTATTATGTGATATATGTGGGCTTGCATCCACATTCATATCCTCTCATCCTATTATTGCCTACTATCATGCTCAATTAGTCCATGATCTAGCACATTGTGGCTTGATCATGAGTATATCCAATGGCACTCCTCCTCCTCCTCCTCTCCCCCTCAGCTCTTTAACATTTCATGCTTAATAAGAAGGCACTACTAAAGGGGCCACTGGGTTTGGGAGTCTTAACTACCCTATAAATCATGCCGCTGAATGTGGCTCTACCCATGAGGTGAAGTGGCTTGTGATCTGCACCTGTGCCAACCCTGTAGTAATGGTCACCCAACTAGGCTATACAATATTAATGTACATGTAAGGTTACCACACAATCTCCACTTATGTGATATTCTAAAATGTTGGCCAATCGGGCATGGCCTAAACTACATGGTCTTACCTCCATCACACAACTTGAGGTAACCTGTCATCGACCACATGGGGTAACCCAGCTAGATGATATATGGGGAACCTCTCATATATCTAAGCACTTAATAAAAAATAATCCCCATGGTTTTCTACCCTTTGGATAACATCCCCTACATATCATACATGCTCTAGACCCAGATGACATCCCTAAAGTCATAGAGTGCTCCTTGATCTAATATGGATTGACACAAGGCTATTACATATAGCAGTACCTTATTGTCCAACTTGTGACACAACACTCGTTGTATCATAAGTCCTATCATGGCCTTAAAAATGTCCAAAATATCCATAATATATACATCAATAAAACTCACCCTTAATCTAGGGTATATCCTATCTAAGCACGTTACCCACTAGGCTAGTGTTCCCTCTCCTCCAGATCATCTGGTGTCCTAGTGATCACCGGTGTCCCTCTTATTAGTAGTCCCAATAATGTGTGGACATCCTCCAATGTGATACCAACCTCAATGGTATCCCATACACCACCCATCAAAAAGTGTTGGTCAATTTTTCCCATGCTCTAAAGAACATGATAATGAGATCAACACTAAGTGGGATCCACCTCATCTCCATGATGCCTCTAAAACCCAATGTGACCAATCATGCTCTATCCACATCAGTCAATTGATACAGTAGGTCTGGAAGCCATGACACATTTATCAGGTGTCAATACCTCTGGAATCTCTACAAAATATAAAATAATAAAGGATGTATCAGATCTTCATGTCATCAATAATTAACACACATTCTTGAAAATTCATAAATTAACTACTTAAATCAGCTAGTTTGATTTAGTTTTTGACAATGAGATAAACACTAAGTGGGATCCAACTCATCTCCATGATGCCTCCAAAGCCCAATATGACCAATCATTCTCTATCCACATCAGTCAGTTGATCCAATAGATCTAGAATCCTTAACACATCTATCAAGTGTTAATACCTCTGGAGTCTCTACAAAATATAAAATAATAAAGGATGTATCAGATCTTTATGTCATCAATAATTAACATATATTCTTGAAAATTCATAAATTAACTACTTAAATCAGATAGTTTTATTTAGTTTCTCATTTCCCTATTTCTCCTACAAAATTAGCCTATTTAATAATAAATCAGCCTTGTATCTTATTTGTGATACTAAATCAGCCATTTCCATTTCCAACTAGATCAGCCTATTCAAGACTACATCAACCATCTTATTGCTTTGTGATACTATATCGGCCTTGTCATACATAGTCAGCCTCATTTTATGATATTATATCGGTCTTATATTAAAATATAAATTAGCCCTGTTATATGTAGTCAGTCTTGTTCCCTTGCCAACTAAGTCATCCTACTACTATGCAGTCAACCACTCATTAACATATGAAATAGGCCCACTGCTACATAGTTGGACCTATTTCTTTGTCTCACCTTATGGACTAAGTCAACAAAGTCAACTTTATTCTTCCAAAATGATGACTTTTTTACCATTTACCATAAATGCCTTAAGTATTTATTGGTTTGACTTCTTCCTACCTACTACCCCGTTCTACCCTTAATTTACCTAAAAATTTCCTAGAGTTCATTCTGGTGCTTAGATTTTTCCTTCCACTCAATTTTCAATATTTAGCTCAATTTCAAATAAAAATATTCAAAAAATTTGCAATTCACAATTGCTTATCTGTGCTACACTGGTTACATCCACTATGCATCCTCCCCATCTCAATTGTCATATCCTCACCATGATGGCTTTCAGGGCTCAAACTAGGTCTCTTAAGGCTCTATTTTCTCAGAATAGTAAAAATAATAAATGAATTCTCTTTCACCCTATTTATATTTACTATTCAAAATTATTTTCCTATTAAATATTTACCACCAGAATTCATATTTTGATCATATATTTATTTATACTAGCTCTTTTTTTGAACTATAAAATGTTCTAAAATCCTGACATCGTAGAGAATATTTTCACCTATTATATGTATATATTTCAATTTTTTTGATTTTTTGCTCTTTTTTTCTAATTTCTACAGGTTCACCTAATGTTCCCTACATTAGACTCCTTCACATTTCTCGCATATCCCTCTTTATCTACAACACTAAGGTAAGTAAAGGTACATATTTTTCAATACTATCCTTTGATTTATCTTATTTTCTCCTTACTATAATTTATTCAGCTTCAGTGTTGTGTGTTGTTATGTTCTTTTCCTGAAGAACCATCTCATGTTGTGCCTAAGTGATATATGACAAGATTTGAGTGGGTCATATGTATACACATAATATTTTTAAACTTTATCAATTATTGATGCTTTATCTCTTGTAGTAACCCATCGAGTCTCAATCTCTCTAAGTGCATACCTTAAGGGGTGCATTGAGAAAGGGGTGAGCAGACCATTGGTGCTTCATAGGATTGTTATCCCTTTACTACCACTTTCTATCTACAAAACCATATCCTAAAAATATTTTCATAAGCTTTGTCTTCCTTTTTGCACCCTCCTTTAGTCATTTTCTGCCTTCATTAGCCCTTCCCTAACCTAAATGCCTTTTTGACGGTTTACAATACATTGTTTGCCCCATCGACTCTATAATCTAATTGACAAAACTTATTTAGAGTTTAGGTTGGCCCCTGGCTAACCTAGACCAAGACCTATTTTTTTATTAATAATGATATAGATTTAATTAGGCTGACCCTATCAGCTAAACTTTCAAAAAAGTTTAGGGTTAGATTTATTTATATATACACACTCATTTCATAATTTAAAGAAGAGAAGAATAAGAGTATTATATTATGCATCTACTTATCCACCATTCTACTTGAGGATCATAGCTTAGGGTATGAATACTTTATTTGGAGATATGGATCTTGTCTTATGGATAAATCTTTTGGATGCATAGATAGGTTTTGTAGCCTAGATCTAGTTTATCCTTGTCATCCTTAAATACCATAACAACCTTTTGTGAAACACCTTGGCCAAGGGAGAGATTGAGGCTTGGTGAGTTCAGATTCAAAGGTAAGTATTCCTAACTTTGTTCCTCCTTTGTAAGAGTAGATAGATTAGCATTTGTACTTCTCTTCCATGCATTAGGATTTTATATACATTGATGTGAGTATATATCTTCTATGCATATTTACTTTTATGTTTATTACGTCCACTTTGTGTCACAAGCTTTGGTGAGCACTAGATTAGAATTTACTTTACCTGTCATTACATTTAGTAAATATAAAAACATAGAATATAGTTACGGTTATTACATAGTTTTGCTTAACTAGAGGCTTTGGAACCCTCCCTAGTGATATTATTGATGTAAGAGATCCCTTGGCTAGGTCTAATGGATCCATCTTGGTCATGACCCTAAATATCTATTATATCAATAATCAGAAGTGTAAGTAGGATTTATATTATTTAATATGATTGATTAATAGATTAGTTGCATTTCCATTTGTTTATAGTTTCTCTCTATTTATTTTTATTATGCTCTAGTAATGTTGGAATAAGAAAATCCTGTGAATGTTTGGCATTTTTCTCTTAATAGAAAATCCTAGATGTTATTTGCATTGGTTGGTATGTGAATGAAATTTGGGTACCTCACCCTTAGATGGTAGTTTAATGAATGGATTAAAGGTTATAGGCCTAGATGGCTACCTTGCTTGATTAAAAAAATGTCTAGTTTCTTGAGCTCATGGTTGTATTATTTGTTGTATCATGTGTTATTATGTGTTGTGTTGCTTGTGTGAGACAAACCCTATTTCAAATGGTGGAAAGTGATTACTATGTCTATCTCTGACCCCTTTACTTGTGTATTCTTTAATTGTACTAATATTTTATATGAAAAATTCTTCCACAGTCATAGATGATGGTTGGGGTGGTAAGGGCCACCAATGGTTGGGCTCATCTTATTCTTCCCATTTTTCATTAGTAATTGCAAAGAGGAGTTGCTTGTCAAATACATGTATGTTGAAGTTGAATATGATTTGATCTTTGTACCTCTTATGTTGACTATTTTAATAAGTTGTAATCATTATAGTGGTTTATAAAGTTGATTGTTATTATATTCGCCATGTATAGAAACCCTACATATGCCAATGAAGTCTTGAGGGACCTAACATTGTACCTTTGTTATTTTATCATGAGTAGGCTTTGTTAGCATTTATTACTATTATATATGAAACATATAAATGTAAATGCAATCATGCCATGTTCTGTGTATTTCTTGGTGTTTAATATTAAAACCCTAGATTTATATTAATTCAAAATACATGAATATTGCAATGGGGAAATATATGCAACTTTGTTTCAATATTATCTTTCTTTCAATTCATCTTGTGTTATTACATTAAATGGTTATGTTACACGACCTAAACCTAGGTTGTGCTTTTTGTGCATGAATCAAGGAGGTCATGTAGACCCTTAAATTGACTATACTATTATATTGGCTATCTTTTTAAAGGAAATGTAATTAGTTAAATACACTTTGTTGATCAAATTATGTTATCACATTTGATTGATACTTTACAAGTAGATATCTATAATTATAATGGTAAGCAGGGTATTGAGTCATACAAATCGTGTTATTGGTTTATAGATTAGGGTATTGGCAATAGTGATTTCTTATTATTTTGTTTGTTGCACTTAGAATAAAATGTAAACATTTCATTTAGGGTAGTGGTATGAACTTGGTAATGGTGGTTTATTGTTTTGCTTAATTTTATATTATATATTGGTAACATTTTTAATACTCTATTGAATTGGATATGGGTATAAGTAAATACTATTCGATTTATTGATGATCTTCACCAATTTTGTTACCTAGACATTATCACACTAGTGTATAAGTGACTGAACTACACATGATCATCATTGCTTGGTATTTTTTATTTTCATTCAAAGGTCTCGATCACTACCTATAACTTGCATACTTCATGTTAATATGATATTGGTGCATGCTCTCTATTGACCCAGACTTGGGTATATTCTTTTTTGAACTCATAACTTAAATGGAAAAATATTTTTTTTCATGTTTTTAGCATGGGAACTCCTCATTTTTCCCTATTATGACTAATCCTTATGGGTATGATCACTACAATTTTATTTAAGTTCCATTGCTTATATTCTATCAAGTTATGTGGAGTAATTCTTGTATTGTGCAGTATACTTTAATTATCTCATTTTATTCACATTAAAGTAGATGCTAGATTTGATCTTACTTTGTTTTGGATACTTTGCCTTTATATGAAAGCTATGTAAATAGGGTTGGCATTGAATTTACTTTAGTTTTCTTGTTTCACTCTCAATTAATGAAAGGATGTGATTAATCTTGTTATGTTCTGATGACTCTGATTCTTTACCAAACTGTGTAAGTATGGATTTCACTAGTTTTACTATATTTAGTTCAAGACATATAGATTTATGAATAGAATACAAATGAAGTCATATCTTATAACATCTATTGGTTGTTTTTCTCTAAATAATGCACTTTGACTATCTTAGTGATCTTACATTTGCATTAATTGTATCTGAACATGGTAAATGGACTTCTTGAATAGTTTTTTAATATGGAATTAAATGAAATGAATACTTAGTATATGTCTAAAAAGAATTGTAAGCAATATTATAATTACAATGAACATTGGAATTTGAGAATCCGTGTTTAATTGTATTAGTTGTTTTTGCAATCTTTTGTTTCTTTTTGTGAACTTATAACATTCACGAATGAGGTTCAAATATAGATTAAAAAGTTTGTGCTAATGTTAGATCTTAATATATATTCATAAATCATAAAATGCTTGAAATTATATGATTGTGCATGTATTCTTATTAAATAACATTTTGTGAATTTACTCTTAGCATAATGACACTTTGTTGATGCTTAGAGGACTTTATCCTAGAAAGTAGGTAAGTCTATAGAGGAGTGTAAGAAGGTTATGTAAACCATGGAGTTTATTATGGTAATATTTTTATAGGTTGATGTAAAGGTTCTTAAATGAAAATTGAACTTAATGTAATATCATGAACTCAATAACTTCCCACTATAGATAGCATTTATCTTAGTAACAGAAAAGGAGTGAATGCTACAATGAAGATAATTATGCTTGTATGGCTAGATAACTATGCTATGTTTCACATCTTATTTGATCAAGAATTGTATGGATGTTAATCTTGACCTAATCTAGTAATTTCCTTCAATACTATATGACAGTGTTGATGCAAGCATAATAAGAAAGTATATATATGTTTCTTGGAATGGTATATTACATTTTAAAGAGGTTATTCCTATTTCTAAAGGATATTTAAATTTTAAAAGGAATGGTTTTTATTTCCCCTATTGCTAACATATAAATTGACTTAAATATAAAACTTGATTATAACAAATGGGGAATGTTGAAATATTTAAAGATGTAAAAGCATAGTCTTGAAATCTTGATGATTTAATTATTAAAAGAACCATTTGAAATTATTTAGTATCATTATTCATGTTAAATTTAATTATGAATATTGTAACATTAAGCTTGGAAACATACTTAGTGCTTTGTTTTAATCATTTCATGGTTATAATTATTAATTAAATTATCCCACTTAGAAAGCATGTAGTCTGGTTTAATACTTTCTTTCCCCAATGGATGTATGAAGATTTTTAACACCTACTCTCCTAAGATAAGTTATATTTTATGCATGGGGAACCATTCACTAGGGCTTAGAAGGTGAATTTTAATTTAACCTTAATTTGATTTAACCTAGTTATGTGAGTTTAGAACAATATAATTTACTATAATTAATAGAGGGTGAAAAATAATTTCTTGTTGGCATTGCAATCAAAGTGTTGCATTAATTTCTTGTGAAAAGGATAAACTCCATTGTCCATTCTTCATAGAATTGGACTCAAATGTGTTATGTAATGTGTCTGATTAATGTGGTTATCATCAGACAAATATGCATGTGTTTCATGATATTATAAAACAAATTAGAGCATGATTTGTTGGTGATCATTTGTTAAATAAGGCATACATATTATTGATTGTTTGAAATTTTGATGTTTGAATTTCTTTTGTCATGACAAGGAAAACATATCTATTTGTGTAGGGATGAAGGAAAATAATGTACAAAAGTCATATGTAGATAAATGTGCATTGATATGGACTATCACAAACCAATGGAGGCATCCTAGATAGTTTTGATAGATAGGAGACATTTATGGATACTATAATAGTCTAAATATTACCAGAGGTGTTTTGTGAAGATTCAACTCTTTGTTTCCTGATCTAAGACAATGTAGAGCATAATTGATGATTATACACAAACATATATTGGAACCAAATAGAAACAATCTAGATACCCTATCCTCTTGGTCATTTATATAAATAGTAAGTGTAATTAATCAATTTCAATATGTTTGTCACATTCATATCTCTATAATTTAGGGCATATTTAATACAATATGAATATTCAAAGGTTTTATCTTATTTAGATAATTAGATTTAAAATAAGTGAAAATGAAAAGTACATGGGGGCACATGGCTCATAAAATTTGTGTATCAAGGTTTAGGGGAATGGTTCCCTTACCTTTTTAATCTATATTGGTCTCAATAAATATTATGGACATGGGGCTCAATGTCTTAGTCCTAGATCTAGAAACCATGGCAAGTTGTTCCTAGAATATCCCAAGTCGTGCCATTACATTTATGTAGTGATCAAAAATATTTGTGTATCACTCAAACATTCCCTGAGTGAGCCTATTACTAGTGGGTCTAGGAGTCCTCACCTCATCCTTGAGCCTATTTCTCTCCTCTATGATTGTAGCTATTGCAACTTTAGGTATGTATGTTCTTTGTTTGTAGTATATTAGTATTATTACGTGTTTTAAAGTGTGTTACTTTTCTCTAATCATTATATAAAAAGGGGCATGCCTCATTGCATCATTGTGATCCCACTTAATCATCATTAAAATGTCCTTCATTAGGATTTAATTAGTTTATCAACTATGCTCAATATGGTGAAGGTTAATCCCTCACTATCGCTATAAAATAATAAAATATTAATAAATAAATATAAGCACATTAAAGATAAACTTAAAAATGATTTGTTTGACTTTCTCTCCTAGGTCCCATGGTTACTAGTTTATGTCCCATATCTCCCAAATCGAAGAAACCATGATATATTCTTCCTCTGAGTTTTTCACCTAATCCCCATTGAGGCCTTATACAATTTCATACATGTCATATCCGTAGTACCTCCCTGAGTCATCTAAATTTCCATCAATCTCAAGTGGGAATAGGGGTGTTAATAAAATGTTAGCCTGACATGACCTTTAAGGCCCCATATATCTTGCATATTTGACCCTTGGGTATGGATGTCTCTCATCTTCTTTCTCATATTAATTTGGCACATTATAATCAATATCAAGTAACATATTCTCCACATCCATTCTGGCATATTTTTTCCTAGTACCATATAACAATGGTTGGGGGCACATCCTATGTTAGCCCAAACTATCTGAACACTTACTCATATTGAAAATGCTCGTGGGTATGTACAGATTAACACTAGAGCCATTTGGTCTTTAAAATTTTTTGTAGTCGTGTGGCATCCTCAGCCGATCATGAATGACCCATATAGGGTTCCCAAGTGATGTTCACCCCTCTTAGATAGTCTATAGTCATTTTCTATTTTGGGATGCCAATGTCCCACCTATTTTGTTCTTCTATCCACCATTTGCATGCCATTGGTCTTTGTGTATCCTAGGGCAATAGAGAGGCATATGGACCTATTAATTTCTAGGTGATTATGTGACCATCATTAAAATAATGTACCTATATGATTCCATCCCTCATGAAACTCATACAGAAATATAAAGAGATCCAAACATGCAATGGCTCCATGAGTATATCATATGCATATCTTCCATCTCCTAGACTATGTGATGAATATTGTATGAGCATCACACACCAAACTATTGATTTCCACGATGGAGATAAGATGTACAAGGATGTATCTAATTAATCTCAGTAGATTCATATAAATCCATGTCTGTAAGAGGTCCAACTATTAAGATAAATTAATCATGTTGTATGCTCTCTTTCATAACCTTGGGCACCCTGATTAAAACTTGTTAACCCTTGGTTATAAGACTAAATATGTGGTATACATCCTCTAGTGTTATAGTCATCTCTAATGTCAACAAATATAAGGTATAGGTGTCATTATTCCACTGCTCAACCAAAGTGGTGAGGATAGTAAATTTGAAGCATATTACAAGATGACACACCATTTGGCCAAAGCTAATCATGTCAAGGTGTACTTAATCAACCTCCTTTAGCTTAAGTGATTGAAATGTATTCAACACAATTCCATGGAGTAACTCTCACACATGTATTGAGGCCTGCATCACATTAAATTAAGATAAAGTCCTTATTTTTTCTAACAAAATATGTTTTTAGTATCAAATTAATTAGTTTTATGTATCATAAATTTTAATTTATTCTTTCAAGTCAAGACTATACAATTTTTTACCAAGATAATACAATATATTATTAGGGCTAAACAAATCATGTCAAGACATGGTATAGGTATAAAATTGGGGAAACATATTCCCCTCTACCAAATCTACAAATTTGTAAAAATAAAACATGTAGAAAATATATAAAATTAGGGAGGATTGTTACTAGCCTTGAATCATCATTTGGCATAGTAACATCCCTCACATAAGGTAATTAGTGTTTTATTGCTAATGGTAAACATTTTAACCCAACCACTAGTTTTCAAATTATATATTGGGGTAAAATTTCTTTCATTTAATTCATTTTGCTAAAGCTCTTTTTCATGTTCAATTAAAAAGAATACAACACTTAATTTCTATGAAATATTGACACATGATGTCATAAGGTGACATTTGAGACAAGATCTCAATTTATGCATGATGATGTTATTTATGATGTGTTTTCAATATACAATAATCTATCACTTGGTAACATTGATAGATGAATATTACTATATGTTATTTGATTTCTAATGTTGTATGACTGATGATTATGTTTAAAATATATGATGATGTTACATATGATTTCCATGGCATTATCTTATAGGGTAACTATTTTCTCTTCTCTAAATATGTGTTTTAATATGTTCTATGTGTTCCACTCATATCTCTAGGGGGTAGCAATATTCTACATTTATTGTTATCACTGTTTCAATGTTTCTTATGTTTCAATGTACATAACTTATTTATGATGATATAGGATTTAGGGATTGTTGCATGATAACTACATGGTTTCAAATTCAATTTCCAATACTCAGTGATTAAGTGACTCATATTAATTTTTGGACGTGGAGGCCCCATCACTTGATGACACATGATTTAAAATACAATCCATCTTTCTATCTCCTTTGACAATATGATGGATCCATAGGAATTACATTGCACACCAGGGACAAAGAAGGTATTTTGCTGGTAATTAATTTTACATCTATCATTATTAATTTTGATCACACATATTTGTGTTGGAAAGGTAAGCGTGGTTTTGAAAGTTCCAAGACATAATGACTTGACCCTCAAAGATCCAATAATATCGTTTATAAGCTTGAATTTAGATTATGAACTCATGCAACCTACTTTGTGGTTAAGTACACACTTTAAAGTAGGAAAATTGGAGACACCTAAAAATTCCCCCATATCATTTATTTAGTATAATTATATATATGTTTGGCACATTCATTTATAGAGGGGGATTGGTCAAAAGTTGGTATTATTAAGGCAAAATGGTGACTTCTAATTCTTGAAACCACTTTCAGGTATCCCCATGCTTTGCTCATCTTGTTTCCAAGACTAGTTGTATAATTTTGGCACATTAGTTTGTGCCACCTTTCAAAATGGATGGGGCCATCTAACACTTTCCACCTTTCCTATTTCTAGCCATAAGAAGTAATACATACTCACAAATCTCACCAAAGTTTGAATTTAAGTTGTTTATAAAAAGATAAGTGATTGAATTCATTTGATCATGAAGAATTATCAAGTACACTCTATTGATGTGGGTTTTATGCACACCAAAGCCTTTATGAGATATCCTCTAATGTTTTAGGATCTCAATGGAGGTAAACTTCACTCCAGAGCATGAGTTGCATATATGCGGTCTATTACAACCAGTTGAAGGAATAGTTAGTAGGGTATGCATGTTATTGACAAGGTTTTTTTGATAGAGGTGTGGTTTCTAATGGGGGTAGTGGATCCCTATATGAGTTGGATGGGCAACTGGTTGCTAATCTAGAGTGGGTAGGACTCAAAAATAAACTCAAAAAATGGAGGAAAGGGTAAGGCAAAAAAGAAAGCTTCTATGGTTTTTAGGAATCACTTCCCTAGATGGTTTCTAAAAGGACAAATGATCTCAAAACCTATGCTTGTTTCTAGCATCAATTTCACACACACAATAAGACATGGCTAATAATTCTAAGGAAATAATGATGCAAGAAAATCACAAGCCTCAAACAAAGGTTGTTCCTTTTAGGGCAACTATTGCACACCCTTAATCAAGAGATTATGGCTTGGGCTAGTGAATTATCTAAGGCAGCTATTACACACACACATAAAACTACATCCAAGAAATCACTCATGCACAGTCAAAATAATGAATCAATTTGAACTTGACTATCTTCACCAATATATTTACCAATCTTTAAATAGTTATTGCACATCTACAAATCAGTACATCAATCAAAATAATAAATAATCCATTAGTAGATTTTGTACACTAAAAATTATTGAAACATACAACCAAAGAAAATAACAACTAATTACACAAAAAATGGAAAGAAAATACACAAACACATTTGTTGATGATCAAAATTGATGTTGCTCATGTATTCAAAAATTCTCTAACAAAAATCCAAGTTGAATTACAATTATTTATATAGACTTGGGGAAGGGGTCGCCCCATCCTCCAAGTTCATATAAGGTCATTGCATGTAATAGTCAAAACATGAGTTTTAACTGTGATCTAAAACTGTATAAAAGTCTACTTGCAGTTATCAATTTAAAATATCCTTTGCAAAATCTATGCAACATGTGTATGTGTATAAAGACAAAGGCATTTTTTTACAATTATAGAATGAACTATATGCAAACTACAAATACATGTACCATTTTACAAAATTGTAGATGCCTCCTTTTATAGGTTGTGAGAACAACCTGTTAGATATTTTATATTAGTCACTTTCAAATGGAACTCAGACATGTGTTAAAGACAAGTATAATTGTATCAATCCTTTAGAACTAGTGATATTGTTTAACTATGACTAATCTAACATGACTATGCATTGCATGTTACATGTGCCTCTCATTGAGTCTTTACCTTTGAAAATTGCACCTAAGACTTACACTGTTAGATCCCTATGCATGATGTAATATGAGCATGCCATTTGGTAGCTCCATGAGCTTCCTAGGCTTTTCTGCAAAACACACTCCATCGCTTAGCACCTTTACACCATGTGGCAACTTCTCACTTATCTTGGGACCTTTGATTATTATTCATCGATCTCACATTGTTAATCTTGATGTACTAGGCTCTTGTGTAGCATTGGATATTTAGGTAGTGGGCTCCTGCAATGTTGCCAATTGGCATTCTTGTAGAGCTTTTAAAAACACCTTTGTTTAAATGTTCCTATGAGGGTGACACTTGTCACTATCATGCTCGCTCTGGATAACCCTTTTTTTTTGTGCTTAATTTTACATCATTGATCTCTAGTATGCGAGTTAATATGAACCATAAATCTTGATGTTTGAATTTTTACTCCCTGTGAGTTTGAAACTTGTCTTTTCTAGATTCTCTCCTGTAAAACATAAATACAAAAGTGACTTAGCATATATACATAATAAAGTTCTTAAATGTAGGGGTGACACTTGGCAATTATGTGGGGACTTTGGTCTATTGTCATTGGCAGTAGGGTATTATTTTCGGCCATTTTTGTAGGGGAATTTATTGCAGTATTGTTTTTGGGTCATGTATATCATCAGGGAAATTATTTCAGACAATGTTTGAAGCAATTATCTCTAAGGGTATGTCTTATTTCATCAGAAAAAATGTTTGAGATAAAAATTCTGAAGGGACTACATTTTTATCAAATAAAATGTTTGAGACGTAAGGTCTGAAGGAATTAGATCATAGGACAAAAGGCCTAAGACAAAAGTCCTAAAGGGCAAGCTTATGAAGGCAAAGGCCAAAGGGTAAAGTTTGTCAAGAAAAATGTTCAAAGGAATAGGTCGAAGGGTAAAATCACTCAGACAAAATATCCAAAGGAATTGGCTTAAGGATAAAGTCCTGGGACAAAAGTCTCGAAAGGTTGGTGCGAAGGGAAAAAGGGACTGGGATAAAAGACCCAAAGGTTAGGTGTAGTACAACAAAGGGGGCTGAGACAAAGTCTAAAAGGATAAGTTCTGAAGGGATAAGGGGTTGGGATAAAGTCTTGAAGGGTAGTGGCTATTTTAAAAAGGGAAAAAGGGTCACTCAAAATGTCTAAAGGGTCATTTCAAGAAATCCAAAGGGTTGGTGCAAAAGGTTCAAAGGATCTAATTCATGGAAAAAATGCCCAAAGGGTCACTTCATAAGGTAAAGTTTTGGTGGGGAAAGGGTCTAAGATAAAATTATCTGAGGGTAGGTTGCATAAAGCTCAAAGGGTATGTGCCCTTGAGGTCATTATTTTTGCAAAATTGTATTGGCAAGATTGTTGTGAGGAATTGTTTTGGGATTTTTGCATCAGATAAAATGTCTGATGATAAAAGTATGAAGGGTCATTTTCATTTGGAAAAGGACCTAGCATAAAAGTCTTGAAGGATATTTTCAAAAGGCTGAAAGGCACTTTTAAAAAAGCTGAAGGGTAAGTCTGGAAGGCTAAAGGAGATTTGTCGAAGGATTTGTTTCAGACAAAATGTCTGAAAGAATTGTCTCGAAGGGAAAAAAGGGCCTGAGACAAAAGTCCTAAAGGGTAAGAAAAATCTAGGAGGGAAAGGGAGAAGGACAAAATCTCTTGAACAAAATGTCCAAAGGAATTACCTTGTAGGGCAAAAAGGGTTTGGGACAAAATTCTCAATAGCTAAGAAAAGTCTTAGAGGGCAAGGGGGAAGGACAAAATATCTCAGACAAAATGTCCAAAGGAATGTTTGAAGGGATGGCCTCAAAAATGTTTAAGGACATGGTGTCTCAGACAAAATGGTTATGACAAAAGTCCCATAGTCCCAATTTCATCAAATAATTATCTCAAATAAACTGTCTATAATAATATCCCTGACAAAGATAAGTCCACGAGCCAAAAAGTATAAAACACAAAGGCTGGAAGAATTTAGATAATGAAAAAAATACCCAACAAAGACAAATTGCATAAGTCCCAAAATGAAAATCCTGAACACATAAGACAAATAGAAAGAATTATATTATGAACACAATACCAATGCCATTTTGGTAAAGTACAAAAAGGCTAATAATCAATCTTCTCCTAGATTTTGCATAAACATATAGAAGAGGGGCTCAAAGTCAATATCATAGTCTAAAAAAAGTGGGTCCCCATTTACATAAAGAAGGAGGGGATGTTGGGTACAACAAATGATGACTTATAGGGGGAATACTCCTAAATATTCAAGAACTCAAAACTCTGGTTTGCAATCTAAATAAATCATGAAGTGTGCCATAGAAGAATACTTAAATCATAAATATAAAAAAGCTCCTAAGTTCATTTACACAATGTTGTTCCCAAAATCAGCCACGCTCATTTTTGGAAAAACCCTTACGAAACTTATCTGTTTCATGTTTTTCACTTTAAGTTCATATTTCAAGGCAAGTTTTTCTTGATCTCCTATTTGCTCAACTAGAATCGTTAAAATTTCATGACGTTCCCTTATTACATTTTCCCAAAAAATGTGAAAATCATTACGATCAGATGACAAATTTTTCCCTCTTTTTTGAGTTAGGTGTTTTTTTTTGTTTGCATGTAGGGGTGGCAATTTTTGCCGCCATTACATGTGGTTTTTAGTTTCTCATGCATAGGCGGTGATTTTCTCTGTCTTTGCATCATTTATGCAGGAGCAGCAAAATTCACTGCCCTTGCATCTTTTCTTTCTCTTGATGCAGGAGCAGCAAAATTTTCTGCCCTTGCATCCCTTTTGTAAACCTCACATGCAGAGGCAGCAAAATTTGTTGCCCCTACATGGTCTCAATTTTTGCATGTGGCATTAATGGTTGTGCACACCAAGTGGTTGGGGTTGTTTTTCACCCCATTTAACCCCATTCCTCTTTGCATCTCCTCCTCCCTGCGTCTGGATGATCAAGCAAGCAAGTGTGGTCAAATTTTCCTTAGATTTGAGCATTGTTTCATGATTTTATCAGGGAGGGTTTCAGTTTTTACTTTATTTTCATTTTTTCTTCTATTTTTATAGTTGTTTTTTCTTTTCTCCTTTCTTGTCTAAGTGTTCTTGTGTTTTTCTTCTTTTTTCCCTCGAGGAGGCCATCAAGGCAATATAAACGTGCCTAAAACCCTCTTCCTCTCCTCAAACTCGCCGGCCATTCTTTTCTATGTAATGGCAGTGAAAATCATCACCCTTACACATTTTGCGTTCTTTCCATGTAATGACAGTGATTTTTTCCACCATTACTTCCTTTCATCCTTCCTCGTGTAAGGGCGGCAAAATTTTCTGCCCCTACACAAAATCTATCAAACTGTGTAACGGTGGTGAAATTTGTCACCGATGCACCTCTAACTTCCCATTTGCATAGGCGACAATTTTGTCACCTATACACAAGTCCGGCGACTGACTCTCCACATGCATAGGTGGCAAAAATTGTCACTGATGCAAACCCTCTGCCCTGATGTGCACAGGTGGCAATTTTTGCTACCTATGCATAATTAACAATCCTCAACATGCAAGGGCGGCAATTTTTGCCTCCCATGCATGCCTTGCCTCCATTTTCACTAACTCTAGGATAATTTTATTTTTCCTATTTTTTGAGCCCACTTCCCTTTCACTCCCTGATCTGCTCGCTCTTTATCCCTTTCAAGAGCATTTCCCTGGTCATGATCACCTAACGTGTAATTTTCCTAGATTGCCAATATTTCCTCTAATTGCGTGATCATGATTCTTATTGCAGTTTCTCTTTAAGATCCTTCTTCATCAACATACTTTTGACAAAGCCTCATCCCAATGACTGAGGTTTCTCCAAAGAAGTCAAAGATGATGAAATACCAATATCAAGGTGTTTTTCCAATCACCTCGATTACTTCTAGTGTCGACGATATTAGAGATACAAAAATCAGGCACATAGATATGGTTGAGTTCGTAGAGAAAACCAAAGCAAACAATCCTAGCTCTAAAATGAAGAGGATAATTGAGAGTAATATTCATCTGGTCTCTTCTTTTCTTATGGTAGCTCATCCCATAGAGTTCATTCTCTAGTGTGCCCAGTTCTACAACAAACATACCAGGGCTGTGGTAGATGTTAGTGGCAATATAGTAATTCGACTAGACCTCGAGTTCATTGATAAAGTGTTTATGTGCCCTCCTGATACTGAAGTGCTAAAGATCAACTTCATTGAAGTGCAAAAATAATATGATAAAGATCCTGAGAAGGCAAAGAAGGTGATCAACAATAGATGGCTCAAAACTCCTAGAGCAAACTTGTCTAGATGGCCACAAAACTTCCCAAGGAGTGATTTTATTGAAGAGGTTGGTGACTTGATTACTCTTCTCAGCAAAGTACGAGGTTTATCTTCTTCCTCTCAATTTCATGAATGGATGTATCCCTTCATTAAGATAATCCTCCAAGGCAAACAAGTCATCTTCTGGGGGGAACAAATTAGCAATGCTCTGCATGAGCAATTGACAAAGGTGTCTACTACCTTGAAGTTCTACATGACTTCATACCTAGTATACATTACAACGTCAATGAGAACCTTTCCAAGCTTAACATCAGAGGGAGACAGAAAAGTGACCCTGGTATATCAATATTATCCTCAGATAACATTAAAGGGTTCAATCCATCATTTTAGGAAGGTAAATGATGCTTTCTTCACGATATTCTTGTGTCTTTTCGATCAGCAATTAGAACAAAAAAGAGTATCAGACAAAGCTTAGACTGTTGTGAACAATTTCGGCTGTATGTTCTTATAGTTTCCTTCTTTTTGTTATCTACGGGTTGGCTTTTTCCAAGGTTATCCCTGTATGCTCCCAAGATTTTCCTCAGATAAATTGATCCTGATGGAGCTGTGTAGGCAAATTATTGTCATACACAATAAGTAGATGGAACTTAAGAAATCTAGTTTTAGGTTCTCCATTAAAATTGGCAGGTACTCAGTGTTGATCACTGTGAAAGCTAGGGAAATGGAAACTGAAATGCAACTTATGACCATGAAGCATTTCAAAAGAAGGCCCAATTTTGATTATAGAGGTGTGAAAGACATGATCAGGAGGAAGACCCAGTTCCATGAAACCATGATCAAAGACGTCTAGATCAATTTGAGGACAGCGAAAGATATCAAAAAGATGGACTACAGCAGACTATCTCTAAAACAAATAGAATATCTAGGGCTCATAGATATCCCTATAAATCTAGCAGATGACGAGGACCTGATTAATAATAGATATCATGTTGAACAAATTAGCAACACTCCTCTTCCCCTAATCTAATGGTCTCAAAATGAGTTGACCTCCTTGAGGATGAGATTCAAACCAATATTGGCAAACACCAATGATTGGTTGGAAAATAAGGAAATCACCTTAAAAGAGTTCATCACAAGATCAGAGGCTGAATTTCAAGAAGAGATAAGGAGGAGAGCAAAAAATAGGACAAAGAATAAAGGTGATGTTCCTTCTCCTTCTAGGCCCCATAAGCTTAGGATCATTTTTGTATCAAATAAATCAAAAACTGTAGAGAAAGAGCCAAAAATGATAGATATGGAGGTTGAAAATAAAAGTGCCAAAGAACCAGTAGCAGGGTAGATGGAAATAGATGATAGGCCTGCAGGTCAATAGGGAACAAAAACTCTATCTCCGCAAGAAGGTGCACAGCCAATCACAGGAATTTCTTCTTCTCTGCCCCACTCACCTGGTGTAACTCCTTCACCTATTTCTCTAATCATTATTCCCTCTTCTAGAGCTACCTCTCCTTCTAAAGTTATTTTTGGTGACCCTCAAAGCACTTCTGGAGATGTTCTCCATTCATCAGGATCCATCCCCAACTTGTCATCTCCATCTTTTATTATTAGAGATAGTTCTACCTTTGACCATTCAGTAGCAGGTGTGATTTTGACTGATACTACACCCATTGTTTCCACCAGCAGCGCAGGTTCCACCCTAGTGACGCTAACTATAGGGATTGTTGCTAATATAAGTGCTTCTGCTCTCCCACCTTGGCTATCAACTTTTACACCCAAAAGGAAAAAATAGGCCATCTCATCAGATGAGTTTGACTTTGGTAAAATGGTGTCGATAAAAACAAAGACCCCCAAGAATCCAAAGATCCTTTTGAAGATGATTGGAGATAAGGGGCATAAATTTTTGGAAATAGCCAAACCCCCACAGGATGTGACTCTAGAAAATTCTGATATGAGCAGCTACTCTATCTCTTGGGTTTAGTTACAAAAGATAACTCACGAGGGCGCTAAGAGTGATTTGCAATCTGTGATGGATATTATGGTTCAAAATTTTGACAAGGAAAGAGAAATGAAAGATCATTATAAGGCAATGGTAGAGCAATTGACTGCAGTGATAAGGAGATTCACTTTTACTACAAAAGTGGTGACTCCAGAGGCTTTCTCCATAGACGATCCCGTAATTCAGAAAGTCGAAAAGACTTATCTAAAGGGGAAGGTACTTGAAGACTACTTGGATAAGATGCATGCACAAGGGATTTTCTTGTTCACAGAGTTGTCTAAGAAGACGGGTAAAATGATGAAAGTAAGTATAGAATTAGATGACCTTATCAATACCATTTCTCAGGAGGTCAAAAGCACAGATAGATATCTTAGAAAATGGATAGAGATGAAGGAGCTGAAAATACGTACCCTAGTATCAATTGATGTCATTGATGATAGAGATTTTTATATTGAAACTAAAGAATCACTGATATAGGATATGGGTACTTAAGAAATTAATCAGTGACCTCGAATCTTCCAAGGACGCTAGTGAACAAAGCGATGTCAGTCTGTTGCACAAATTGGAAGAGTTGCCTTGTAGACTTACCTCTCAAGACAACCAATTCATTTTAGTAGAGAAAATGATTCAAGAGTTTGAAGGTATGATCTGAAAAGAATTCAAGGAGAAAGCATTCTCAATGGCTTCTGTGGACAATATCTTAGATAATCAGTTAACTCTGGACAATCTGAGAACCAGGTTAACCAGTCACGCCAAGTCAATCACAGCAGTGAGAGATGCTACTATCAGAGCTAAGGTGATTTTCAAAAATACTATTGTGCCAGATAGTATCAGAATACAGGCATCTATTGCCATGTACGATGCTCATCTAAAGAAGGATGGCGACAAAAGTTGAATTGTTCTTCCATGCTTTCTTCTCCATTCTTCTCATGCACTTTTTGATTGACTTGGGACATTTTCACATGTACTTTTGTTATGTGTAATTACATGTAAAAATCTAGAAAAGTCTCAAAGTCAACAGAGACTCATCTTTGACTAGGTTTTAATATTTAAGTCTTTTCTCAATTTTGAAGGCTTTTCTCTCTATATATAGAGGGAGCCTCTTTTATAAATAGATATTTTTTGATAATCAAGAGAAAAAACTCTGATAAAATTGAGATACTTCCTGAGACTTTGATCTCAGATTGTAAATCATACTTTCTTGAATAAATGAGAAATAGGTTATTTTCAGACTTTGTGTTGGAATAATTTGTGTTACTTAGGAGATCGTTCTTATGTTCTTTTTCCTAATAATCTCTCATCTATTTGATTTAATAAGCAAAGTGTGCGTCAAAATTATCTGATGATGTTCTGAAGTTAATTATAAAGACTTTGTGCTGCTATAATTATCTTCAGATCGTGTTTCTCCTATTTTATTGAGAATGATATTAGTAAGGCTTTGAACTGCTTTTATTCTTTAGGATCTTATATTATGTTGTAGTTTTAGGTGGAGACTTTGAGCTGCACTTCACTCTACTGTTACGTACGTTCTAAATTAGTAACGGGAGCAACGAAAGACTTTGTGCTTTCGTGGGTTTCTCGTGGATCTAGTTACTATTCGAGAAGATTTTTTGCCATTTACTAAATATCATTTCTAAAAGAAGAGAAATGCTTTCAGTCATCAACCAGGATTTCTCTTTTGCCTTGTAAACATCATCTCTGAAAAAAGAGAGATAGATGGTGTAATCTCACCCTCAAGTCTATTTTCAGTTCATATTAATAGATAAGTAGTTTATAGGGAACCTCCCCTTAATGAGAGGAGAGATTTATCTCACTATGATGTGGTAAACCCACACTTTTTGCTGTATAAATCTCCTTGTACTATGGTTGATATACCCATTTTGCCATCAGTTAGCTAAGGACAAAATATTCACCCAACAACTTTTGGTGACTCCACTAGGGATGTTACGTGCAGTCTGAAGCCTCAAGTTTTAGATTGAAGCAGTTCCTATCCTTATCCATTTCCATTTTATATCCATTTCTATTATCTATTTCTATTATTTTCATTTCCATTATATAGCCTTATTCATACTCTGGCAGCTCCACACTCTACCTTGACACGAACGCGCACTTTGAAGCTCCAAGCTTCAAATTAAAGCATTCCTAGTAACTTTTTAGTTTTACACTCTGGAAAATCCACCATACACATGAAGCCAGAGAGCACAAGGCATTGTTGATCCTGTATTCGAGTTAGTATGGCAAAATAATTTTGAGATCTCTCCTCCGCCATCTCATCTTCAGCGTGCTAGGATTTTTTCTCCTACCAACGTCAGATCTCCAATACCAAATAAAACTTCTAGTCTTAGTGCTAGTAGAGTTTTGTCCGTACTTACCCCACCAAGATTTGATATCCCTCATTTCAATTGTCATCTCATGGAGGCCCAAGGTCCTTGGGGCAACTCCTTTGGTCCTCTCAATCTAGCCCCACCTTTACACGAACTACCTCATAGTTCGAGAAAGAATTTTCCTAAATTCTATGGTGATGGGAAAGTTCATCCTAATAAGCATATTGATGTCTTCTCCATAGCATGTGGTGTGATAGGCGTGGAATATGAAGATATAGTGGTGAGATTATTTGTAGAAACTTTGCAAGGCATTGCTGCCGACTGGTTTTATCACCTTCAAGCTCAAACTATAACTGACTGGAATACGCTCAAGGCCAAGTTTGAGGCCAGGTTCAAACCCACTGAAGATGCACATACCTTATTGGCTCAACTTACACAAATAAATAAGGAACCTCATGAACCTATGAGATATTTCATAGCAAAATTCAATAAGCTGAAGAACAAAATTCCTACGATTGCTCAGCCTACACTGGAGAATCTCAAGTGCTTTTTCATCAACTCACAACTTCCTGAAGTAATTTTCTTGTTAAGGTGGGCCAGTCCTATGGATCTCACTATAGCTCAAAATTTGGCTACTGAGATTGAGGATGATCTTATCCTAGTAGGTAAGATTAGGAAAGATTCTAATAAAAATAAATTTTCTTCATCTGCTGAAAGTTCTTCCATAAACACCACAGATCTTATGGTATAAAAGTTAACAAATGAACTGCTAGCCTTGAAAAGACAAATGGCCCAAGGTATGTTTGCTCCTCCTTATTGAGATATGCCAAGAAAAACATTTTAGATCCAATCTTATCAAGGCAATGCTACCAAAAATTAAGGGCAACCAAATCATCTGCCTCCCCCACAGGGGAAACTTGCCATTGAAGTAGCACTGGCTAAATCAGCAATTGGTCACCTTGAAGCTAAACATGATTCCTCACTCCAACCTGATTTGGACCAAGAAGATGATGCTAATATATTTGTAGAATAAGAAAAAGAATTAGCTGGTGACTTTAATATTGGTTTCCTGGATTATCAAGATGAAGCTAGAAGCAAGGGAGAAGTGTTTGATGGATCTTATACCATTTTTACCAGGTCCCAGAACCAGTCAGCTCAACAAGATGATAAAGAAAGAGTAGAATAAGAACCTCAGTGAGTAGTTTCTATCACTAAACGAGGGACTTCACTACCTTTCCAATCAAAGGACCCAGTGACTAATAAGAAAGTAAGTACCTCAAACCGTCCCGTACCTTCTACTTCTATCTCTCAGACCAGTGCCACACCCACTAAAGATCAGGATGATGGGCTCCCTCCCTCTGTCTCTAGCTCATTTCAATTATTTGATATAATTGATCATGCTAAAAAGACCAAGATTCAAATGACCGAGGTCGAGTACTTGCGAGCCAATCTTGAACAGTTTGATAGGCTGGCCGAATATGTAAAATTTAAAACTACCCCTATAGGACAAGATTTTCCAAAAGTGACTCATGATTCCTTCAAGAATAAATCCACCCAGAATAATCTTGTCACTACTCCTCTTGTCACCCCAAAAAAAATAGAACCTTTCTATGTTTCCTTGTTGATAAATGGTCATAAACTAAGTAATTACATAATAGACTCTGGAGCTTATGATAACGTTATGCCTACCAAGGTAGCAAATTCTCTTGATCTTACTTTGACTAAGACTTTCGAGAGATGTTTCTCCATGGAAAATAAGTTAGTCCCACTCCTGGGCCAAATCAAAGATGCCCAATTTGCGTTTGCAACTCTTCTAGAAAAAAGGATCAAAATGACGGTCTTAGTGGCTGATGTTCCAGCCTCTTATGGAATACTGCTCAGGCACAATTTTTGCAAGGATGTAGGCAGAGAATTGAATATGGATCTATCTGAAGCAAGGATACCTGTTAAAGGTGTTATGAAGAAATTACTTCCTTCGAAAAGTCAAAATATATAGTCATTCAGACATCAGATCTCGAAGCCCAAATTCTATTTGAATCATCAAGAATGGGTAATTATTTCTTGACTACTGAAGATATTTCCATCCCATCAAATGAAAATCCTTTTTGTGATAATTCAAGAAATTTAGATGTAAATTCAAAAAATATTTCAAAGTAAAGTTCAAACAACCAAGAATCTTCCCTGAATAATGAAGAGAAGTTTTTGAAAGGATCAAATTTTGATGATGTTTAGATTATAGAATTTGATGGCAGTTGCTCTTCTACCGATTCTGGAGCTAGAATTGTTTTGATCTCCCCTCAAGGAGAAAATTTTTCCTATTCATATAAGCTACAGTTCAATAACACCAATAACACTGTTGAGTATGAGTCCTTGCTGCTTAGATTAAAAGCTGCTCATGCTAAAGGTATTAAGTTTCTTCATGCCCTTGGAGATGTTGAATGGTTTGTCAGGTAAAGAATCTATACCAAATAAAAAATGAAAGATTGTGACATTATCGCAATCTTGTATGGGATTGTATTGAAAGTTTTGATGCTTTCAATATTTCTGTTGTGCCGAGAGAATGCAATGACCGTGTAGATTCATTCAATGTCTCCGCAACCCTCATGATTCTCCATAAAGAATTCAAAGGAGACAAGTACACTATTGAGTTGGTATTTTGACCAAGTGTACTCGATAATTCCAACCATTGGCAGGTGTTTAACAATGACAATCAAATCATTGCTTTTCTAGAAAAGATTGACATCTTTGAATATCTTTATTTTGAAGGAAGTGAATCCCCACAATGGGAATCAGTTCTCGAACTAAATTCTCAAACTGGTGAAGAGTTCCTTCAACTCAAGGGAAATAAAATTCCAAAAGGTTTGGTTTCTCTCAAGAAGTTATTTGATAAGCAAGACAGATATGTCAAGTAGCGACAAGTGGATTCAAGTTCCTCCAAGGAGTTCGATCAAATAAATTTGAGTACAAAAGAAAATATGCAAATGGTCAACATTGGAAATTGTTACACTTTTGATGAAAAGCTCAAATTTGTTGCTCTATTTCACCAATACATTGATGTTTTGGCATATTCTTACGATGATTTGAAATCTCTCAGACTTGAGAAAATTTGTCATGAAATTCTTCTTAAAGTTGGGTCATTACCTTACAAGCAAAAATAAAGGCAATACAATCTCAAAATATCAGGTACTATCTTTTTCAAAATCCAAAAAATGTTGAATGTAAGAATTATTTTTCTAATCCATCATTCCATCTAGATTGCTAAGTTCCTATGAGAAAAAAGAATAGAGAAATTTGTATCTGTGTCGATTGCAGAAACCTGAATCAATCTTCTTTAAAATATAACTACCCTTTGCCCATTATGGATCAAGTGTTGTAAATGATGACTGGTTCAGAAATGTTATCAATGTTAGATGGTTTTTTTGGGTATAATCAAATAGAAGTCAATGAAGCAGATCAACATAAGACTGCTTTCACCATGCCTTGGGGCACTTTTGCATATCACAGAATGCCTTTCGATTTGATCAATACTGGAGCTACCTTCTAAAGAGCAATGGATCTTGCTTTCAAAGATGAAATGGGAAAGTTTATTATGGTATATCTTGATGATTTGAGAATTTTTTCCAAACATCATCTTGATCATCTACATCATCTACAATAAGTGTTGGAACGTTGTCGGCAAAATAGTATTTATCTTAATCTCAAGAAGTCAGTTTTTGGGGTTACAAAAGGTAAACATTTTGGTCACACTGTATCCTGAGAAGGTATAAAAATTGACTCAGAAAGAGTCAAATCTATCCAAAGTCTTGCTCTTCCTTCTATTAAGACCGCAATTCATTCTTTCTTTGGGAAGGTGAATTTTTTACAAAGATTCATTCTAGAATTTGCAGAGAAGACTTGCCACATTGTGGATATGATGAAAGGAAAAACCACTTTCTGATGGACTGTAGAAGGCAAGTCAGCATTTGAAGACATCAAAAAAGTGATTGCTCGTGCACCAATTTTGGTTTGTCCAGATTACACCAAAGACTTCATAATATACAGCTAGGTTTTTGAGTATACACTTTCGGCTATTTTGGTTCAGAAAAACAAAGAAGGTGTGGAATCCCCCATATCATTTATGAGTTATCCTCTCAAAGCTCATGAATTAAGATATTAAAATATAGAGAAGCATGCTTATGTCGTGGTTAAAGTGGTGAAGCATTTTAGATTTTATATCCTAAATTCACATACTATGGTTTTGGTGCCTGACACGATGGTGAATTCCATTTTAACTCAATAGGAGTTTGGTACTAAAAGGGGCAATTAGATTGCTAAGATTCAAGAGTTTGATATCGATATCAAACCTATCAAGCTTGTGCATGGAAAGGGGCTCTACCAGTTGATTACTGATAATATCCCTAAGGAAATAGAAAATGAAGAAACAAAAGTCGAAGACGTGCCTACAGTTCTCTTCGTCACTACTATCAATGAGTGGTATTCCAATATCGCTCACTTTCTTACCTATGGTGAGTGTTTCGCTAATCTATCCTATAAAGAAAAAAGGAATGTTAAGCTAAAGTCTGCTAGCTATGTCTTGTGGGACAATGGTTTGTATAAGAGAAGCCTCGATAGATTATTTCTTCGCTGCATCGATAAGGCGCAACAAGGTAAACTTTTGGAGTCCTTCCACAATTTGGCTTGTGGAGGACATTTTTTTGTACTAGTGATGGCTAATAAATTTTTATGAGTGAGGTACTATTGGCCTACACTATTTCAAGATGCTTGCAAGTGGGTGCATAGGTGTGAATTGTGTCAATAGTTCATCGAAAAACCTAAATTGGCCGCGTTACCCCTCAAGTCAGTGTTAATTGAAGAACCTTTTCAATAATGGGGTATTGATTTCATTGGTGTAGTCAACCCGTCTTCAAGTGTTGGGCATGATTATGTCCTCACTGTGACTGATTACTTTACCAAATGGGTGGAAGCCATCCCAACCAAGCATGTTACTTTAGAAGTGGTATGTAATTTTCCTAAGGAAAATATTATTTCTCAGTTTGGAGTTCCAATTAAGATTGTAACAGAAAATGCAGCCTATTTCTCTTCTCATGAGATTACCCAGTTCTACTTTTATTATGGAATTAACCTCTCTCACACTTTTGATTATTTTTCACAAGGAAATGGCCAAGCAAAATCAAGCAACAAGAATCTGGTTACTAATATCAATAAATTGGTAGATGATAATCAGAGGACTTGGCATAAAGTATTGTTTGATGCTTTGTGGGTAGATAAGATTACACCCAAGAGGGCAATAGCCATGTCACCATTCTAACTTTTGTATGGTTTGAATGTAGAGATACCAATCACCCTAGAACTACCAGCACTCAGGTTGATAAAGGAAATCAAAGATTCAACCTTCAAAAATTCTATTGATAAAAGGATCATGTGCCTAACCGAATTAGATGAGCAACAAACCATGGTAGTGGACCGAATTACTGCACACCAAAATTAGGTGAAGAAACTTTTCAACAATAGGGCTAGGATAAGTGATTTTTAGATTAGAAACCAAGTCTTGTTGTGGGACAAGAGGAGAGAGCCAAAAGGAATGCACAGAAAATTTGATTCTTTGTGGAGAGGTCCATTTACTATTCGTCAAGTCTGTGGTGAAGATAGCTTCTTGCTGGAGTATCAAGATGGAGCGCCATTCTCACTACCTCACAGTGGGCAACATCTAAAACACTTCAATCCTTGAAGTATTGAATGAGTTCAATTGTACATTTGTATAGTTTTTACGTTATTTATTTTCTTTTGATTTTTTGTGTCTTTTTCCTTTCTTAGCTTGACTCCATAGCCCAATGGCTTGGATGAAGGCACTTAGAGACTAGTTTTTACTCTCATTGATCTGTTCAATCAATGGAAATTCCCCAATAGGAGCCAGTTGTTGTTCCCAAAATTAGCCACGCTCATTTTTAGAACAACTCCTACAAAACTTGTCTATTTCATGTTTTTCACTATAAGTTCATCTTTCAAGGCAAGTTTTTCTTGATCTCATGTTTGCTCAACTGGCATCGTTAAAAGTTCATGATGTTCCCTTGTTACACTTTCCCAAAAAATGTGAAAATCGTTACGATCTTGATACAGTCAGATGACAAATTTTTCCCTCTTTTTTGAGTTAGGTGTTTTCTTTCGTTTGCATGCAGGGGCAGCAATTTTTGCCGCCACTGCATGTGGTTTTTAGTTTCTCATGCATATGCAGTGATTTTTGCTGCCCTTGCATCCTTTATACAGGAGTGGCAAAATTTTCCGCCCTTGCATCTTTTCTTTCACTTCATGTAGGAGCAGAAAAATTTACTGCCCCTGCATCCCTTTTGTAAACCAAACATGCAGAGGTGGCAAAATTTGTTGCCCCTGCATGTTCTCAATATTCATGCATGGCATTAATGGTCACACATGCCAAGTGGTTGGGGTTGTTTTTCACCCCATTTAACCCCATTTCCTCCTCATTTTTATCCATTCCTCTTTTCATCTCCTCTTCCCTACGTTTGGATGATCAAGCAAGTGCAGTCAAGTTTTCCTCAGATTCAAGTGTTGTTTTGCAATTTTATCAGGTAGGGTTTCAATTTTTACTTTATTTTCATTTTTTCTTCTATTTTTCTAGTTGCTTTTTCTTTTCTCCTTTTTTTTTAAGTGTTCTTGTGTTTTTCTTCTTTTTTCCCCTGAAGAGGCCATCAAGGCAATATAACCGTGCCTAAACCTCTCTTCCTTTCCTCAAACCCGTCAGTCATTCTTTTCTATGTAATGGTAGTGAAAATCACTACCCTTACACATTCTACATTCTTCCCATGTAATGGCAGCAATTTTTGTCACCATTACTTCCTTCCATCCTTCCCCGTGTAAGGGCAGCAAAATTTGTTGCTCCTACACAAAATCTATCAAACTGTGCAATGGTGGTGAAATTTGCCACCGATGCACCTCTAACTTCCTGTTTGCACAAGCGATAATTTTTGCCACCTATGCATAAGCCCGGGGACTAACTCTCCACATGCAAAGGTGGAAAAAATTGCTACCAATGCAAACCTTCTACCTCGATGTACACAAATGGTAATTTTTGCTACCTATGCATAATTAACAATCCTCAATATGCAAGGGCGACAATTTTTGCCGCCCATGCATGCCTTGCCTCCATTTTCACTAACTCTGGGAAATTTTTATTTTTCCTATTTTCTGAGCCCACTTCCCTTTCACTCTCTGACCTACTCGCTCCTTATCCCTTTCAAGTGCATTTCTCTGGTCATGATCATCCAACGTGCAATTTTTCTAGATTTCCAATATTTCTCTTAATTGTGCGATCATGATTCTTATCGCAGTTTCTCCTCAAGATCATTGTTAGTCAACATACTTTCAACAAAGGCTCTTTCCAATGATTGAGGTTTATCCAAATAAGTCAAAGATGATGAAGTAACAATATCAAGGTGTTTTTTCAATCACCTCAGTTACTTCTAATGTCTATGCCATTAGGGATACAGAAATTAGGCATGTAGATATGGCTAAGTTCTTAGAGAGAGCTAAAGCAAACAATCCTAGCTCCGAAATGAAGAGGATAATTGTGATCAATATTTATCTGGTCTCCTCTTTTCCTATGGTGGCTCATCACATAGATTTCATTCTCTAGTGTGCCCAGTTCTACAATAAAAATACCAGGGCTGTGGTAGATGCTAGTGGCAATATAGTAATTCTACTAGACCCTGAGTTCATTGATAAAGTGTTTATGTGCCCTCCTGTTATTGAAGTGCTGAATATCGACTTCGTTGAAGTGCAAAAGGAATATGATAAAGATCCTGAGAAGGCAAGGAAGGTGATCAATAATAGATGGCTCAAAACTCCTAGAGAAAACTTGTCTAGATGGCCATGAAACTTCTCAAGGAGCGATTTTATTGAAGAGATTGGCGACTTGATTACTCTTCTCAGCAGAGTAAGAGGTTTATCGTCTTCCTCTCAATTTCATGAATGGATGTATCCCTTCATTAAGATAATCCTCCAGGGCAAACAAGTCATCTTCTGGGGGGAACAAATTAGCAATGCTCTGCATGAGCAATTGAGAAAGATGTCTACTACCTCAAAGTTCTACATGACTTCATACCTAGTAGACATTACAGCATCAATGAGAACCTTTTCAAGCTTAACATCAGAGGGAGACAGGAAAGTGACCCCGGTATATCAATGTTATCCTCAGCTAACATTGAAGGGTTCAATCCATCATTTTAGGAGGGTAAATGATGCTTTCTTCATGGTATTCTTGTGTCTTTTCTATCCCTAATTATAACAAAAAAGAGTATCAGATGAAGCATGGACTGTTGTGAATGATTTTGGCTGTATGTTCTTACAGTTTCCTTCTTTTTGTTATCTGTGAGTTGGATTTTTCTAAGGTTATCCCTATATGCTCCCAAGATTTCCCTTAGATAAATTGATCTTGATGGAGCTATGTAGGCAAATTATTGTCGTACATAATAAGCAGATAAAACTTAAGAAACGCAGTTTCAGGTTCCCCATTGAAATTGGTAGGTACTCAGTGTTGACCGCTATGAAAGCTAAGGAAATGGAAACTGAAATGCAACTTGTGACCATGAAGCATTTCAAAAGAAGGCCCAATTTTGATTACAGAGGTGTGAAAGACATGATCAGGAGGAAGACCCAGTTCCATGAACCCATGATCGAAGACGTTTGGATCGATTTGAAGATAGTGGAAGATATCAAGAAGATGGACTACAACAAACTATCTCTGGAATAAATAAAATATCTAGGGCTCATAGATATCCCTACAAATCTAGCAGATGATGGGGACCTGATTAATAATAGATATCATGTTGAACAAATTGCCAACGCTCCTCTTCCCCCAATCCAATGGTCTCAAAAAGAGTTGACCTCCTTGAGGATGAGATTCAAACTAATATTGGCAAACAACAATGATTGGTTGGAAAATAAGGGAATCACCTTAAAAGATTTCATCACATGATCAGAGGCTGAATTTCAATAAGAGACAAGGAGGAGAGCAAAAAATAAGACAAAGAATAAAGGTGATGTTCCTTCTCCTTCTAGGCCTCATAAGCCTAAGATCATTTTTGTATCAAATAAATCAAAAGTTGTAGAGAAAGAGCTAGAAATGATAGATATGGAGGTTGAGAAGCAAAGTGCCGAAGAACCAGTAGCAGGGCAGATGGAAACAGATGATAGGCCTACAGGTCAACATGGAATAGAAACTCTATCTCTGCAAGAAGGTACGCAGCCAATCACAGGAATTTCTTCTTCTCTGCCCCACTCACCTAGTGTAACTCCTTCACCTATTTCTCCAATCAATATTCCCTCTTCTAGAGATGCCTCTCCTAAATTTATTTTTGGTGACCCTCAAAGTGCTTCTGGATATGTTCTCCATTCATCAGGATTCATCCCCAGCTTGTCATCTCCATCTTTTAATATTAGAGATAGTTCTACCTTCGACCATTCAGCAGAAGGTGTGGTTTTTAGTAATACTACACCCATTGTTTCCACCAGCAATGCAGGTGCCACCCCAGTGATGCCAACTATAGGGATTGTTGCTAATATAAGTGTTTCTGCTCTCCCACCTTTGCTATCAACTTTTACACCCAAAAATAAAAAATAGGCCATCTCTCCATATGAGTTTGACTTCAGTAAAATGGTGTCGGTAAAAATAAAGACCCCAAAGAATCCAAAGATCCTTTTAAAGATGATTGGAGATAAGGAGCACAAATATTTGGAAATAGCCAAACCCTCACAGGATGCGACTCTAGAAAATTTTGATGAGCAGATACTCTATCTCTCGAGTTGAGCTAGGAAAGATAACTCACAAGGGCACTAAGAGTGATTTGTAATCTATGATGGATATTATGGTTTATAAATTTGATAGGCAAAGAGAAATGAAATATTATTATAAGGTGATGGTAGAGCAATTGATCACAGTAATAAGGAGATTCACTTTTGCTCTAGAAGCGGTGACTCCAGAGGCTTTCTCCACAGACGATCCCGTAATTCAAAAATCCAAAAAGACTTATCTAAAGGGGAAGGTACTTGAAGACTACTTAGATAATATGCATACACAGGGGATTTTCTTGTTCACAGAGTTGTTTGAGAAGACAGGTAAAATGAGGAAAGTAAGAATAGAATTAGATGACCTTATCAATACCATTTCTCAGGAGGTCAAAAGCACAAATATATATTTTAGCAAATGGATAGAGATGAAGGCACTGAAAATACGTACCCTAGTATCAATCGATGTCATTGTTGATAGAGATTCTTATATTGAAACTAAAGAATCACTGATATATAAGATCTGGGTACTTAAGGAATTAATCAGCGACCTCAAATCTTCCAAGGATGTCAGTGAACAAAGCAATGTTAGTCTGTTGCACAAATTGGAAGAGTTGCCTTGCAGACTTACCTCTCAAGACAACCAATTCATTTTAGTAAAGGAAATGATTCAGGAGTTTGAAGGTATGATCTGAAAAGAATTTGAGGAGAAAGCATTCTCAATGGCTTCTATGGACAATATCTTAGATAATCAATTAACTCTGGACAATCTGAGAACCAAGTTAACCAGTCAGGCTAAGTCAATCACAGTAGTGAGAGATGTTACAGTTAGAGCTAAGGTGATTTTCAAAAATACTATTGCACCAGACAATATCAGAATACAGGCATCTATCACCATGTACGATGCTCATCTAAAGAAGGCTGGTGATAAAAGTTGAACTGTTCTTCCATGCTTTCTTCTCCATTCTTCTCATGCACTTTGTGATTGACTTGAGACATTTTCACATGTACTTTTGTTATGTGTAATTACATGTAAAAATCCAAAAAAGTCCCAAAGTCAACAGTGACTCATCTTTGACTAGGTTTTAATATTTAAGTCTTTTCTCAATTTTGAAGGCTTTACTCTATATATATAGAGGGAGCCTCTTTTGTAAATAGATCTTTTTTGATAATCAAGAGCAAAAACTCTGATAAAATTGAGATACTTCTTGAGACTTTGATCTCAGATTGTAAATCATACTTTCTTGAATAAATGAGAAACAGGTTACTTTCAGACTTTGTGTTGGAATAATTTGTGTTACTTAGGAGATCGTTCTTATGTTTTTTTTCTAATAATATCTCATCTATTTGATTAAATAAGCAAAGTGTGCATGAAAATTATCTGAAGATGTTCTAAAGTTAATCATAAAGACTTTGTGCTGCTATAATTACCTTCAGATCGTGTTTCTCTTATTTTATTGAGAAGGATATTAGAAAGGCTTTGAACTGCTTTTATTCTTTGGGATCTTATATTCTGTTGTAGTTTTAGGTGGAGACTTTGAGCTGCACTTCACTCTACTATTACATATGTTCTAAATTAGTAAGGGGAGCAACGAAAGACTTTGTGCTTTTGTTGGTTTCTCATGGATCTAGTTACTATCTGAGAAGATTTTTTGCCATTTACTGAATATCATTTTTGAAAGAAGAGAAATGCTTTCAGTCATCAACCAGGATTTCTCTTTTACCTTGTAAACATCATCTTAAAAAAAGAGATATAAATGGTGTAATCTCACCCTCAAGTCTATTTTCAGTTCATATTAATATATAAGTAGTTTATAGGGAACCTCCCCTTGATGAGAGGAGAGATTTATCTCACTATGATGTGGTAAACCCACACTTTTTACCGTATAAATCTCCTTGTGCTGTGGTTGATATACCCATTTTGCCATCAGTTAGCTGACGATATAATATTCACCCAACACATAACATACTTGCCTTCTAATTTATTGGATCTGTATGTGTCAAATGTGTGGTTTATTTAACCCCTATTGTGATGAGTTTTTCAAAAACTTGATGAAGCTATAAGTTTCATTCCAGTATCTCTTAAAGCTCAAAAAAATAGAAGCTTAGGCATTACTATACTTCCATCTAGGCATTCATAACCTTGATAGAGATACCTTAGGCTCCTCTTCTGATTCCATTATTTTTTTATCATGATGTGTCATACATGACCTTATTTCATCATGCAAGCCTTTTGATTTTCTTTAGATTTTTTTTTGCTCTTTTGAATCCATTGGTTCTCTTCTCTTTTTTTTTATTATTCTTGAATAGAAAAGAGAAGAGTTGGAACTCTAGTGAGCTAGTATAATTAAAAAATAAATCATTACTAGAACATCCCTGCCAGCCACACATATACCCAAAATTATCACCTCCAATAGGTATTTAATGTGATAAGTGTATTTGACCCAAAAACACAAGAAAAAAAATTAAATTTGTATGAAGTACTCTAAGAGCAATTTCCACATGCTTGGTAAAAGTATTCAATTGTGACACCATTCAAAATAATCTATGATTACCTACCTTCATTCTAAAGACTCAAAAAAAATAGAAATACACCTAATCTATAAATTAGTCCCAAATTGTCTAGATTTTGATTTTCCCCTTTTATACAAGTCATAAGCATAATTGGTTTGGATTTTTTTCAGCTTAGTTATGGTCAAAGTAAACATAATTCTGATCATCAGAGAAAGTAAAGAACAACTAATCTAAGAAATCAAGGAACTTAAACTAAGAAAGTACTAAAATCTAATCTAGAAAATAGGGAAGATTAATCTAGAAAGTAGGAAAGACTAATATATGAAAGAAAAATACTAAAAGCAGGAAAGATTAATCTAGAAATCAAGAAATCTAATCTAAAAAAAGCATGAAATCTAATCTAATCCTAAAGCTACATCTATATGTCCCTCATTACTCAGTAACATCAGTAGATGACACAACCCTAAAGTATTGCTTCAAGAATTATCCGTTGACTAGATATGTAAGTTCATTGCTTTGGAGGTCCTTAAGATGAAATGTTTTATTATCCATTGTCTTCAAAATCTGATATGGTCCAATCTATAGTGGGGCAAACTCACCATGATGTCCTTTTTTTTCTTGGGCTTTATCCCAAAGTAGCACTAGATCTAAAATATTGAATGCTTTAACTTTTGATTTCTTATCAAACCACTTCTTGACCATGCCCTGGTGTTTTTTGAATGTATGTAAGACCTCAGTCTTTGAATCTTTCATTTATATTACATCAAACAATCTTGATTCTGCTTTATTTCTTAGTTTTATGTAGTCCTGCATGAACTGATAAATGGGTAACTTCAGCATAATTAGGAATACAGGCTTGCATCCATACAACAACAGGTAGGGTGAAGCTTTAAGGGCTTGATTGTGTCTAGTCTAGTCTACCCAAAGAGCATACTTAAATAAATTATGCCAATCCCTGGGCTTGTTCCATGCTAATTTTTTAATTGCATCGATCAAATTTTTGTTTGTTGATTCCACTAGTCCATTTCCCTAAGGGTAATGATTAGAAGCTGGCATAATAATAATATGGTTATCATGTGCCCACTTAGTAAATTTTATTGATATAAAATCTAGTTTATTGTCACAAACTTGAGAAATAGGCATGACAAATCTAGTTGTTATGTGTTCCTCCAGGAAGTGGATCACATCCTGTGCTGTATAGTTCTTTGTGGCTATGGCTTCAATCCATCTGGTGTAGTAGTCTATAGTAGTAAGAAAAAATTTATCGCCTACTGAGGAATTTAGGTTGATGACACCAATGAAGTCTAAACCCCACTGGTCAAATGACTATCCTTCAACAACCGATTGTAGAGGCATTATTGCATGTACTTATCTCTTGGCTAAAGCTTGACATTCATAGCATGTTCTCATGTAAACATGAGCATCCTTAAATATGGTTGGCCAATAACAACCCATTATTAAGATATTATGGGCTGTGGTATTTCCAAAAGGATGACCATGACCTATCTTCTGATGAAATTTCTCTAAGATATATTTAGCCTCTTTTAAAGGTACACACCTAAGATAAATACCTTCATAATTTATTCTATAGAAGACTCCCTTCTTGATCATGTAATGAAAAACTTTGATCCTCAAAGCTCTTCTTATCTTTCTATTAAGCTACAGGGAACAAGTTCTTATGAGTACATACTATATTATATTAGTATACCATTCTCCTTTAAATACTTGAGCTTCACATACCTCTTCAATGGTGATGCATGGATCTGGTTCACTCATGAGCTAAACAATGCCTTGGCCCCAAACAATCTTTGCAGGCTTGATCTCTATGTCTAATTCTTGTAGCTTGGCTATCCATTTGCCTTGACATTCTCCTAGCTAATTCTATGAAAGAATGAGCTTGACAACAAGATCAGGGATGATGGAAATGGTTTCATTCCTCAAGATATAATTCTAAAACTTCTTTACTGCCTTGACGAGGGTAAAAATTTGTTTTTCAATCATATAATATCTAATCTCTGCATCTTTTAGATTTATGCTCATGAATACAATTAGATGCTCGATCTCATCCTTTTTTTGCATGATGATAGCTACAATTGTATGCTATAAAGCAAATGAGTATAAGTATAAATATTTATTAAAATCTGGACTAATCAATATTGGAGCCTATGATATTGCATCTTTAATATCTTGGAAGGACTTTTAGGCTTAGTTGTCCACTCTATTTTCCCATCCTGCTTGAGCATCGCATTTAGAGGTCTAACAATTTATGTAAATCCTAAGATGAAATTCAATACGAAGTTAATCTTTCCAAACAATGATTTAAGCTCCTTGTTGTTTGGTGGCTAAATTTTTAAAATTACCTAAATTTTGTTTGGATCAATGGTGATCCCATCCTTGGTGATGATGTACCCCAAAATATTACCTTCAATCACTATGAATATTCTCTTATTTAGGTTTTAAAAAACATTGAATTTTATGCATCTTTCAAATATAGACTGTAGGTGACTAATGTGGTCTTTCCTATTATTTAAAAATACCATAAGATCATCCATGTAGATGATTATGCATGTTCCTATTAATCCTTTGAAAGCATGATCCATGATGCATTGAAAGGTAGCTCCTACATTTATCAAGTCAAAAGGAATCCTCTTATATGTATAATTTCCCCACTTCATAGTGAACAATGTCTTCATTCTATCCTCATGTTACACCAGTACTTGATTGTAGCCTAAAAATCCATCCAAGAAGGAAATCATTTTAGAACCACTTACTATCTATATCACTTCAGCCAGAGAAGGTAGAGGATAATTATCCTTTTCAAAAGCCTTATTTAGATTCCTAAAATTGACACATAATCTGATCTCACCATTCTTCTTTCTTATTGGGACCAAAATGGCCACCCAGGTAGAATGTCGACTTGGGAAGATGATTTTTGCATTTAAAATTTTCTCCACTTCTCTCTAAATGAGAGGCTCCAGAATAGGATTGACTAGTCTTTTCCTCTACCTAAATGGTATGTGATCTAGTTTAAAGGGGATTGTATGAGTAATGACATGCAGATCATATACTTTTAAATATTCATATGTCCAAGCAATGGCATCCCTATATCGAGTGATTAAATCTGTCACTCACTATCTCTCTTTTACAGTGCAGCTACGACCAATATTAACATAGCGTGGGTTTTGATCATCTCATAGATTTTATCTTTTAAAATTTGATTCATTGACCTTGGGATGTGATTCATAGCATATACCAAATGATCACTCTCTTACTCAAACTTTCTCACTCCTCTACCTTGCTCTTGTTACACTTCTTGTCAATAGTTCATAAGTTCACTTGACTATAGGGTTCAATGAATTTATTACCTATTTGAATGTTTCAAATCACCTAAAACAATCTCATCATATTCATTTATTATTATTTATCTAACCTACTCACTTACCAAGCATCAATTCCTTTCTCTACACACTTGACATACAGTTTACACACTCCTTGTACAATGGTTCAAAAGGCTCACTTCCCAAGAAATTCACTTAGTTCCATTTTTACACTTTCTAATGATTTAGTATTATTTTTTAGGATCTATCATGCTCCTTTAACCATTTGCCAACTCACAAACACCTTACAAGTTCCATGATAACTCTGCCTTCTCTAATCTCAGTCCTACTAGCCCTAGTTTTAAGTTTTTCTAGACTCGTATGGTCTATACAAATGAATAAAGAACAAAAATTCATAAATTTGAACACCCTTTATCCAATACCATCTACTTATGAAGTTTCATGCAATATCTCAATGTTTTGATATCCCTTTTAGACCTTTCTAGGTCTCTATTTAGCCCTTTAGGCCTCGTAAGGACCAATTTTCACACAGTCTTGAATTTTCATACTTGCATAGCCGTACACCTTCTAAAACCAATTTATTTAGTTAGGAAATATGATTCTTAGTAGTATTACAAATTTTTGTTAAATTTTGATGATTAAAATCTTGAGTTATTGCTTAACCCCTAGTTTTGGGTTTTAGGGCACTATAACAGCCCGAGAGCCCTTAATAATTCACTATGAGCATAGTAAGATTTAAAATAGGTTTTTAAATCCTATAAAAACCTCATTCATTTTTACCAATCCTTTTACTTAACATTATAATCCACTATTATAGATTTTCAACTATAAATACCTTAACTATGCAGGCAAATATGGAAATTACAAGTTTGTTCCTTGGTTTAGTTACTCATACCACACTCTTGTTCTTTATAAGATACTAACACCATTTAGTGGATTCATACTGAATTTAAAAGAAATTTTAAAACATTTTTTTCCAATCTCTTCTTGATCTTGTCCTCTCAAACATCCCACTTACAGTCTGCAAACAAGGAGCTTACCCAAAATAGGGGTCTGTTCATGACCCAGTCTGAAAACCAGATGATTGAAACTCTATTATTTGAAACATATATGATATCAAAAATTTATAAAGACATTCAAGAAAATATATTTCTTGTATTAACTATCATGTGATCATCTTTCAAACAAAATGCAATCTATAACTAACAAAATCCACAAAATAGGTATGTGATCACTTTCAAAAATAGAGGTCTTTCTACTCTGTTCCTTTAAAGACTTGATTCAAACAATCATGTATTAAATTTCTATCATACTTTGGAAAACACAATCAATATCATTCATCCATTAACAAACATAACACTTACAGTTAGGGATAAGGCTAAATGGCCTCAATAGGGTTTGTTTTCCATTCAAAATAGCAGAGCTCTTTTACAAAACGTCATCTCTTTCTTCATACCAATCTTGTTAATACATCTCCATCTCAATATTTTAATGGAACATGAGAATAAAAAACTAAAACTAACTCCACATCCCTAAAAAGGTGTATAAATGAATCTTGATCAACTTTCCCACATAGAGTCTTGTGGGTTACAATGCAACTTTCTTGTTTTTTAACTATATGACATATTTTGCTTATGACATTGGTCTAATGAACTTTTATAACTCTCTTAAATTTATCAAGACCCTTAGACAATTTGACACATCCACCACCTTTACAAATTTACACGAGAGTCTTTTTACATGACTTTACAACATTCAAAATTTCAAATAATGATTTTGGAGGAAAACACTAGAATTCAAATTATATGCATTGTATGGCTACCTAGACTCCACAAATGGACTATTTCAAACCTGTATAAACTATAAGACAATTAATAGACTATCAAAAGACAAAATGGATCATTCTTTGTGTCATCATGGGATGCCCCTGCATCATACTACCAAGCTATAAAAATCTTTGCCATAGGTGTTGAAGATTTCACTTGGTATATGTTACTGATGGATTGCAATGGACCTCCTCATAGAATTTATTTGACTCCACTTGCTTCTCATAAAGATTAACATTCTCTTGGGGATCACATTGAGGCCTTTTCTACTTTACCTTCACAATAAACATACTTACACACAAAGCAACAATGTAAAACAAATCATAGTTGTTGTCATCTTCTTCTTGTTTTGCATGTGCATACCACTCTTCCTCTTCAAACTGATTCACCATCTCCTTAACTCCATCTTCAACCACTGATGCAAGTATGCTATCTTCCTCTTTCACCCATTATTTTTGCACTTTCCATTCCACTTCATGTACAACTTGTGCTTTCCATTTGCATACCTCATTTTCTTGATTGCTTTCATAAGCCTATTGTATATGGCTCAAATCTTTGTCATTCTCTTCTTGTTCAAGACTCTCTTGTAAACTTTTATGATCATTAACCACCACTTCGTGGGTTGCTTTTTATTTTCCTGCAATTTCATCACAAACCATTATGTTAGAAATAATATTTGAAGCCTTCATGGCTTCCTCATGTGTTGCCTTCTCACACATTTCAACCTCTTTCCTCTTCACTTGCTAGGTGTTCATCCAAAACCATTGTTCATCTATCTTGGCTGCAATCTCTTCCACTATTCTATTGTCCCTTTTCACATATGCTTGGTTACCCTCTTTGTCTTGACTATCCTCATGCTTGAGCATTCTCTTAGGTGCTTTGTCTTATTTCATTTAAAGACCTCTTACTACCAACCTACAGTTTTCACTCCTCATATCAACCATCTCAACATAACTTACCTTCTTTTCTTCCTTGGGTGTATTGACCAAACCCAATCTTTATAATTTTTTATTCCAACACTGCATCATCATCATTATTCTCTCATCTCTCCTATCTTCTTCACCTTTCAATGGAATAAGTGTATATGTTTATCCATCCTACCTAATGGTATATGTTTTGGCTTGACCATCATGTATGGCATGCTTATCAAACTACCATAGCCTCCCTAGCAACAAGTGACACACATCTATAGGCAAAATATCACATAACACCTAATCTCTATATTCTCCTATATTGAATTCAACCCAGCTTTGTTTACTTACCAATATATAATGACCATTCTAAACCCATACAACTCTATATGGTTCTGGATGTGGCATTCTCTTCAACCTCAACTTCTACACCATCTCCAATAAAACTATATTGTTAGTACTACCACCATCAATAACCAAATTACATACCTTACCATAGATCTTACGTCTAATTTTGAACAAGCTTCTCCTTTGGGTTGGTTCCTTGCCTTGATTATACTAAAATAGTACTTTCCTCATGAGCAATGACTCATTTCTCTCTTGTATTCTATCCTCATTCACCTCTCTCTATTGTCGACTGCTTTTATTCACATTCCTTGGAGACTTTGTTGCCCTGTGTCCCTCTCTATGGCAATTCCAACATTGCTCCTAAAATATATGTCTTAGTCCTTATCTCATTGGACCTTCATCTCTTCTCATTCTATCAACTACCAATGGCCTTATTTCTCTTGCATGTTTTTGTCCAATGCCCTCTTGATCTGCTGCATACACTTGTGGTATCCCTTGTACCACCTCTCTATTCTCTCTCTCATCCATCCTTATTTGCAAAGGTGTTGCCTCACCCTACTGCATATCTTCTCTTTATTCTCTCCTTCTGATAATATCCTGAATAACCTCCATTATCATCACTAATAGAGCAATCAATTGGGTCATTATTCTGACCAAATCTTTCTCATCTCTGCAGCTCTCTCCATGGAGCATTGCATATGGTTACCTACCCTGCATTTCACTTCAAAAAACATATTTTTAATCTCATTCAAAATCCAAAATAATATTTTTCTAGATATGATACCAAAATTATGTAGAACATATACTGAATGATCACTCTCTTACTCAAACTTTCTCACTCCTCTACCTTGCTCTTGTTACACTTCTTGTCAATAGTTCATAAGTTCACTTGACTATAGGGTTCAATGAATTCATTACCTATTTGAATGTTTAGAATCACCTAAAAAAATCTCATCATATTCATTTATCAATATTTATTTAACCAACTCACCTACCAAGCATCAATTCCTTTCTTTACACACTTGACATACAGTTTACACACTCCTTGTACAATGGTTCAAAAGGCTCATTTCCTAAGAGATTCACTTAGTTCCATTTTAATAATCTCTAATGATTTAGTATTATTTTTTAGGATATATCATACTCATTTTACCATTCACTAACTGACAAACACCTTACAAGTTCTCCATGACAACTCTACCTTCTCCAATCTCAGTCCTACTAGCCTTGGTTTTGAGTTTTTCTAGACTTGTACGATTTGTATGGATGAATAAAAAACAACCATTAACAAATTTGAATACCCTTTATCAAATACCAGCTACTTATGAATTTTCATGTAATATCTCAATGTTTTGATATCCCTTTTAGACCTTTTCAGGTATCTGTTTAGCCCTTTAGGCCTCCTAAGGACCAATTTGTACATAGTCTTGAATTTACATACTTATAGATCCATACACCTTATATAACCACTTTATTCATTTATGACATGTGATTATTGGTATCATTATAATTTTTTGTTAGATTTTGATGGTTAAAACTTGAGTTATTGCTTAAACCCTAGTTTAGGGATTTAGGGCACTGTCACAGCTCGAGAGCCCTTAAGAATTCACTGTGAACATAGTAAAGGGTTTCATATATTTAAAATATGTTTGTAAATCCTATCAAAACCTCATGAACATTTAAGAATCCTTATACTTAACATTCTAATCCACTATTATATATTTTCAACTCTAAATACCTTAACTGTGTAGGTAAATATGGAAATTACAGGTATGTTCTTTGGTTTAGTTACTCATACCACACTCTTGTTCTTTAGAATATACTAACACCATTCAATGGATCCATACTTACTTTCCAAGACATTTTAAAACATTTTTTTTTCCAATCTCTTCTTGATCTTGTCCTCTCAAACATCTCACGAACAGTCTGCAAACATGGAGCTTACCCAAAACAGGGGTTTATTCATGACCCAGTCTGAAAACAAGATGATTGAAACTCTATTATTTGAAATATATATAATCTCAAAACTTTATAAATACCCTCAAGAACATATATCTTGTGTATTAACTATCATGTGATCATATTTCAAACAAAATGCAATCTATAGCTAAACAAAATCCAAAAAATAGGTATGTGATCACTTTCAAGAACACGGGTCTTTCTACTATGTTCCTTTCAAGACTTGATTCAAACAATCACATATTAACTTTCTATAATACTTTGGAAAACACAATCAATATCATTCGTCCATTAACAAACATAACACTTACAGTCAGGGAGAAGGCCAAAATGACCTCAACTCAAAATAGCAGAGCTCTTTTACAAAACATCATATCTTTCTTCATACCAATATTGTTCATACATATCCATCTCAATATTTGAATGGAACTTGAGAATACAAAACTAAAACTAACTCCACATCCCTAAAAAGGTGTATAATTGAATCTTGATCAACTTACCCACATAGAGTCTTGTGGGTTACAATGCAACTTTCTTGTTTTTTTACTATATGACATATTTTGCTTTATGATATTGGTCTAATGATTTTTTATAACCCTCTTACATTGCTCAAGACCCTTAGACAATTTGACACATCTGACACCTTTGCAAACTTGTACAAGAGTCCTTTTACATGACAACATTAAAAAATTCAAATAATGATTTTGGAGGGAAACACAAGAATTCAAATTCTATGCATCGTATGGCTACTTAGACTCCACAAATAAATGATTTATAACCTATAAAAACTATATTACAACTAATAAACTATAAAAACACAAAATGGATCATTTTTGGGGTCATCATAGGATGTGCCCGTATCAGGCTACCTGAGTTGTTGAGCTTGAGGGTCTATGTAGAATGGTCTTTCCAAAGAGACCAACCTGACTGGAATTCAATTCTCTTTGAGATTAATAATTACCTCTTTATCTAATTCCTTTTGAAAAAGGTGATTAATGTCCTTGTCATTGATGATTTGGGATTTGAATTCCCCTAAATTAGTTAAAAACTAAATAATCTATTAGTCATCATCAAAGACCAAGAAATTTTCTACATTATCTAGAATAGAGGGGCACGATACCAATTCAATGGATAACTTGTTTACCTTAAATTCTTGTAGTAGCTCTAAATTAATAGCAGCAATAGATAATGAGTCAGCAACTTGATTTTACTCTCTGAGAAGTGATACTATGTTGAAAGATTTAAAGCTTTCAATTAGATCCCAAACTCTATGCTTGTATCTATTCAAATAAGATAGCTTGAACTGATATTTATTTTTGACTTGATTGACCACCAGCTTTGAGTCACCAAATACTAATATTTTCTTCACATTATTCTTGAGTGCAAACTGTAGTCCCAAAACTAAGGCTTCATACTTGTCTCTATTATTAGTACATCAAAATTGAAATTTGTATGCTACCAAGAATTTTTTACCTTGTGGATCAATTAGCTCGATTCTTACACCTGATCCTTGTTTAGATCTAGCACCACCAAAGTGTAGATTCCATAGTTGATTGGAACCTTCATATTCTGACTTTTGTACTCAATTCCGCATAGTAAAAGTATAAATACCAAGGCTGGGCAACTCATACTTTATCTCTTCATTCTTAACACTGCATTTCATAATGAGATACTTCATTCTCGACTCTTTATCAATTCTGATTTGATTCATAATTCCTTTCCATGACAGCCATATATGGGAAAAGTCTATAGAGAGATATATGTTGAACACTTTGGATTAGTCCCTACTCAGTAGCAGACCATAGCCTTCAGGTATGACCACCACTAGAATATTGATAGTCATCTGAACGTGTGGTTTAGAGGCTCCTTGGATATGTATGTCCTTTAGTTCACCAACTAAAATGACCACTATCTTGTCTAATTATGAAGTTATCTTCTTTCAATGGCTTGGCATCAAACCAAGCTTTTGACATCTAGATGTAGGAATGATAGTTGTAGATGTTCCAAAATCAACTAAATAGTTATGAATGTTCTTACCAAATGCTTGAATAGTCAATAGGAAGAGTGTAACTTTTGGCTTACTCTTATAGATGACATTGGTATTAGATGCTTTCAATTTGTCTGTAGATGCTTTTACTCTCTCCATAGGCATCTTCCCAATAATGGACTTATAGAGCAGCTCCTTTTGTTCAATAATTTGAGCTAACTCATGAAGAATTATATTTGTCTTGATCTTCTTCATATCCTCAACAATGTTGTATCCTCCTTTACTTGGTTCTTCCTTATTCTGTTGCTGATCATTCCCCTTTAGAGGGGGTGGATTATTGTCTACTTTAGGATTAGGAGGAATCATCATGGTATTTGGAGGATTCGATGTTGTGAGTGGCTACTTATTCTTTAGATTGTATGCACCTCTCTAAAACTAATGGAAAGCATGAACTTCATCCATGTTATCCTCCAGCTCATTGTCATCTTCACCTGGAAAGGGAAACTTGTGAGTTTTAAAGAACATGGTAGTGCTGGAAGAGTTAGGATCTAGATGATGCTCAGGTGGATTATGCATCTAATCTTGTCTAACCACCTCTCTTTAAAATATTTTGAATGCTTCACAAAATTTAATGCAGTTAAGCTCACCATGCTTAGAAGTATTATGAATTTTTCAACAATTGGGAAGAGTCATTTTTGCTATGTTAATCTCTGGGAGATTTTTAGGCTATTCCATATTATTTATAAGCTTGTTAAATGGTTAGTTGTATCTATAAAATCCAACATTATAATTACCATTTGGACCATTGGCACTGCCCATCCTCCTTTGTATATTTAAATAATCATTGCTCAAATTTTGAACCATCTTTTGAATAGAATCCAACTCTAACTTTGTAGAGTTAGTGCCTTGAAAAATAGCAGTAGGAGACATAGTAGATTATTGATTTTGTTGGTAGCTATTTCCCTGCATGTGATTGTTCAAGAATCTATACTTTGGTTGCATTGTTTGCATCATGGGAGGCGACGTATATAACCGATCTTGATTGAATGTTAGGACATTCTACCTTGCATGTGGAATCGGATTCAATGTGGTAAAGCCATTGTGGATGGTGGGCATAGCAGGCACCTAAGGATTGAGTTGTCTATCTATATTAATGGATTCTTTGAATGCTTGTGCCAAATTGTTAGCTATAACAATTCTTCTTAGGAACACTACGGTAATTAGATCCATCACATTCTTGTACATCTCTAATGATAATGTTTCCTTTGGTTTGTATCATGGGATTAACCAGTTGTACATATTTTGAAATCTCATGTTGAAAGCATGGATAAGCTCATTAGGCTCTCTCTTCATACTAGTGAAGAGATGGTATATTATGTTGGGACTAGTAACCTGTCCAAATTGTGCAAGAAAAGTAGCTTGACACTCATCCCAATAAGTGATGGAGTTCTTTGTTAAATGTAAATACCAATCATAAGAAGCATCCATTAATGTAAAAGGGAATAATCTGTATGCAACATCTTCATCAACAACATTCATTAATCTCAAAATAGCTTTGAAGGATTTGATATGTTCTTCCATTGTCCCTGCTCTTGAAGAAGAAAAGGATGGTAGATACTTCTCAGGATTCCTATATAAATCATGCATATCTCTTGGGATGGAAATAGCAGATCCAACTAACCAGGGTGGTTGTTGAGCCATTGGTTGATTAACAAGCAAAGGGTTCCCTATGGGTAAAGGATTCCTTATTAGGGGAGGTGGATTGTTCTGAATTGGGACTATTAGCACAGTTCTAGGTCTCTTATGATTTGACAAGGGTGAGACTAGAAAACCAGCTTGGGAATTAGATTTGGTCACTCTCCTAGGTGACTCTAATGTAACTCTACGTAAAGGATAACTACTACTATTGGGGGTGCTACCCCTCCCTCTAGCACTAGTGGAACTTTTGATGGAGGTTTTATGCACACTACAGCCTTAATGAGGTAGCCGCTAACATTTTAAGATCTTACTGGAGGTAAACTCCACTCTAGGGCATGAGTTGCAGGTATGTTGTCTATTACAACCAGTTGATAGAATAGTTGGTAGGGAATGCAGGTTGTTGACAAAGTTTTTTGGATAGAGGTGTGATTACTAATAAGGGTAGCAGATTCTTATGTGAGTTGCATGGGTGGTTGGTTGCTAATCTAGAGTGGGTAGGTATAAAAAACAAACTCAAAAAAGGAGGGAAGGGTAAGGCAGAAAAGAAAACTTATGTGGTTTTCAAGAATCACTTTCTTGGTTGGTTTCTAAAAGGATAAGTGCTCTCAAAACCTGTTTGTTGCTAGCAGTAATTGTACACACCTAGTCAAACATGACTAAGAAGTCTAAAGAAATAATGATGAAATAAATTCATAGGCCTCAGATAAAGGTTTCTCCTTTTAGGATAGTTGTTGCACATCATTAATCAGGAGATTATGACTTGGGCTAGTGAAATATCTAAGGTAGATGTTGCACACACATATAAAACTACATCCAAGAAAGCACTCATGCACAATCAGAATTATGAATCAATTTGAACTTGACTATCTTAACCAATATATTTACCAATCTTTCAACAGTTATTGCACATCTACAAATTAGTACATCAACCAAAATAATCAAGAATCCATTTGCATCTTTTGCACACTAAAGATTATTGAGACATATAACCAAAGAAAGTAACAACTAATTACATAAAAATTAGAAATAAAATAGACAAACACATTCATTGATGATCAAAACTGATGTTGCTCCTGTATTAAAAAATTATCTGACAAAAATCCAAGTTGGATTACAATTGCTTATATAGACTGGGGAAGGGGTCACCTCATCCTCCAAGTTCATGCAAGGTCGTTACATGTGATAGTCAGAACATGAGTTCTAACTGTGGTCTAAAACCGTATAAAAGTCTACTTGCAGTTATCTATTTAAAATAGTCTTTATAAAATCTATGTAACAGGTGCATGTGTATAAAGATAAAGGCAATTTTTTATAATTATAGATAGAACTGTATGTAAACTACAAATATATGCACCATTTTAGAAAACTATACATGCTTCCTTTTATAGGTTGTGAGAACAACCTGTTAGATATTTTAGATTAGTCACCTTCAAATGGAACTCAGATATGCATCGAAGACAAGTATCATTATATCAATCTTTTAGAACCAATGACATTGTTTAACTATGATTAATCTAACATGACTATGTGTTGCATGTTGTTTGTGCCTCTCATTGAGTCTAGACCTTTGAAAAGTGCACGTAGGACTCGCACCATCAGATCCATATGCGTGATGGAATGCAAACATGCCATTTGGCAGCCCCATGGGCTTCCTGGGCTCTTTTGCAAAACACACTCCATCGCTTAGCACCTTTGTGCCATGTGGCAACTTCTCACTTATCCTAGGACCTTTGAAAAGACTCCATCAATTTCGCACCATTGATCTTGATGCACTAGGCACCCACACACCATTGGATCTCTGGGTATTGGGTTCCCACAATGTTATCACTTGGCATTCTCATAAAGCTTTTGAAAAAGCCTTTGTTTAAATGTTCCCATGAGGGTGACACTTATGACCATTGTGCTCGCTCTGGATAGCCATTTATTATCGTGCTTGATTTTTCACTATTGATCTCTGATATGCGAGTTAATACACACCGTAGATCTTGGTGCTTGATTTTTTTTACTCCCTATAAGTTTGACACTTATCTTTTCTAGATTCGCTCCTGCAAAACATAAACACAAAAGTGACTTAGTATATATACATAATAAAGTGTTTGACTATAGGGGTAATACTTGGCAATTCCATGGGGAATTTGGTCTATTGTCATTGGCAGTAGGGTATTGCTTTTGTCCATTTTGTGTGGGGGAATTTGTTGTGAGATTTTTATTCAGGTCATGTATATCGTTGAAGAAATTATTTCGGATAAAATGTCTGGGGTAATTTTCCTGAAGGGTATATCTTATTTCATCGAGAAAAATGTCTGAGACACAAAGTCTAAAGGGACTGCATTTTCATCGGACAAAATGTCCAAGATGCAAAGTTTGAAGGAATTGGTGCATAGGACAAAATCCCTGAAGGGCAAGCCTCAGAGGGCAAAGGCCAAAGGGTAAATCATCTCAAACAAAATGTTTGAAGGAATGGGTCAAAGGGCAAAATCTCTCAAACAAAATGTCTAAAGGAATTGGCCGAAGGACAAAGTCTCAAAAAGGTTGGTGCGAGGGGCAAAAGGGCCAAGGATAAAAGTCTCAAAGGGTAGGTATAGTACAAAAATGGGGGCCAGGACAAAGTCCTAAAGGATAAGTCCTGAAGGGATAAGGGGTTGGGACAAAGTCTCGAAGGGTAGGTGACTATTTCAAAAAGGGTTGAAGGGTCACTCAAAATGTCCAAAGGGTCATTTCAAGAAATCTAAAGGATAGGTGCAAAAGGTTTGAAGGATCTACTTCGTGGAAAAAATGTTTGAAGGGTCTACTTCATAAGGTAAAGTTTCAGTGGGGAAAGGGTCCGGGACAAAAGTCCCGAAGGGTAGGTTTCACAAAGCCCGAAGGGTATGTGTCGTTGGGGTCATTATTTTTGCAAAATTATATTGGCAAGATTGCTACGGGGAATTATTTCAAGCTTTTTACGTCAAAAAAAAATCCGGCGATAAAAATCTGAAGGGTCATTTTCATCGGGCAAAGGGCTTGGGATAAAAGTCCTGAAGGATATTTTCAAAAGGCCGAAGGGTAAGTCTAGAGGGCTAAAGGAGATCTGTCAGAGGATTTATTTCGGACAAAATGTCTGAAGGAATTGGCTCGAAGGGCAAAAAGGGTCTAAGATAAAAGTCCCAAAGGGTGAGAAAAGTACCAAAGGGCAAGGGCAAAGAGCAAAATCTCTCGGACAAAATGTTTGAAGGAATGTTCAAAGGGATGGTCTCAAAAAGGCCGAAGGGCATGATGTCTCGGATAAAATCGTTGTGACAAAAGTCCCACAGACCCAATTCTGTCGGGGAATTATTTCAAATAAACTGTTTGCAATAATGTCCCTGACAAAGATAAGTCCGCGGGCCCAAAAGCCCGCAACAATAAATCCGAAATACAAAGGCCGAAAGAATTCAGATAATGGATAAAATACCTGACAAAGACAAATTGCATAAGTCCCAAAAAGAAAAACCTGAAGACGTAAGCCAAATAGAAAGAATGATACTACGAACACAATACCAATGCCATTTTGCTAAAGTACAAAAAGGTCAATAATCAATCTTCTCTCAGATTCTGCATAAACATATAGAAGAGAGGCTCAAAGTCAAGACCATACTCTGAAAAAAGTGGGTCCCCATTTCCGTAAAGAAAGAAGGGATGTTGGGTACAAAACACTCTAATCTTGAATAATAATTATTGTTGGAGCACTCTTAGAGAATTTTGTTGGAGTTATTTCTGTTATGCAATTTACAATGATCAATATCTTTGTTATTTTTTAGGAGTCTAACAAAGTAGAAGAGCTAGCTAGCACATGTTAGGAAGTAAAGCTAACTGCGTATAATCAAAAATCCAACCCTTATCTATTTCATATTTATAGATTTCAGGGGGGAATGTTATTGAAACACTATAAATTAAGGCAAGAGGTGAAATAACAAAAGTAGGTAGTTAGATCCATAGGTCATTTTAAAGGTGATAGTCTCAACCAAAACATTTTGACAACAAGATATGATCGGATATAAATTTGACGATAATATGGAATACAAATTTAAAATTATCTTTGTAAATTCATGTTACGACACAATATTCAATGACATCAACTAAACAAACTCAAAACCATCTCCTTATATATTTGATTGAATAATTAATTAAACATTTATTATATTTATAATGCTTAATTTAAGATAGTTACATACACTATTGCCTTCCTTTATTTTAAATTAAAGTTCTACAATTAAAATTTGGTACATACCCTTTCTCTTATAAGCTCTTCTTGGTATGGTATTTTAGGAAACAACAAACATATTCTTATGACAGGATTTCGATTCATACAAATAATGTCTTCAATTGATGTTCAGTTGATTAGTTAGGATATGACATTAGACTTAAAAAAGGAAATTCAAACCTTAATCAATTGAGAGCCCTTGCTAAAGGGTCCCATGTCCATATAAATAATGGAGAAAGATAAAAATAATCACGTTTGACCTTTATTCAAGTGTAAGTGGATTGCCAACGTTGGTTTACTAAAATGCTATATTATAAAGTCAAAATTCACATTGATTAAATGGAAATAAATTGTAAATTGTGACATATTATGATAGGATTTTGATTTTATATAAATAATTTATTTTGATTTGATGTTTATTTGATTAGTTGCAATCGAATCATCAAGATAAAAGATTTTTAAAATAAAAAATTAGATTTTTTAAAAGATTTAACTTTTGAGCAATCAATAACTTTTATAGAGATTTCATATCTATATAAATAATGAAATATCTTTATTTAAATATAAATGGATTGACAAGATTGATTTACTCACTAGCCTTATCATAAAGTTGAAAAATCCCCATATAATTTAAAAAAATATGTAAAAAGAAGGTCTATATGTTTTGAAATACATTTTAGAAATGCTTATAAATAATCTATAATTTTAATTTTGGCTATTTCTAAAAAGACTTTTTAACTTTGTTTATAAGTTCTCTATGATTTCGGCTTTATAAATATAATCATATCTTTAATATGAGGAATTGGTCAAATTGTCTAATACAATTATAATGATGAGTCCTTTAAATTTATTCTATCGAAATAATAATTATGAATGAAGAATTTGAGTGATATTTAAATTATTAAATTCAATTTTAACATGTTATTTGTGATATCTTTTTAACCTAATTTAAAATTTAGGTTGGAAAGGCATTAAAAATCAGTGTATTTTATCGCTATCTCATATAATATCAAGTCTAACCATTTAATTCTTAACTCTTTAAATTGTTTTACGTAGCCCTTTTTTAACAATGTGAATATGAATACATTTTCAAAAAGAGAGAGAACTTATAACCTTAGAAGCATTAGAGCCTAGTTCCATGCAACTATATTGTTAAAAGTTTTAAGTGGTGGTTATTGAAATAATTTTAAAGTATTCTGATGTAATTGCATTGCTAATTTTATTGAGTCGGTGGTGTTGAGATAATTTTGGGGCATTTTCATGCAATTGCATTACTAAATATTTTGAGCAGGTATCGTCGAGATAATTTTAAAACAGATTTACGAAGTATGGTTCTATAAAATTTTAAATGTAGTAAAATTATAATTGTTGAGAAAATTTCGGGAATGTGGATTGTAAAAAAAAATTGAAAAATATTTATTATTATAAAATAATATTTCTCAACCAAAATATTCACTATACTCTCAAATCCTTAGTCCCCCAAATCTATTGACCTCTTAAAATCCTTTCTCAAAATTAGTGTTGCTTATAAATTTTCTGTAAAGAAATTTGTATTTATGTATTTATTATTTTGTAATGTAGTAAAATTATACTAGTTGAGAAAATTCAGGTGGTGTGAATCGTAAAAGAAAATTGAAAAATATTTATTATTATAAATTGATTTTTTCAAATGGAATATTTGCTAGTCTCAAATCCATAGCACCCCACATCTACTTACCTCTTAAAATCCTTCCTCAAAACTACCATTGTTTATTAATTTTAAGTAACGATATTTATATCTATGTATTTATTATTTTGTAATGTAGTAAAATTATACTTGTCAAGAAAATTTGAGTGGTGTAGATCATAAAAGAAAATTGAAAAATATTTGTTGTTGTAAACTGATATTTTTCACTCGGATTATTCACTATAGTCTCAAATCCCTAGCCCCTCACATCTACTTACCTCTTAAAATCCTTCCTCAAAACTACCATTACTTATAAATTTTAAGTAAAGATATTTATATTTATGTATTTATTATTTTGCAATGTAGTAAAATTATACTCTTGAGAAAAATTAAGTGGTGTGGATCCTAAAATAAAATTGAAAAATATTTATTGTTGTAAATTGATATTTCAACGGTATAGTCTCAAATCCCAACCCCCCCATATCTACTTATCTCTTAAAATCCTTCCTTAAAACTACGTTACTTATAAATTTTAAATAAAGATATTTATATTTATGTATTCATTATTTTACAATTAGAAGTAACCCCTTGAAGTAATAAATTGACGCAACAGGTTTGAATTTTCAATTTAACCTTATCAATTTAAAATTTGTTGATTACTATCTAATACATTTTTTTTAAAGTTAAAAAATTCATATTTGTAGAATATATATATTTTTTATATTTAAATGAATATATATTAGAAAAATATAGAATTTGCCAATGAGATGTGGGTGGATTGGTTAAGAGGTTTGGGCATGCCCAGTGCTATCCAGGGTCAATTCTCAAAGGGCATGTTAAACATGTTGTGGTCGTTGGAGATGGTTTGGACGGTTGGAGCGATTGGCGATGTTGACTATAACGTCCTGTCGATGATGGTTGGTGATTTATAAGGGGGATCTGGGGGTTTGGTTGTGTCTAGCTCCACCCAAATTCAATTCTCAAAGGGCATGCTAGACATGTTGTGGTTGTTGGAGATGGTTTGGATGGTTGCGATTGATGATGTTGACTATAACACCCCATCGATGATGGTTGGTGATTCATAAGGAGGATTTGGACCTTTCGTTTATGTTTAGACTGGTTCATAGCTTTAGTCAATGCTACCCCCTCTAATTCATAACTCCAAATTCTGAAAAAACATTTACCCTATATAAAAAAATAGAATTTACTATTTTTTTACCCTATAACCATCTACAATTAAATAAAAAATCGAAAATAAAAAATAGAATACTTCGTGTCAATTTCTAGACCTATACACAACCACCCCTCCATAGGACCTCAACGTTAAGGAGCATAGTCACATTCTCAACATGGGGGGATTAGTTATATTGAGTCCTATGATGACGACGACCCCACTTTAGGGCTAACCCCCCCCTCCCCTTCCTTCGGCCTACCCACCGATTCAATTCTTAGTCTTTTGAATTATTTTGCACAGCAACCGTATTTTAATTATTTCCCAGAAAGGTATCTGTGAAATTTGCAGTTGGAAAAGAAAATATTGTTAAGGAATTAGGTAGGGCAACATGGGCCCACATTCAATGATAGAAGGTTTTGACTGCGACGTGGTCCCCTGCCTAGCTGTCACCGTCACAGTCCCCGAGGTGGGCCACCTGCGGTATAAACGCTCTCGGCGCCATTCATTGGCCGCCTGCACGGGAACGGAACCCCTGCGCATGCCACGTCAGACGGGTCGCTTTGAGAAAAAGAATTATTATAATCTTTTTCCCGTCTCCCACGCATGTACAGCCAACCGCAGACGGCTGAAAACGACTTGCGCGGTCCTAGTCATCACTTTATCGTACGGTGGGCGGGACCCGCGTGACGCCAGATTTCATTCCAGCCGGATTTGGATGCAAAACGCACGTATTTGTTTTCTTTGGCGTGGGGGGGCCCGTCGCGTCGCATTCGCCGTCGGCTGCCGTGCGTACGTGCCAGCGGTTTAAGCGGCGGGTGTGCATTTGGGCGAAGGGTACTTTGGCGTTGATGCGACTTGTGGAAGGGGATGAGTTGGTGTCGTTTCAAATCACTCCTTATCTCCACATCTGTATCATCATTGCCAAAACGTTTGTTTGATGGTGGGGTAGTTGGAGTGTCAATGACAAAATCAATTGTACAATGGTATATATATATTATATATATATATTTATATATATATATAATTTTATTTTTTAAATTTTTTGGGTAATTAGGTAGGGGTTAGGCATCTGGCCATTTTTGAACTTTCCAATTGTTTTTTTTTTAATGTATCATGTAGGGGCTAGGCATTTTGACAACCTTGGCCATTCTAAAAGGGGGCTTTAAAGAAAAAATATGGCAGTGAATTGACATTTGTATTAATAAAGATTTTGTAGAAGAAATTTGTGATATCATTGTGTCAAATACAATTGTGGTCCAATAATAAGGAAGTGTCCTGTTTGGAGTCGGTATGCACCTAAAGAATTGTAGCTTTATTAGGTATATATCAAAACCAAGGTTTTGAATTCATCATGGCCACCCACATCCATGTGGGAGAGCCAAAATTTTGGAATTTTTTTTTGGGGTCACAATGAAAAATATTCTGAGAGGGAGAATGTTTTGAAAATATGTTTGTTTGGGCACTTTTTTAAAAATGTTAATTTGATTTGAATATTGATTTAATTAATTAAGTTGAAATAAAATTTTAATTCTATCATTAATCATATTTATATAATTTAAGTTTTATTTCACATTTTATTTTTTATGTTATATGCATATCTTCATGATAAATGGATATATTGTAGTTTAAAACAAAATATATATGTTAATGTATTTGTAGACGTTTTTTTTTAGTTTAATTTAGTATAAGTTATGTTATAGGAACTTTGTGTCTTCGTGATTTCATGGGTTTGTTTTGATTGTTACATGTTGTAAAGACTAAATTATGTTGTATTGAACCCAATAAATATTTTGTGACCTTTGTGATCTTGTGAGTGTATTTTGATGGTCATATGTTCGCTTTTGATATTACAAATTTTATTAAAATATTATTAGTGCATTATTCATTTTTTGAGATATGATCACGATAATTTCTGTGTGGTGTTCAGAAGAAACTTGACACTTGTGATCACAGTAAAGGTGACAGTGAATGAAGGCTTTAAGTTTGGCAATGACACATTGCATAAGATTCCACCACGTGGCCACGACAGAGATAAAGAGAAAAGAAATTCAAATATAAGCATACACAAAGAGTGAATTAGTAATCAACATGTTAAATTGTCTATAGAGACTTCTTTCATTTCGAATGTCAAGTTTCTGTTGCATGACTCAGTGACCTTGTACTCATTGCCATGTGTTTTCTTTTTTTGTATCGCAAGTTATTTAAAGTGATGCACATATTATTTAATTTTAAAAAATGTGACCTCATGATCTTGTGATCTTGCAATGATTGGCACATGTTCTTTTCTAATGTTGCATATTTCACTATGTGCTTTATTAATGTTTATTCTGAATATGATTGCAACATATTTAGTGTGTAGAAAAAAGGGGTGTGGATGTGAAGAGATATAAAGTGGAAATGGATACTCAACATATATTGATAGCAATTGGTTACTAGCCTTAAGTTTGAAATTAGAGTAAATATCGGTGGCCACAAACCCATTGCACACTACTGCCTTGGGGCCACGAGTTAACTTGCCACATGTCCATCATAGATGGAAGTATAGAATCCATATTGTTTTGAGCTTCAGACTTTTTTTTCATGGAGTCATGTGTTTGATTTACTTCATGTGACCAAGTAATATACCCTATTATTCGAGAGCATGGGATCATACCATATTACACAAATCATGCTACTCAAAGTAACACAGGGATTGTCCTCAACTTATTCTCTGTGTTCACTCTATGAACTACGTGGGGTCTGTGACTCCATGACCCGAGGATGCATGCCTAGTTAATTAATGTAGATTAATATAGGGACAGTCTGGTCATTGTGAAAGGCCTTCCACAAATAATAATTATTATTTAAGGTGATTAAACTGAGACGTTTGACCTCTATTTAAAGATGCATTAAAATAAGAGATCCAATTTAATATGTGAATACTTGTAAGGATTAGGTCACAGCTATAACATTAATGTTTAATTATGGGTGGGCCATGTGATTGATGCGAGGGTGATTTTTATGAACTAAAAGATATGGCAACTCCCTTTTAGTGGTGCCTTGGTAAACATGTGGACCCACTACTATTGAACATTATCATTGATTAAGGGAGAGTTTGTTGAGCATTGTCATTAAGTGTTAAGCTTTGGTATTTAACGTTGTCATTGATGTCAAAGGTTCTTATGAAGATGCATGGTTAAGAATGTCAATCTACTATCATTGATGTCAAAGGTTCTTGTGAAAATACTTGGTCAAGTAAGCCTTGCATGTGAAATATATGACAAAATGGAAGAAATGCACTTGTCATACATTTGAGGTGCGAATGGTACTTGTTCTATGTTTGGATTTTACATAAAATATTTGAAGTTTGGACCTTAGATAATTTATACAAATATGATCCTTTGGATAATATATTTATAATGCTTCAAATTAAAACTAAAATGGATTATTAATGTGGAATATTTAATAAAATAGAAGAATCATGCATGTTGTGCACTCAAGTTGGTGTTAGTACCATGCCAAAGTTTTGATTTATCTAAAATAAATGTTTCTAAAGTGCAACATGTAGAATACCTTGTTTGTAATCATCACTTTTTTTCAAAGGAATCCTAAATATTGTGACTTGAAAAACCTCAAAAATGTAAGGAAGAGAATTGCCTTATTCTCTTTGTTCACTCTATGAACTACGTGGGGTCTGTGACTCCATGACCCAAAGATGCATGCCTAGTTAATTAATGTAGATTAATATAGGGACAGCCTGGTCATTGTGAAAGGCCTTCCACAAATAATAATAATTATTTAAGGTGATTAAACTGAGACGTTTGACCTCTATTTAAAGATGCATTAAAATATGAGATCCAGTTTAATATGTGAATACTTGTAAGGATTAGGTCACAGCTATAACATTAATGTTTAATTATGGGTGGGCCATGTGATTGATGCGAGGGTGATTTTTATGAACTAAAAGATATGGCAACTCCCTTTTAGTGGTGCCTTGGTAAACATGTGGACCCACTACTATTGAACATTATCATTGATTAAGGGAGAGTTTGTTGAGCATTGTCATTAAGTGTTAAGCTTTGGTATTTAACGTTGTCATTGATGTCAAAGGTTCTTATGAAGATGCATGGTTAAGAATGTCAATCTACTATCATTGATGTCAAAGGTTCTTGTGAAAATACTTGGTCAAGTAAGCCTTGCATGTGAAATATATGACAAAATGGAAGAAATGCACTTGTCATACATTTGAGGTGCGAATGGTACTTGTTCTATGTTTGGATTTTACATAAAATATTTGAAGTTTGGACCTTAGATAATTTATACAAATATGATCCTTTGGATAATATATTTATAATGCTTCAAATTAAAACTAAAATGGATTATTAATGTGGAATATTTAATAAAATAGAAGAATCATGCATGTTGTGCACTCAAGTTGGTGTTAGTACCATGCCAAAGTTTTGATTTATCTAAAATAAATGTTTCTAAAGTGCAACATGTAGAATACCTTGTTTGTAATCATCACTTTTTTTCAAAGGAATCCTAAATATTGTGACTTGAAAAACCTCAAAAATGTAAGGAAGAGAATTGCCCTATTTTGCTCATGAGGCCTAGTCAACCTAATGCCAACGTTCCAATTTCTCCATATAGGAACAAATATTATAAAAATTTAATGAATTAAAATCTTGGGTAAAACAACTAGATATGACTGTGGAATCACAGTCTATAGAGAAATACAAAGTAACTCCATATTGTTTGGTAACCAATGCTCATCCACCTTGTGGATAGTGAGCACCACACTCACATTTCCCGATCTAGCCAGCTATCAGCCAATCACCAATCCACTTTTTATTGAAATGAACATATGATGTTGGGTTAGATCATTACTTTTTAATCTCATATTTGTTTATTAGAACTCGTTGTAGACAATGCATATCACACATTCATGTCTCAATTTGACCAACTGGTATCCAATCTACCTATCCCAATTATATGAGAAATGAACATGTGTTGTCAAGTCAAATCATTACCTTGAAAAATACATTTATTTGCAACTTGAAATTCTAGGAATTTTTAGATGCTTAGAAGGATATATGAGTACAAATTTCCTTTGTGTTTAAAAACATAAGTTGACTTCTTTGAATACCTTTGAAAACTATGTTACTTGGAATAGATCTTGGCATAGCTCACGATATCTCAGATCATTCAATAAGGGGCATGATCATGCTATAAGGATATGAATAATAAGTGTCCTATCAACAGCTTTATGTCTTGTAGTCAGCTCCAACAACACCATTCAAAAATAATACATGTTTTTATTTGTATAAACCCTCCACTTTCATCAATCATAAATTCCTCTAAGTGTGTGTAATGTAAAATGCTTTAAGAGATTTTAAAACAACTCAAAATTTATCATACTTGCAATTACGATTCAAAAAATACCTTATATCAATAAAAACTTTGTTATTATTTCACCTTCTTATATTACCATGTTAACAATCATTAGAGTTGCTTTCAACACTTGCCAAGTCTTCCATTAAATCTCACCAATACTATCAACATAACCTTGTATAGCCACTAAATATGTCATTATTTAAAACATAGTGTTGGATAATTAACTTTATTTAGGTTCACTATAAGTGTATAGATTTATCATAAGTCTTATTTATATGTGCATTTATTATATTTAATATAAATATACTTTTTCATATTTATGAGATGTCACTCACCTCTCTTGTCCACGTGTAGGTTTTGGAGTTAGTTGCTCAAGTAACTCCTCTTCCCATATTTCACACATATTTTATTTACTTGTAATAGGATTAGGGACACTTAACACATATGTTGAAGCTTGTACATGTAAATCCTTATTCCTTATAGCTCTATTATTGAGCTCTTCTCTCTCATTCTTCATGTTGTATAATCTTGAGCTTACTCTTGCTATTGCATTCTTATGATGTTTCTTTGGATTTAGATCACTCACTCTCTCTCATATTCTTATTGCTATGTTTAGAGATTTATTGTTATAATAATTTTAATATATAATGAGGGTTTTCTTTGTTCTATGGTGTCCCCACTTGTCAAATCTCTTGCCTCGACTTTGTGATTTGCATTCACTTCTAAGTAACAATATTCTTTGAAAAAATTATTACTTATTTAAAATTTTAATTCAATATTTGGAAATATTATTTCATGGTATCAGAGCATGTTTCTCTTTTGACATTGAAACTTGAGTTGTGCAGGTTTTTTAGAAGAGAAAGTCAAATTATTTTTATAAGGGCTTGGACCCTTGTATCCAATTTTTAGCCTCTTTCTCCATTTTTAACTTAATTTTATTATTTTTTCACATCTTTGCATTCTAATGTGCATTTTAAATGGCATGCAAGGTTAAGGTCTCAAAAATCCACACAAAGGCAGAGTCCCATAGTGGGATTGGTAATGAGAACAATATTAGAGACCCACTATGGGTAGTTAATGGGTTGAATAAAGACGATATATAAAATAAATTGAAGCTCTTCCTTGATGAGAAGAGATATATGAGGGTGTATTTTGTGAAGATTTTTTCATACCAGCTTAGCCTCTAGATGGGTAATGATGTTACGAAGGGTGATGGAGGGATCCATCTTGGGCATATCTTGATAAGACCAAGCAAATGTTATGCTATGGTCCCAAAGGAAGGTGTGATAATCATGTTTCTCATTGGAGTCCAAGGATTAGCCCAGTTTAATGATATAAGGATTCTCTTGGGTTCCTAAGTTAATGTCAATAGTTGATTCATTGAGTACGGTTATGTCTTCTAGAGGGAAGGATTTATGGATGGGAGAGTCTCCTACACCAAGGTAGGTGAGGATAAAATTTTCATCTTAGCACTGAATGGTATAGATGGTGGGTAAATCATGGTTGATTATTTTGGGGTGGATGCAAGGAAAGGTTTTGGTTTGGCCACTATGTTGATAGGTCAGTGGGCCCAAACTAATGGTACTGATAAAAAAAAGTTGAATGGGATGATGTCAGAGTCTTCAAATGGAGTTGGTAAGGGTAGAGTTTCTTTAAATTGGAAAGGTGAGGCTGATAGGGGTAGAAGATCCTTGACTAGGATTGTTGTGGTTAGAGGTTCTCCAAATGGGAGAGATGGGATTGGTGAGGTTAGAGGTTTGTTGATAGTGGTGAGAAATAGATTTGGTGATGTGGATTCTTCAAGGGGAACATATCCCAAGCCAAAAAACTCGTGAGGTTTTTATGTTTTGATGATGTGAAGTTCATGAGGCCCTTGTTCATAGAGTCTGAAACCAAACCCCTTCCAAGTACACCGATGAAGGAACGCCTGGGAAAAGGTTAGATTGATAAGATAAGAAAAGTTAGAAGTGAATGGATAGATATAAGGCATGGTGATGGGACCAAGGAGTGGCTTATCAAGTCCTCCATAGACAAAATATGTTTTATTATTGGAAAGGCCAAAGGGGACAAGGGTACCGATATTGGGATCATAAGATGGATAATTTTAGAGATTACCAAATTTAAGTGGAGAAGGGAAAGCAACCAAAGCTAAGAGTCGATATTCCCCTAGCGTGAGACATTGAAATGTGGATTATAAGGAGTTTTTGACCAGGATCTAAGATGAAGGGATGGTTGAACTAGTGGATACTTCCTCATTGTTGTGGACATAAGTGTTAGCAGGTGGGGTTGATATAGTGGTTTGGTTAGAGGTTTGTTGTGGAGGGGACGAAGGAATGAGGATGTCATTGGGCTGATATGCCATATAAAAGGAAGTGAAGGGACTTGGATCAGATTTGATAGTGATGACTTGTACTTCATGTTCAAATTTGATATATTGGTGAAGGGTGGAAGGGACATAGCCCATGGCATGGATTAAAGGGTGATCGAGTAACACATTATATTGACACTCACCCTCTACAACATAAAATAGTTCAATAATAGTTCGAGGCCCCAAATGGATGTGGAGAACAACTATTCCTAGAGTGGTAGCCAAGTTATCATTAAATGATCATATAATTGATGAGCTTTCAGACATGATGTTTTTAGGTAGTTAAAGTTAATTTTAATCATGGGAGAAGATGATATTGATACTCATTCCCCCATAAATCATGACTCTTTTGACATGCATCTAATTGATGGATACAATGATGAAAAGAGGGGGATTAGGGTCTTTGATATGATATGGTATAATTTTTTATTATTGAAAAGTGACCATGGTAGCATGTTGGATGGCTCCAATCAAAGATGCAAGAGGATGGATATCATCTAGTTGAACCTCTATAAAAAAAAGTAGTGCTTTGATTATATCTTGATGATGTTGAGGTGAGGTGCTAATTAAGTCATAAAATCTCATTTTGACTAACATTTGGTGAATTTGTTTTAACATCAAGTGTTAGATGAATGGAGATGCATTGGAAGAAGAAGGGGCTCCCAAAATGGAGACTCTAGTCTTGGGTGGTTGTGAGTGTGAAGGTGAAGGTTTAGTTATTTGGGTGTGGTTGGTTGGCTAGGGAGTTGAAGGATAAGACCATTGAATGGCTACCTTGGCCTTGCCCTTTTCATTTGTTTGGATGTCTTTAGCTGTATCCCTTTATTGAGCTCAAGACTGAGTCACCATATAAATGGCATTGATAAGGGGGATGGTTGCTTGTTTCAGTTCCTCTTCTTCACTCCTTGGTATAATTAATGAAATGGATGGTTGATAGGTGAATTAGATAGGTGGTAGAAGAGGTAAGGGACTTATAGAAGATTTGTCTAGCAGATCATCTTCCTCCAAAAGGCCATGAATAATTGATTAGAGGGATTTATAGTTTTATATATCATGTCCAGGGGTCCTATGATAAAGACAAATCAAACTATCCTTGAACCAGGTTGGCTTTTGGTGATTGGGGTTAAAAGGATTGATTGGTGGTAAGCTAATGATAGAGGCTTGCAACAGTCTTTGTAAAATGGTTGTATAAGATTTTGGTAAAGATCTAGAAGGTGGTGAAGTTTGAACTTTGGGTGTAGGGATCTTATGGGCTGAAGTTTTTTGGATAGGAGGTGTGGTTGGTGGAGTGAGTTTGGTTGGTGGTTTAGGAATAATTGACTTAGTTGCAATAGGCTTAGGAATTTAAGGTCTAGATGATGAGGGTTTAATGGATGGGAAAGTGGATAGAGAAAGGTTAGTAAGGAATGATGATGAATGAGAGGGTTGGGTTGTTATAGGTGGAGAAAAGAGAGATGGTTTTTTGGAGGAAGAGTAGGTAACAGGAATGGTGAAAGTATGTAGTCCCAGAATAAAGGGTGAAGGTGAAGGAGGTGGTATAGGCTTAACCCAAGGTTGTGGCCTAGGTAACCCTCTCTTTTTAGTAGGTTTAATTAGATTTGGCTTTGATTGGGTTGATACAATTAGTTCCAATATCGATGGAAGATGAGTGGGATTAGGCATGGGAAAGATCCCTAAATTTTTTGGTGGCTTGATGAAAGAAGCATAGGGTGTTTTGACAAGTTTAGGTGAGGGTAGGTTAGATGGTTCACTGGTGATATTAAGAGGGGTAGTTGGTGGAGTTATAACAATAATTTCAAGGGTAGACTCAAGTGAGGTGGAATATTCAGATTTTCTTCGATATGAGAGTCCAAGCTGATGCCAAAAGGTGGCTCTATCAAAGTAAGGTTTAGAGGTAAATTCTAAACTTTTAATGAGATGATAAAAAGGTTTATAAATGTGTCTTTTTCTTCAATCATTGGTTTCAAAGTGCAAGCCCTTTGAGGAAGAAGAAGGGGTGGTTTCAATGTTGTTATCTTTGGTGGAAGGTTCTGAGCGTGATGATGGGTAGATGAGGGTAAGGTTTATTTGGAAATAGTTTCCAAGGGAGGTATAGATGGTTCTATAATAGGAGTGGTAGGGGTAATGATTTCAGATGGAAGGGCAGACATAGTTTCTTCTTGGGTTTGGTTATCCAAAGAAGTAGGTGGAGTTTTTACTTGGATTAGAGGGGTGGATGAAATAGCTGATGGAATGGTTATCTCCTTGGGTATTTCCACCATAGGAGAGGTGGATGGAACTGTGGTTTCATCCAAGGAAGTGGAAAGGGTAGCTACTTCCTCCATTTGGTCACCTAGAGAAATAGGCGATGTTGGATTATTTTCCTCTATTTGGGTGATAGAGGTGATGACCTTTTCAACAATGGGCACTTTATTAATGACATTAATTACATGTGACTCATGTGAGTTGGAGGATTCAGGTTGGTTTTCATGGTGTTGGGTTAAAATTGGATGTTTTGGGAATGATTTTTAGAAAATATCAAGAGACTGGTTGGAAGGAGCATTTGGGTTATCAAACACAATCTCCCCTTTATCAGTTAGGTCCTAGATAATTCTCTTAAAGGTATTGCATCTATCAATATCATGTCTAATGAACTGATGATAATCGAAATGATCATTCTTATTGTACCACCCAGGAAGGGGATGAGAAGTATCGAATTGTTGAGGGGGATTGATGGGTGGAAGTTGGATTAGATTAGCTTTAATTAATTTTTCCAAGATTGATGCATAAGACTCCTTAATTGAGGTAAATGGTTTTGAAGGATCCTATTTTTGGGTATGGTTTTGGTGATTGGAAGGATTGTTTATTTGAGGTGTTTGGTTGATGGTTGGAGGAGATGTGGTTTTAAGCACAATTGAATGAGTTGATGCTTTTGATTTAAAATTGGTTGGGTTCATGGTTTTGGTGGTGGATGAGTCAGTGGATTTGAAACTAGAATTTTTATTTTGAAGCTTCAACTTCCCTTCATCAATAACATGGTTTTCCAATTTGTGGTCCATAGTGAATGCTTCATCAAAGGTCCTAAAGGTTTGGACTTGGAGAGTTGGAGTAATATGCTTGGCACACCCTCGAGAGAATAATTCAATCAATTCAGGTTGGGGTAATGGGAAGGTAAGTTGATTGATGAGGCCCCTCTATCTGGTAAAAAAATCAACAATGGATTCATCTTCAAATTATTTTATGGAGTACATGTCGGTAATGGAAACCTTTTTAGATATGTTTATTGAAAAAAGTTCTAAAAAGGTTTGTGCCAATTGAGAGAAAGAAAAGATAGAATGAGTGGGAAGGGCACTATACCAGTCAAGGGTAGCTCTAGATAATGACATGGGAAAGGTCCATAGGAGGAGAGCATCATCATAAGTAATCAATTAACAGGCATGATGAAAATCTCTTAGGTGTTGCTGAGGATCCTCTTTACCTTGGAATTTGGAAAATCTGGGAAATTCCCATTGATGAGGTTAAGCATTAATGGGCATGCATGGATGGAAAGGATCATTAAAAATTTGGTCATGAGACAAAATATTAGTTGATTTGGAGATGGATGACTCCAAACTAATCATTTTTTCCATTAGCATTTTGATTAGATCGGGTTGAGGTTGGGAAGTCATATAATTAAGAAGTATATTTTGTTGGGGTTGGGTTGTAATAATGTATGAATAGGCAATAGATGGTGCTAAAGAAGCTACATATTTATAAGTGGTGCTAAGAGGTTGAGATGGTGGCACATAAGAACTACTTGGTATGAAAGCTTGGGTGAAGGAAGGCATGTACCCTTGTGGGTGAGGGACACACTTATAAGTTGTCATAGGTACTTGTTGAGAAAAAGATGTGGTTCGTATGGTTGAGGTGGGAAGAAGTTGGGAAAGTTGAGGTTGGTTAATTATTCTAGTAATAATTGGGTGAAGGTTTTGAGGTATGGAGCGAACTAGGCTTTGAAGTCGGATTGTGGTTGAGGGATTGGTTGCAACTGAAGGGAACGTAGAAGATAGAATGGAAGATAATGTACCGATGGATGGGGTATAGGTAACAAGTGCCAATGTAAAAACACATGGGGTGTGACATGAGGTGTTTGGTTAGGGGTTGGAAGATTGGTTTGAGGTTGGGTAGATGGGGTGTTGGAAGAGGCTTGGGTAAATGGTTGGTTTGAAGTGGTACCTACCATAAGGTGAGATGGCCTGTCAAGAGAAAGATTGAAATAAGGAACCAAAGAAAGTGGGGTATGGTGAGGTAATGTGTTGAGGTAATGCTATAAAGCCACTTGATTATTATTGAGGAAGGCATTAAATTTTAGATCTCCTCTAGATATGATTAGGATTCTGGAAGGAGAATGTGGTGGAGGATAATGGTGAGGTGAAGCATGAGAAGATTTCTCAAAATTTGAAGAATAATCCATAGATGAAGAAGAAGGTGGTGCTTGGTTGTTTTAATTTTTCACTTGTTGTCCAGTTGAAATTATATGAGAAAATAGGGAATGTTATTGTGACACTCACACCTCAAACAAAGAGCAAAACCAAAAATTTCAAAACAATCAATGCATACACTAAGAAGTGCATTTTATCCTTAGGATTACTTTTAAATCATTTATAACTTATTCCTTAAAGAGTGTGATAAGGGAGGTTGTCTTGTAGAATAGGTACTAAAGTGGAAGTCTATAGATAATTTCAAGTTGTTTAGGTGCTCAAAAGGAAGATCTATGTTGAACTTCAGTACATAGATTGGTGTTTGGGGCTTGCTCCCCTCACTTCATGATCCCACAGCTAGTGCGGGTACTTATCCAATATATACGGAGTCAAAAGCTTATAATCAACTAGAGAGCTGAGTTGGTTCACCCCTTGGTGGTGAAATCCAAGTGGGATAGACAAAAGTGGGCAAGGTTGCCACCAGATGATGAAATCCCAATTGGTCCTTGTCTCAAATATTGTTTTGATGTGTAAATTATTTTGTGGTTTGGTTTTGTGTGTGATAACAAGTGTGAATGCTATGATAAGATTAATTTGCCTCCTAAGTTACTAAATGAACTAAAATAATCAAGAAATGAATGAATTCACTTAATTTTAACCCAAAATAAACTTTTAGTGTGTTTTCATGCAAACAAAGAACACTTAAGAATACAACTAAATGTAAGATGAAAAGTGCAACCTATCCCTAGGATGAAACCTTTTTTTATTGTTTAGATTTTTAAGAAGAAAGGGAAATAAGATTCCTATATTTTATAAATTTCAAAAATGACAGAAATGCAAGAGCATGACTTTTCACTAATGCAACTATATGCCTAAAAAACTACAAACCTATAAGGGGTCCCACCGGGCGTGCCAAAATATTTCTCTCTATTTTTTTTTCTTTTCTTAGTTTTAGAAGAAAGAAACTAGTGATAAAGGGATGTATAGAAAAATACATTTTGAATGTGCATGTGTTGAATCCAGACTTTGTGATAACTCCTCTTTAGCTTGGGAGGATGACCTGCAAATAAGAAAACACTAAAAGAGACTTGTTTGTTAGACAAAAATATGGACGGATTGCCTAGCATAAGCTAGACCCTAGAAGTGAAAACTTCTTAGGGGGATATCAATCCACCTACTTTTAACACTTAAGTTTGATAGATAAAAACAAAGGAAACATGTATTTAAAATAGAAAAATAAAATTAAATATAACAAATAACCTAAATTTAATTAATTAAAACTAAATGCTTTGCTAAGATGATTAAACTAAAGCAAATAATCTGAATAATTAAAATTGTTGAAAATTAATCAAAAGCAAAGTTTTGGTTTTTGGTTTGATGAAATGGAAAGGTTCAAAATAGTGATGTGGTTGGGGTTGGAAAATGGTTTATATGGCAAAATTTTAAGGGGTGAAGGTTGAAAAGGATAAGACAACAAATGACTAAGGTGGCAAAAGGGTAAGAGGATAAAGAGAGTGAAAATGGTAAAGAGGGAAATGGGAGAAGAGGTAAATGGATAAAGGGGAAAGGAAATGGAAGAGGCTAAGGGGAAAATATATGGAGGCCAAGAGAAGAAGAAGGCCAAAGGGTGTGTTTGGAAGTCAAGAAAGAATAGGTCAAGAGGGATAAGAAATTAAATTATAACAAATAAAATCAAGGTTACCTTCCAAACTTGAAGAAGAATGTTGATGAAGATGTTGGTGTTGATGTTGTTGAAGAAATTTTGGTAGAAATTTGATATAAATCTGATGCTTTGGCTCTTTCTTCTCAAGATGATAACCTCCTTGATGATGCCTCTAAACCTAAAATAAAATGTTAACAACCAAAATACTAACTTTCTACTTTCCAACTTAACCCTAGGTAAAGGAAAGGAGGGGGATTTATATCATATGTTGTGAAGAGTCATGCCAAAAGAGGAATAATATAGGTATGGCATCATTTTATATGTGGTGGATGAATTAGTCAAAATGAGGTGGGTGGGGATTCTGATTTGAGTCGGTGAGTGTCCCATTTGGTTTAAGAAGTAAAAAATGGGTGCCCTTTGTCTTAAAGAGGTAGGTATCTTATTTTGGAGGTCAATTTCATGTAAAATATATGTTGAATAATGGTCCCTTGAGGGAAAATTTTCCATATTTCAAGGGGGCCTTGTGATGCTTAAATGAGGTCATTAAGCACTTTGGGAAGGGTCCCAGGTGGGGTATGATGTCCCACATCAAGCCACATCACTTCGAAGCAATGTCACTTACCATTTCACCTTCTATTTCACTTGACATGTTACATGCAATGTCACTTGCCATGTCACATTCCATGCCACTTACCATGTCATCATGAATAGTGATAGTGGGTGCCATAGTGAATAGTGATAGTGAATAGTACTTTTAAATAGTTTATGTGACTAGAAAAATAGTAATTTAGTTGGGTTAAGATGGGTTTGTTAAGGGTTAAGAAGGTTTATCGAGTCTTTTAGGGGAGTCTCAAGGTATTTAGTCGTTAAAAACTGCAAGTGCACATTTTTATAGTGTCTACACTTCCCATAGAGTTTTGGAGAGAATGCATATTCACCAAAATATGTAACTCCATTGCTCTTTACATATACATGGATGAGGAAACAAAGGAGAATCTGAAACATAAATTTAATATGAGTAATTCTAGAATAGTGGTTTTGAGGAATGTGATAACTCTATCCCATAAAGCATAACCCTTCAAACTAGCAAAGATAAATGAATTCAATTGGTATATTATGAGAATCTTAGTATTCATTATTACGGATATCAACAAATGTGTTACCTTAAGATAAAAAGTCCCAACACCAAAATTCACAGAGAATTAGTTGCTATTAAGATAAATGATAGATTTGACACCATGCTGGTTGAGGAAGAGCATAAAATACATGGTAAGGAATTAGATCATAAGAAAGAAGAGTCTCATGCTTCTCAACTACTGCATGATATTATTCCTTCAAGGGAGAATCATAATCAATAAAACTAAAAATACCAATCATGGATTTCAAACTAGTAGAGGAAATGCCATTGATCTATTAATCAATCCTAGATTGATAAATCATACTTATACTTCTGATTATTAATACATTAGATATTTGGGGTCATGACCAAGATGGATCTGCTAAAACTAACCAAGGGATCTCTTACCACAATAACATCACTAGAGAGGGTTCTAAAGCCTCTAGTCAAGCAACACTATGAAATAACCCTAAATAGGTCTTATGTTTTCATCTTTACAAAATATAATGACAAGTAAAGTCTAATCTAGTGCTCACCAAAGCTTGTGTCATAAAGTGGGGGTAATAAACATATAAAGTAAAAATTCATTGGATAATCTTAATTAAGATATGTATACATAAAACCCTAATGCATGGATAAGTCAATATATTCCAAAGCCATTATTTATGTTACTTATATCTACTAAAAAAGAGGAGTAAAGTTAGATATACTTATCTTGAAGATGAAGCCATCGAGACTTAATCTCTCCCTTGAAAAAAGGTGTTTCACAAGAGGTTGTTGTGGTTTTCAAGGATCCTCAAGAAAGTTCAAAGCATCCAAGACTTTTCCACAAGACAAGATTCTTATCCAAGTATAAACCCTAAGATATAACCCCTCAAGTAGAATGGAGGAAGAGAAGATTGTAAAGAAGCACAAATGAATAATTAACTCCTTGTCTCTCTAGGAAATGGTAAAATGAATGTGTGTATATAGCTAGATCTAACCCTAAACCTTTTCAAAAGTTTCATAGACGGGGTTAGCCAAATCAACTCTATATCATTAATTGCTAAAAATAAGTTAGGTCTTAGTCTAGGTCAACCAAAGCTGACCTAGACCCATAACATACTTTTATCAATTTGAATACAAAGTTGATGGGGCCGATAATGTAACATAAACCATAAAAAAGGGTTATAGGATTAGAAAAGGGTTAATGAAGGTGATGGAAGCTTGGAAAGTGTGCAAGAGAGGAGATAAGGCTTAGTGAAGTGTATAGGAGAAGGTTGTATAGATAAAAATGGTGGTATAGGGGAAAAAATCCTACAAAGTACCAACAATATACCCACCTCTTTCTCAGTGCACCCTTTATGGCATGCACTCAGAGAAGTTAAGCCTCGACGGGTTCTTACAAGAGAGAAAGCATCATTAATTGATAAAGTTTGAAAATATTGTGTATACATATGCCCCACTTGAATCTCATCACATGTAACCTAGGTACAATAGGGGATAATACTTTGAGAAAAGAACATAGCAACACACAACATTGAAGCTAAATAAATTAGATTATTTTAAAGCATAAAATTTAAGTAAATGGTTGAAAATGAAATAATTTAAAATAAAGGTATTGTATTCATACCTTGACTTAATTTTATTGATATATGTTTGTCTACTGTGTTTTTAGTTTTGATTGTGGAGGGTGTAGAGACTACTTTAGACAAACCTAAGGAGTAAAAACAAAAAAATGTAAGAAATCCAAGATAACTGACGTAGTGTAGGGATGCCATACATATAAATTTGGTAAGATAGAGTGACAAATGTTAGGTTAGGACTAATCAACCAAGTCAAACATTAGATGAGATAAGGTAACTTAAAATCTAAGGCTACTAAATGATCAAAAAACTCAAACAAGTAACCCTTAAGTAAGAAAGGCAAACTAACCAAGTCAAACCCAAGATACATGGATAAAATGGTAATCAAACATAAAATGTGAAAGCAATAACAATCCTTACTTAAAAAAATATAGACAAACAAATGGTAAAACAACATTGATGAGTGAGCAGTAAAAATCCTTAATTGCCAATTGAAAAAGTACATAAAAAAGGGAAACAACATTGGGGAGTGAGAAGTAACAAGCCAATCTCACTCAACAATGGAAAAAGTACATGAAATTAGAAATAGATGAAATTATCTAAAAAAATGGAAGGTACCAAAAAGTAAAATTTTAAAATATACCAAAGCCATCCTAGAATTTTAAATCAATGGTGTAAAGAACGTAGTCCATAGTCACTCAATCATACTATTTTATTTTAAGGATATAGAAAACCAAAACAAAGTAGTGATAGCATCTTTTAAGATGTGAAGAAGAAGTCATGTATAAGAGGGGAAATAGATTTAGAATCAAACTTGCCTATCAAGGGGGGAAATGAAATGGGTGGAGAGAAAAATGAAGGAAAAATCAAGGTAGATAAACTCTTTATCGAAGTCAAGACATTTAAATTAGGTTTGTCAAAACAAGAGAACTTTTGATATTAAGGACTAAAAATAAATTTTCCTAGCGAAAAAAATCTTAGATCATCAAATGAAGTATGAATATCATCCAATGAAGGCTATATGTATGAAAATAAAAATGAACCTACCTTTCCATGATGTGTTCCCTATTCCTCAAGACCCCTTGTAGAGCCATTGGTCTACTGTGAAGATTGGGTACTTGTGTGAGAAAGTAGGTAGTACCATAAATTATTTTGAATTATACTATCCTAATATATTGGCCTATAGCAATCCAATGTACCTCAGCGCTATGATGAGGCCAACTGTGGAGTTTGAGATTTTATTGGAAGTAGGAGATGTGCTATGAATCACATATTTTGGTGTGATTTTAAATTTTGACTTTGTATATTTTATTTTGATCATTGACTTTTATTTCAAATGATTTGGCTTTTAAATTTTGATGGATTTTTCTATTCCTTCTCCATACGAATTCAAAGAACCAAACATGGGTGATAAATATGACTATCATGTAAAAACTTTAGACTTGGTTAGTAAGAAATATAACTTAGAGAGTATGGTGTCTAAAAGTCTTATTTGTAAATGTGAGATAAAAGTGGTATCTTGGATTTGACCTTGTTTTATCTAACGTAGAATGAAAGGAAAGGAAATCAAGGGAAATGAACATGAAACAATGTGAATTACTTCAAATCACAAAAACATGTGATAAAGGTGAAAAGGGATAAAATGAAAGGTAAGTATGATTCTTTATAATAAGATTGAATGAAGGTGTAGGGAAACATGTTAGCATAGTTTGTTATTCAAATTTTATCTATAAAAGAGACAAAGGTCAAAGTTGAGAATAGGGGATCATAAAATTGTAACCATTTCTTGACATTCTAAAAAAGGAATCATTGAATTATTTAAAGATGGTGATTTTATGAGGAGGGCATGGTCCTATCCATGATTTTTCACTACAACTCATAAAAGAGAAACCCAAGAGGGTGAAAAAATCATGTAAAAAATAAAAATGAGAAAGATGGCATTTGTGAGTAAGGCTTGGTCTTATCCATGGTCTTACACTGCAACTCATAAAAGAAAAACCCAAGAAGATGAACAAATAATTGGAAAGTATTATAGACACTAAAAATTTGTACACCATGATTTTTAATGTCTTAATACCCCCTAGACCACCTTAGGACCCCCTTGGGACCATTCAACCCTCTAACCCTTAATAAAGCTTACTCATAGTTAGTTTGGCTAAATTAAATTAACTTAACCCTTTACCCACTTTTTACCCTTTATCCTCTACCATCGACAGTCAAGTTAACCATCAATGGTCACCCTAACCATCGATAGTCAGGGTCCATCTCCTCAACCAAAAACATGCAAACTTCCCACCTTAATTTTCTAAATACAAGTTATCTAAATCTTGTTGCAAGCCATTGCATGGATGATTTATAATTAGATAGTTGAGGTTGAACCTTCACTTCCACCTCTTGCTTGTGCCTATAAGAAGAGAGGATCTAGGAGGTGAAACCCATCTATAATTGTTATTAAGAGATTTGTGCATCTAGGAGTTTATTTCTTACAGGTCAATCACCAACAACAATCTAGTAACCCAATAAACATATCAGAGAGCCAACTTGTTGTCAGCTCTCTACCAAGTTTTCAAGCACTGTTATTCTATCTTAATCAGGCTAAATTCTACCAACAAGTCAACTACCTCAACCATCCACCCAGTTAACTTTTAGTAAGGTAAGTACTTATTTCTCAGTATTCATCTACTTTATTTCCATTTTGTAACCAACCCAGATCTAACCCACCTCCTGGAGTCTATCTTTTAGATCTCATCAATTAGCCTTTTTACCAACCTAGATCCAGACATAGTAACCATCAATGGTTGACTCAACCACCAATGGTCTATCTAACCACTGATGGTCACTTTGACCATCGATGGTTACCTTAACCATCGACAGTCAGCCCAACGAATGACAATCACTATGGCAGTGAAAACCAACGAGCTAATTTCACCCACCTACACCCAATCAAACCTATTTTTTTGTGTTCTTGCCTATTCATAGACCCCTATCTGATTCTTTGAAGCAAACCCCAACCCTCTAACACTAGTATTAATTAGTTTATCACTAATTTGATAATTTATATCATATTTATAAGCAAGTATTCTTGTGTTCAATTTTAGTACCTTTTGATTATTGATGCAAGTACCTTCTATTCTATTTATAAGCTTAATTGTTTAAAACATGTGGATTGACAACCCTTAAGAAATATCTCTCTTTCATGATCTAGCTATTGCTAAGCATTCCACTTAATTATTTATCTAATAAATAAGTTTACTTTAGTGCTTTTTTATCTACAAGTCATCCTCGTAAACCAAAAAAGATCTCTTCATAATCTTCTGATTTCAATGCGTGCACTATCAATCAAAATTTTCAACCATACCCATACTTAGTTTTTTCTTTTCCATCTTTCTAATAATAATCAAGAAATTCATTAAAACACTTTGGCATGTCCAGTGAGACCCTTGTGTCTCTACTTGGGTTCTTATTTACTTGCACTCTCTCTCTCTATTATATGTTTATTAATGAAATCAAAAGTTTTATTTGGGCTTAAAATCAAGTGCATACATCGACTACTTAAAATTTTAGTTCACATAGCTTAACTTAAAAGGCAAAGTAATCTATCAAAACTTCATTCTTTTTTACACATACCTAACCAAGCCACTTTCACCAATTAAACATCAAACAAACTTGAGACAAGGCCCAACTAGGATTTCATCACTTAGCAGTAACCATACCCTTTCCCAATGATCCTACTTCGAGGTCATTACCAAGGGGAGAACCAACTCAACTCTCTAGTTGAGTCTAATTTTTGGATATCAATATGTATTGAATAAGCACCCACCACCCTTATCACTATGGTGTGTGAAGTGAGTGGGTAGGCCCCAATACTAAGCCACGTATTGATTCCAATATAGATTCTTTTCACTAGTAGAATTTGGCAAATAAATAAATACATGATTAAAACTTTTAATCACGATAACTAAAAATGACTAAATTCTACTAGTTTTTATAACACAGCTATAAATGACTAAATACCTAACTAATTTAATCATCGGGTAAAAAACACAACTAAATAATAGTCATACAAATAAAAATGACTAAATAATTAGTCACACAAATAAAAATTATACAATATGATATTAAAGTGGGTAATTAAAAAAAATTGAATTGGGAAATAATTGGCAGGAGTGGGTCGTATTATAGACAAGGTTAATAATGAATTGGAAAATTATTGGCAAGAGCGGGGAGTATAGTAGATTGTAAAATTCGGTAGAGGTAATTTGATGGGGGAGTGGGGAGTACAATTCACATTATTTATATAATTCACCTCTAAAAATAGAAGAAGGGTTTTTTAATTATTAATGGAGCTAGATCCAACTAGAGAGGGTTTTTGTGCCAATTTGATGGCATGAGGCATTTTGGATTTTAGCATATAAGTATAGTAGCTACTTGCATGGGTGATAAAGCTTGTTTGGAGAGGACCTGAAGACTTCAAAAAAGGTAGGTAAGGAATTCAAAGTTTGTTGTAATGAATTTGAAGTTGATGAGACCCTCTGTAGTGAATTCAAATTTGGGGGACACCTTATGTATTGAATTCAAAGATAATTCAAAACCCTCATTATATTAAACACAAAATCTATAGATTTCTGATTGGCAATTGTATCTAGCTAGGAAAACAAAAATTAGTGTATTATAAGAGATGAATTACATAAATAGGAGGGTATATTGTCATAAGATATTGACTACCATATAAAAATTTGGAGTTCTTGATATTTTGAAAGAATTGGATGCTTTTACTCATCGTATAATTAATACAATGTAGTGACCATATCTTGAAGTTGTCTATTTGTGTTCCATGTTATCATGCATGGGTATGGTATTAATTTTTAATTTGGTAACCAATTCACCAACCTAATCCATAAGGCTCCTTTTCACTAAGTCTTCATGGTATGTATAGTGCATGTACATCATAATTAGTTTGATATTAGTTGGTGTAACTTATAGTAGTTACATAGAAACTGAGTACCAAAACTATACAAGTAATTCTAATTTTAGCAGACTATTTTTTCATTAGTTTCCTCTACACATTTTGGAGCATATGGGAATTGAACTTGTAACATGCATCCAAATATAAATTAATTTGATCACTTTTCCATTAAACCATGGGCTCATGTCCCTCTCCTAGACCTCAATGATTGGGTAACATTGTCTGCAAGCCTAATCTATTAATTGCATGGAATCCTAGAAGATGGTCTCATATGGCATAGTTGAAAGTTATGCTAGTTCATCAAATCAATGTGGTCACCAATCTATTTTAATTGATACTATATTTCCACACATGGGAGTATATAAATTATTAGAACAAGTCATCTTATCTAAACATGTTAATAATTTATGCTAGTAAGTAATGTTCAAAGTTACAACAAAGAATTCATTAGCCTATTTGTTAGTGTTTGTGTATTAATTAACATTGAAAAGATTGCCATATGTTTAAATGATTGTGGTTCATCAATAGAACAAGCATAAATTATGTGTTCTATTACTGAAGCATTTCTTCAATTATCATCTAGACAAAGAAGGCCCTCAGTACAACATGGATAAAAATAACACTTGTTTATTTCCAGTCATCATGGTCTTCTTTTATGCACATTATAGATGACATGTAAACTAAAGACAAGTCTAAATTATCAACAAGATTTTTAGAATTACAACATGTTCTTATAAATTCAAACAAATAGTATACAAACACCCCAGAGTTTCCTTATCTTTTTGTATTACAATTTGACCATTATTTTTTTTTTAAAACTACAATGGGTATTTTTTATATTAGAAATATAAATGGTGAGGTGCCAGTAATAGATAGTTTACAACATATAATCTTAATCTCTACCTCTTACACATGGGAAACAAAATGAGGGTAGAGTAGTTGTTATGTTTCCCACTAATTATCCATTGATAGATGAGAATCCTATAAGTAAAAAATGCACAAGACTAACCACAAATATTTATGTAGAGGTAGAACATCTAATTCTGTAGAGTGATGCCTAGTTGTATTTCTTGAATTTGAATTTTTGTAGAGTGATCTAATTCTAATTTTGTAGAGTGATTTGTATCCTAATTTTATGAAGTGCTCTAAATTCTAAGTGCTAAAGAGTGCTAAAGAGAATGAGTTTACATGTATTAGATCCTGAGTAAGTTGAGTTTTTTAGATTTTTATTTTTTTCTTGAAATAAAAAACTAAATTAATATTGGAATTTAGAATATTATAGATGGATCATTGTCAAAGGTTGACTACAGATCAATACCATGCATATGATGAGAGAGTATCCAATGAGAGGGACATGGAAAAATATCCATGTCCATTTAATGACTATCTTGGTGGAAAGGTGGAAAAATGAAATGTGATTTATCGACATATGTTAAGATATGGGCATAGTGGTATAAGCCCTTGGGATTACAATTATTATGAAGATATGATAGAATTTTAGAGTGTGAGAGATGAAGAGGTAACAAACATAGATGAAGTGGCACCAAACATAGATGAAGAGGTATCAATGTTAGTCGAAGGGTTGGAATTTGATAGAATGTTGAATGAGGGTCTAAATGATGATTGGGCCAAGTCGATGGAGGATGCTTTAAAGCTTATCTATGCTAAATGCAAGTTAAGTCATTTGACAATAATCCTTCAATTATTAATTTGTAAAAGTGGTGCTTTGTTAGACAAATGAGAGTGTAGATCAATTATTGGCATTATTAAGCTTGTTACCACCTGACTCCACATTGCCAACAAAATGAAGTCAATGTAAAAAACAAATCACTAAGCTAAGCTTAGGGTATGAAAACATCCACACATGTGTGAATGGTTGTGTATTATTTTACAATAATCTTGCAAGTGAAAGTGAATGTATAAAATGTCATGAAGCGAGGTATAGACAAGTGTTGAAATTAGTTGTGGTTCCTAGAAAGGCTCTTTGCCACTTTTTGATAATCCCATGATTAATTCAAATGTATAGGTGCATAGGCATTGCTGAACTTATGCAATGGCATAGCCAAAATAAGAGCATCGATATAAAATAATGGCATGTGCTTGATTCTAAGATGTGGATGGAATTTGATAATAGATGGCTTGATTTTTCTTAAGATCCTCATAATATAAGGTTGGGTTTGACTCTAGATGGGGTAAACCCATTCTCAAATAAAATTACTAAATGGTCAATTTGGCCAGTGTTTTTAATAAATTATAACTTGCCTCCATGGTTATCAACTAAACCAATTTTCTTAATGTTATCATTGATTATACCAAGAAATAAAAGTGTGACTTCAGATACAATTGATGCTTATCTAGAGCCATTATATGATGAGATAATGGAATTGTGGAAGGGAATTGAAGCAATTCAATTTTTAAGGGATGGTCATTCAATCAAATTCACTTTAAGAGCTTCCTTATTGTTTAGGATTCATGGTCTTCCTACAAATGGCACATTGTCTAGTCTCACTATTCATGGATACTATGGATGTCCTGCTTACAAATTTAAGGATTTTGTGAGGTGCTCAAGAAGTTTACATAAGTGTATTTATTATGGACATCAAGTTTACCTTATAATGGAAAATCAATATCGTCAATAAAAAACATGTTTCAATGGTCAAGAAGAAAATCATGAAGCATCATTTCTAATAAGAGGTGATTACATTATTGAGAATGGACAAAAAATAATGTCATTTATAATTGAAAATGATGGGATTATTGGTAGTAGATATGATCCATGTAATGAAAGTGGTGTAAAGTGGTTGTGCAGATTCTATAAGTTTCCATACTTTAATGATATAACCATTAGGCATACTGTTGACTTTGTGCATACTGAGAAAAATATAGCCTATGCTATTATAGAAACTCTTTTTGGTGCTTTTGGTACTATTTCATCACGTGAAGACTTTTGACAACTAAAGATTCATCGAAATATTTGGGTTAAAAAATATGATGATGAAAAATATAGAAAACCTAGTTTTCCTTATGTTTGGACAAAGGACCAATGTGCATAAATCTTACAGTTGATGTCTTAGATTTGCTTTCCCACTAGATATATAAGTAGTAGTATTAGAAGCCAAACTATCAATAATATCTTAAGAAGCCTCAAGACCCATGACTATCATGTAATAATCAAGAATATTTTACCTATTATGGTAAATATATCAAGTTTGGCAAAGGGGCCAAGATTGGAAATTATAAGTTTGGGCCTAATATTAAAGAGAATGAGTTTACATGTATTAGATCCTTCGAACTTTGATAGTTTGAGGGAGGAGGTTGTTAAAGTCCTTTGTCTATTGAAACAGGAATTTCCACCAATAATCTTTAACAATTATATGCATATTTTGATACATCTAGAATATGAATTAGAGCATTGTGGCCTAGTAAGAATGAGATTGGATGTATCCTATAGAACGATATATGAAGGTTTTGAAAAAAATTGTTTATACTAGGGTAAAACCGAAAGGCAACATGTCTGAGGGATATTCAATGTAAGAGGCCATGGGATTTTGCATAAAATATATGAAGGATTTTATAAATTTCAATCAACATGTATGGGATGATGATGAAGATGAGAGAGTTGTAGGTGAAGTATTAGAAGACAATAGATGTTTCTTCAAGCTATCACATCAAGAAGTGTGATACATGCCTATATTATTCAAAACACATCTTCATTTGAAAAGTGGCATAGGTAAAAGAAAATTTACACAATAATTTATTTATTCAATTGCATTTACATATTTACATTATTAATATTACTATTTTTATGTTAATATTATATGTATAAAATATGAAGAAGAGAATCAAACTTGGATGTAACATCAACCTCAAAAGTGCATACGTCATGATTTGATTGGAGGCGATTCTTTTCCAAAATTTGAAGAATGGATTTCTAATGCAGTCAGTGATGCAAAATAAGAAGGTCAAGATATAACAATGGAGGAAAGTGAGCTTTCATAATCTCCAAATTTATGGGCTATGCATTTTAGTGGAATGTGGGCCTATGGTAGTCATTTAAGAGTGGAAGAAAAAGACAAAGGAAAGATAAATTGTGATTGTGTTGTTAGTGTTGAATTTCTTCAAAAAACAGAAAAGAAATTTTATGTTGGATTCATCCAAGAAATTATTAAAGTGGATTTTGGTTAAAATAGTCCTATATTATTAAAATATAAGTGGATCTGACCATCTACAGTACAATTTGATGAGTATGGATTTATATGCACAAATACATGACAATTTTTATTAGAGATGGATGAGCTGTATGTTTCCCCTCTTCAAATTAACCAATCATTTATAATTGATGATGTAATGATCCTAGGATTATCATATGTCATTCAAATAGAGTCTCATTCAAAATGAAATTTCATTGAAGTTATTGATATAATGTCTGATGGGAAACATGTTAATTTTTAAGAAACATTCGAAGAAGTGGATGAAGATGATGATGGAGTGTTTAAAGAAGAGATTTTGATTACCAAGAAAGAGATTGGGAGAGAGAATGTATTTCATGTCCCAGATGAGGATGAGGAATAAAATCAAGTAGACGTAGACATGAGTGATCAAGATTCTGATCTTGCTGGCAATGTAGATGATTATGATGATGTTTTGTCACCTTAACTTGTTAGCTTGTCACCTAAACTTTGGTTATATGTATGGTGTAATTTATTATTGAATTTAATAAAGATATGAGTATAGGTGTGCTTATTCACTATTGTTTTATTGATATATTTTTTAATGTAATCATCATTATTTTATTGGTACATTGTGTACAAAACCTGAGATGTTCACCACTGATTTGAAGTGCATTTAAAGTTAGGTTCAATCTTTATTCTTAGTTTTCTTACTTTGGTTGAAAGTAATTTTGTTTAGTTAGAATATAATTTCTTGTATGTCCTCTACATTTTCTAGTTGCTAGACTTTTCTAACTTCTCTAGAACTGCTAGATATGAAAAGAAACAAGCAAGGTCTAAAGGTATCACATAATGCAACAAGATACCTATGAAAGTAAACAACTCTTTAAAATATTGGCAATAAATTGTATTCATTTCTCTAATATTTGGATAGCTTTGGTTTGTAATACAACTTCTAGCCTTCACATGCATTGAATATGCTTGTGTGAAGGAAACAATAATGAACATCTATGATTTAATAATATATATATATATCTTAACATTAGGTGAATAAAATATTTAACCTATATTGTTAAATAATTTGTGTGAAAAGACGAATAATTCTCTATCATGCTCCCCCCTTACTGTTATGTTCCCCCTAACTTTAGTACTGTCATGTTGTTCTAGATCATGTTATATTTTACTGCTTCAATTCTCCCCTTTTAACATCAATGGCAAAGGTGCTAGTTAATTAACCCCTTGACTTAAATCTCTTCATCAACTTATAGTGTGAGAACTTTGAAAAATTGGAACTAGAACAAGAGGTCAATGTTGAATCATAAGACCAAAATCCTTAAGGTATAAGGGTTCCATACTTAGGCAAAATTTTGAAAAATGACAACCCCTTTGTTAGAACCTCTAAATTTTGCCTAATTTCATTATCATAACTAGCCTTGAGTTCAATGATTAAAGCCCTGATTCTTATGCTAAAAGTCTCTCTACTTGACTAAGCCTCCCCATTACAAACAAGGAAATGATCTCTTGGGTTTGACTGACACTAAAAACTAAAACTAAGAGACTACAAAATTAGAAAATTGTTCAATCTTTTCAATAAAATGATATCTACAATAATGCATTCATAATGTAATCCTATATTCCCACCTAAAATACATAAAAAATACAATACCGCACTATCACAATAGTCAATAGAGGTATGCACGGGATGGTAGGACATATAGGTCAATATATAAATGCTTATCACAATACCATGGTAACCAAATATGAATAGCATGGGATGGTGGTGAGAACATGCTAATAACTAAAGTAAACCATAGCCTCGCAAGGGTTAAATAGCGACATTATGGTATGGTAGTGAACAATCACTCAACCGCTAGAATTAACTCACCGTATGGTAGTGAATAATCACTCAATATGGTGGATTAGTTAGAAGCACTAGATTCAATGATTTATATAGCTTGACATCTATTATATAATTTATCATTTCAATATATATATATATATATATATATGGAAAGTAACAAAATTTATGAGTTTTACATTTATTACATAATTTATTATTTTAAATATTATAATTAAAAAATAATAATAATATGATTTATTTAATTAAATAAGATTTACGTTTTTTAATCTTTTTAAAATGTAGAATTATTATTTTTTCTATTTATTTGTTTTAAATTTAAATTTCTCTTTTATATTCTTTGAAGTGTGTCAATATATTCACATATTTTATTTATAATATAATATTTATATATTAATATATAAATTAAATTAATTATAATAGACATGGTAAAATTATTAATATAATTATTATATGTTAATTAATTTTTATTTTTTCTTGATTGAAATCTTATTTTTACGTGGATTAATTATACCAAATTTACTCAGAGCATGATCCTGGAGGAGATTTGTGCCTTGGTGAATGGCTAGGCAACATCTTTTACACCATCATCTTCACCGTTGGACTATAACCCACTTAATCTAATTTTTATTTTGCTAAGTTCATATAAATACATAAATATGATAAATCTTTCTTTTTACATAATAATATGTTCAATCATATTTTGTATTAGATTTTTTTATATTTAAATTTAAATGTTAAAGTTTTATTGATGAAGAATGTTGATTTATAAGAGTTTAAGTTATTTTGATTATGTTGATAGACATAACCTACAATAAAAATTAGGATAAATAGTGTTAATGGAACGTAATAGGGTGAGATGTCAATAAAAATAACTTCCCTTAAATTTGATGTATATTTGATTGTCATAAAACAATTTTACTTCATATTTGGAGAATACAATTGAAAAATTGTAATATCTTAAACATATGATAGAGTTGTGAACCTATTTTTTCAATAATTTTTATTTCAAGATCAATAATAATGATACAACTAGATTAAAACAATAGATAAAATTATATAATAAATCTAAGAAAAATACTTTGAGATTAATACATCTCAATATTATTCAAATAGATATATTCAATATATATATATATATATATATATATATATATATATATATATATGTTTAAATTATTATGTCAATATATAATTTATAATGACAATGGGTGATGATGATAGGGTGTAATAGTTTAAGATAGTAAAAGTGGAAGGGCCCCAATAAAGGCAATATATCCTCACCTGCCCGATCTGATGCCATGTCATTGTAACCATGTTGTCTAAGGTCATTCCTCCACCCCACGGGAATCCAAAGGGATATGCGTGGGGTGACAGTATGAGAATGTCTAACCCACTATCTCACAAGAAGCAAAGTGAAGGTGTGTGGTATAGCAGGGAGAGTAAAATGCTAACTCTACCATATCGCTACCCCACATCGATCTTGATATAATAGAGCATTATTACAGTGAACCATTCAATTTGCCAAGATCAAAGGCATGTATTCAAAATTAAAATATTTTACATGAATTGACATTAATAGTGAGGTGACTAAGCTCAATAGTAAAGGGATTCAATGCCATTTTTGTAATCATTCACACAGCTCAGCATACTAGATGAAAGGGAGTTCAAGGAGGAAGACTCTTCAGTTATTATTTCACTAGGTAAGTTCATAGAAACCCTCTATAGCAAGTGTATAAGAACTAAAATTTCTCAATTCTACAAGTAAATAAATCAAGTAGGAGTAAATTATTCATCATGCCACCCAAAAGAAGTGAACTTATGAGTAATAAGGAAGAAGCCACATCCTCTAAAATGAAAAAAAGAACTTTACAATGGTCCATACTTGATGTGTTACCTAATTTAACAAATAAGGGATTCAAAAAGATGTTTAGAATGTAGCTCACGGATGTAGAGACCCAATTATTCTTATCTCAAGGTGGGATTTATTTTGGTACTTCTATGATAAGAGGGATGGTAAGATTCCAGTTTCAAATCCTTAGGCCTTAGACTTGGCCAAACTAATAGTCTCAAATGTATTCATAGATGTTGAGTTTATCAGAATATTGACACAACATTACCACCTGGCTACTAGGACTGTAAGAATGCTAGATGGATCACCATTAGTGGTATTGACTAAAGCAAAAATTGTAGAGTGTTTCATGTTGAATAAGCAAGTTATCAATAAGATTGACCTAGATAAAAGTGAGGAAGACTATATGAGATTGAGAAAGACCTATAGGAGTGATGAACTTCCTCTACACATGAAAAGGGGTGAAAATAATAAAAGGATACCTATTTCCCCTTCCAACAATGAGCCATTTACCATAAAAGACTTTCAAGTCTATTTTAAAATAACTTATTTTGCTTTGTGCCAAGTACTTGGAATTAATGCTAAGCATAAGATGCCAATCAGTTTCATGGGGATGACCATGAGGATTCAAAACCCTGAAGTGAATGCTGAGTATGACTTTGCTGCTCTAATTGAGAAAGGGCTACATGAGGGATTATTACAAGTGAGAGAAAACCTAGCCCCTATCACTTTCAAAAATTATTCCTTCCTATGTCATTTAATATTGTATCATAATAGAGATAAATTGACTATGAGGATGTGCTTGGGGATGACTGACCAACAAGGAAATAGGTTACCCATGTAGCATTGGTGTTACATATAGGATATCAGATGTAGGAATAATGATTATGTGGCATTTCATGATGATTTTGTAGTAAGGGTCATGGCCACTCTTGGTCACATATCACCAAGATTTCCCATTGAAATCAGAGAATTATTAAGACTCGTAGCATTGAATCTAGAATAGGGACATACCCATAATTTTGGTGAATGGTTTTTTATAGCAGACCAAACAGTGATAAGAGTTTATGGTGTTCTCAAGCCCCACACATTCTCCCTAAGTTTGTTTCCCTTTGAATTGAATTTTTGGAATTTATGTGGAAAATGCTATAGATGGAGTAGGATGTTATGAAGAGGTAGAGAAAGGGGACATCCCTACCTGACTTAACTATATATGGGGAATTATCCATTAGGTCTAATACTCGAGAAGAGCTACAAAGTTATTTAAAGGTAAGGTATTCTTTGAAGTCATGAGGGGAATGGGTCTTTGACCATGAAGGACATATAAACTTTGTAAGGCAAACACTACTCACTAGAGATAGGATTACCCATGATGTTGATTATGAAGAAGATGCAATAAGAAATTGTCTTACCCCTCATGAAGTGTTTTAGAGGAAAAGGAAATGGGAAATCATAAAAGGATTTGAGGGAGAGAAGAAGAAGAAAGACACTAAATTCCTAGGTTTTTATGTAGAATAAGGGGATCCTCTTAAGAGGATAAATTTGATAATTGACAACTTTGAAGGGTTGTATGTTTAGCCATAAAAAGAACCTAAGGGGCAGTCTCCAAAACCTACCAAGTTGCCCATCAAGAGGCCAAGTGGTGTTATGATTTTATAACCCCTTCCAAACACTATTATAGTATAATTAGAATCACCTCTAGAGCAACCAGAGCCTAAGAAGCAAAAGACATAAGAAGCACCCCCTTAGTGGCATATGAAGTAAGTGAAGAGGTGGGGGATATAGAGGAGGTAGGTAACGTGCTAATGAATTTTAAAGATGATGATGAAGTGGATCAACCACTCCTTGAACTTGAAACTGAGGCTCATAGACTAGAAAAAGGGGTGGATGTGCATGTACATAATGATCAAAAGATGCATGATGATGAAAGAGTGGTTGTTGCTCTTAGGTTTATTGAAGACAATGATTTTATCCAGATCCCTAAGTTTAAATATTTTTGGATCAAGGTGAAAATGAGATATTTTGAGGAGAGACTCTGGATTAATAAGATGGGTATTGAAGAGTCCCAACATGATCAGATTGTTACTCAGACCTTTGAGGAGCTCAAGATCAATGAAATGAATATTAGCCCATAGGAGGCCATAAAATTGGTATTGGAGAGCAACATACTGATCATTCCTAGGATGGAGCTAAAAAATATATTCTTACTAGATCAAGTAAGAAGCCAAGAAGACCCCTTTTTTATTTTTGAATTCAATTTAGATGAGGGAATGAGTGGCATATGTTACCATCCAAGAATTGAAACTCTAGCCTTTTGGAAAAAGTAAAAAAGAATAGAAAAACCAAGATTATTTGATTTTGTACATGTAATGAGAGGGACTACCATGGTAAAGACACTTTAAGACACATCAACATTGGAGGTAGCTACTATGACAATGCACTCAAAAAAATTTACTAGGGTTGTGATTAAAGGTATGGAGTTTAGATTGGCAGAATATGAGAAAGCATAGAATGATTTGAATGATGAATTGAATAGTCTATTCATAGAAATGTGAATTTAAAAGAGTAGTTGAAGGGAGAAGGTCCTTCCCAAAGCACAAAATTAATAGTATACCATTACCCTACCATCTAGACTGATACAGGTGCAATCATTGTTGAACAATTAAATGTGATAAAACAAGAAATTGAATAGTTGAAAAAGACTAATGAAGAAACAAAGGAAAGACCAAAGAGACAAACCCTCAAGGTATTGGAAAAGATCTGGGATCATAGGGTTAAACTAATTGTGGACAAATTGGAAAATGTGTATGAATATCATGTCTCTTTGTCACAAGCAGTTCATCAGATGAAGGCTCATGTACCTATATTGGACCCCTTATTCAAGAAATGGTAGCCTATACATCACACCTTAATAACTTTTTGTATAATTTTACAAAGGAGTGTTGAGGCCCCCATAGCTTTACAACCTACTGAGCAAATGGTTTGAATGGTCATAGATGAATTTCAATACATATCTGGAGAAGACCAAAATATCAAGGCAATAATGGATTCATTTCACACACTAAAGCAATGGTTTGTGCCTAAGATACTAAGGGATGATGATCATCTAAAAGGCTTCAAGGATTGGATAGATGAGTTTTTCCAAATTATTTTCAACTACCTCACTCATTTATAGAAGGATGGAGAGATAAATGTTCACAACCTCAATTTAATCTTGGATGGAATAATTGCACTAGATGTTGGATACTCAAAATTCATCAAGGACTCTAGAAGGTTATTAGACACCAGATAAAAGAGTCACTTGGCCAACACACCAAAAATTTATGAGTACAAATGGCCTCATAATTACACAGTATACCAATGGGAGCAGGCATATCTAGCTCCCCCAAAAGAATAGGCCTTGTAATGAAGTACCAAGCCTTAGAAATACTATCATGGAGAGAGGACCTTTCTAGATCTGAATGATCATAGGTACCTTACAATGACTAACAAACTTTGGTATCTTGCGAGTGCTCTAGAATTCAACATTTGATCATTTCTCTTCATGTCTCATCTTTCATTAATTTTATGTAATCCTATGTAAACAATGATAATCAAGACTTTTTGATTTATGTTTAAAGTGGGTAACTGAAAAGACACTTTTTGACATGTAATGATCTGAATCTTGTCACTTCCCTTACTCACCTATAAAAGGAAAACCAAGACTAAATAATAATCATTAGTAGGGGAGTAAGTCAAGCAAAATTTTGAAACGTATTGTAAAATGTTTTTTGAAGATCAATAAAATGAAGTTGTATTTGGGGGTCAAATTATGGTTTCAATTGTTTTTTGAAGTGAATTAATGAATATTATCTTGTTTTCTCTAGTTTGATCTTTCCTTATTATTTAAATCAATATATCAAGGGTATATCTAGTTTATCAAAACACATTTGTTGTCTTTGTGTGGTTAATTTATTAGTTCCTTCAAGAAAGGATTAAATTCCTTTAAGTAAATCATAGTAACCTAGGGAAAATAATTGGGATCAATAAGAAGAATCTAGTAACTACAATCTTTCACGTTTATACAAGGTATAAACATCCCAAGTGCCAAACAATTCATATTTCATCTAGAAGGACACATATCATTTTGAATTCTTGACTCCATTGCCCAATAAATAAAGGTACTAATCATATTTATAATAAAAATAATGTTTCAAAAAAAAAATTCATTTATACATTCTGAATTTCTATAGTAGTTATAGGAATAAGAGTTAGTTTTTATCTATTTCAAACCCTCATGCCAGTCCAAAACAGATTATGAGTGGATGAATAAGTTGAAGAGATAGTAATTAAATAAACCCTCTAAAATTATTGGAGGCTATAATCTACTTAATTATCACCATTTATTTTTGGAAGAGCTTATATTTATTGGTGATCAAGGTACACCTGCCTAGACCTAGCAGAGCCTGAAGAGTAGGGAATTACAACCATCTTGGTTGATTACATTCATTGGCCAAAACATTTCTAAACCTAATCATAGAACTTGGCATACTCTTAGGGTTTGCAATCTATAATTTTGGGAAAAAAACCCCTAAGACTAGACAAAAAGGAATAACTCTCCTTCTAAAGACCATAAAACTAAGAAATCCAATAGTGTTACCAAAGTCACCATGTTTTATGATCATTCTAGGGTTTTACATTTTATTTCCCTAGCAACCATTTCTTGAATCTTGAATGCATATGTTTCTAATCCCTTGGAACTGGTCACTTTTAATGAGTTTTTTATAAAATCAAAAACCCATTCAATGTCCAAAATCTAAGATTCAAACTCATATTCCACTACTATTCTATTGATTCAAGTTGTTGATTTATACATTATTGTTTATTTAGACTCAAAGAAATGAGGAAAAAGACTCTAAGGCATAAATTAGATGATAGTGATCATAATTCTAAAATTTTAGTGATAGATTATGAGCACTTTGTAGAGAAAATGTGGCCAAGAATAATGAATATATATCATGTCTTGGTTTGACAAATAGGCAAATTGTAAATTCACTAAGTAGTATATTATTTGTTTAATAGTGTTTAATGAAATTTTATAGGCAAGAGATTTATGTATATAAGACATAATATGATATCTTTTTTTGTTTTATAGGCAATAAAAAGAGTGCAAAGAAAATGCAAAGAAAAGACAAAAGGAAAGAAGAGATATCGTATGGCCAACTCATAGAAGCCAATGCATTTGTGATTCAACAAATGTAGTTGGTAAAAATAATAGTTGTGATGATGTGCAGCCTAATATAGCACTTGGTGATGTGAAACTTGATATAACACATGGTGATGTGTATCTTGATATAGCACATGGTAATGTGCATCCTGATATAACACATGGTGATGTGCAATGTCATGATGATCTCTTATTACAAAGACTAAGAGAGATTATGGAAAACATGAGAGTAAAGGAATAGTAAGCCTATAGATGATTTATTCAAGATTAAAGGATGTGTTTGAATTAAAATCTATGGATACTGGTATTGATCTACCTACTCATGCCATACCTGATGTGGCCAAGGAGCATGAATTTTTTAATAATGAAAATCATGAAGAGAGACCACATGCATCTGATGTGCCTTAGAGTACACTTGTTACATCTACAACTTTTGATGGAACTAGTAGGCCAACAAATAATATTGGTAGTGGTTTAATAAAATATGTGTCTACTTTTGTCAAAAGACAAAGATTTAGGCAAGATTTGTAGAAAGAGGTATCGAGAGATTGTGAGCCCATTGGGCTAAATTCTGCAAGGTGGGCCTTCGAGTTGGGTGTAAAATGTAGGGCCCATTTGGATATTTACATTTCAAATTTTATAGAGCAAGATCCATGAAGTGTGGAAAATGTTATACAAAAAATAGAAAATGCTTTTGAGACTACTGGTGGACAAATCTCTAGAAAATATTACAAGCAAAAGATGAGACTTTTGATGAACAATTTTAGATACAATTGAAAAAAAAGAATCATGGAGGGAAAAGAGAAGTTAGACTCCACTCTATATTCCAAATAGTGGGAGGCATTGAAATAAATTATGCATTCCAAAGAATATTTGATAAAGAGTAAGAGAGACAAGAGAGCAAGAGATAATGTGAGGCTTGGATATATATTTGGTCGAGGTAGGTTACAGGCCAAAATGAACAAATTTAGAGTAAGTGTATGGCTTTTTGTTTCAATTTACGTTGTGTTATTTATTTTGATTTTTTTATTAAACTGACTATATGTTGAAATTAACATTGTATTTTAGGTGGAAAATAGTAATAGAGAAGCAGGTGCAAAAGATATTATCAATTATATGGCATCACTAAATCCTAATAAATTTAAGAGTAGGATGAAGTGGAAATCTAGTTCATTATTAGAGATTTCACAACCATCTATTAGACACCCAGTAAGAGCCTCTCTAGATCGTGTCAACTCAAATCAAGGGTACCTACATGTAAAGAATTACATATATGGTCTCACTGAGAAAGTTTTGTAGTTGGTTGCCTCCGTTAAGCCTATAGTTTCAACATGGAATGAGCATAGTTCCATGGATTCAAATGAGGTAAGAGCCTCTATTGATCTCATTTCTTCTTGTTTGGAAATTCTATATGTAAATTCCTCTTAATATGTAGATTGAAATTTGAGTGTATGAGAATCTAACCCAATTTATTTATTCTTGGAGTGATCTAAAAAATGTTCTTCTAGACAAATTTATAACTTGCATTTTTTATTTGACTATTGAATGCTTTGCATATTTTTTTACATGATGGTTAAACCACATGCATAGTAATTTTATCCAAGCAACACTAAAATGAAAATGCCTTGATGTCAATAGAGCTATTGATATTGATAGTGATCATGATGAATTAGACAAGAATGTGTAGCATAGCATAGTTGTGCTGAAGTTGAGGTAATATAATAGTTTTTATCAGTTATCTATCCCAATGTTTTATCATTCTTCATGCTTAAAATGTTATTTTGGATAAAAATTTATAACTTTTGCATTATTTAAGTTGTAAGTTAATCTATCCCAATGTTTTTTCATTCTTCTTTTGGATAAAAATTTATAGCTTTTGCATTCTTTAAGTTATAATTTAATCTATCCCAATGTTTTGTCATTATTCACGCTTAAAATGTTCTTTTGGACAAAAATTTATAGCTTTTGCATTATTTACTTGACTCATATTGATTTTTTCCATGATAATTAGACCATATGCAAAGTAACTACATGAAATATGAATGAAAATAAAGAGGCCCTATCAATAGAGCTCTTTGTAAAGCTGCACAACTTCATGTCAATGTTGATAGTGATTATGTTGAGCTCAACGAGCATGTGCATGATATTCATAGTATTAGTGGTGTTATAATTGAGGTGAGTGATATGAGACCACATGCAAGTAAATATTATTCAAGTAAGTAATGGTTGTTTTATTATGTAAATAAGGGTAATCATTACCTATGTGATAGAAGCTGGTTAGAATAGTAGTGAAGTGTAATTAGCTAGTGTTGACCCAATTTTGCCCCTCAGGCAAAATCTCGGTCACCTCCTACACCTGCTTCGCAGGCCCAGTCATTTCAGGTTGCAAGGTCCACTTTCAGGTCTTGACAGCGCCGTTGCAGAGAATAGGCAGCGAAGGACAGAGTCTTCAGACGTCCGCAAGAGAAGAAGGGGAAAAAATGGAATGTTCGACACTTAGCCAAAAAGAGGCAGAGAAAATGTAGAGGGCCGCAGAATCGCCGCCCACTACAAGGGCGGGTAAAATGAGCCCGTCTACGAAGAAAATGCAGAGGGCGGCGAATTCACCGCCCACAACACAAAGAAAAGCAAAGACATCGGCCGACGTCGGCAATATTGCCGTCGTCGGCACCTTACAGAGACCGAAGTCGGCAGAACCGCCGACGTCGGCGGCACAAGGGCAGGCACAAAAAACCAGAAAAACCCGCCCATGGCGGTGAAATGAAAAAGCCCGCCCATGGCGGTGAAATGAAAAAGCCCGCCCATGGCAGTGAAATGGAAAACCCCGCCCCATGGCGGGGAAAGGGAAATTGCCGCGCAGAGTATAACTATACCGACGTCGGCAGCTTACTTTAACCGACGTCGGCAGGATTGCCGCCGTCGGTAGATTATCGGCCGACGTCGGCAGGTTTTCCTACATGAAGTTCGTGCAAATGGTGGCAAAATCACCGCCCACTATAAGGGCGGCAAAATTCCCCTGCAGTGCACAAGAAAAAACCCGCCCAGCCGCCAAAGGAGAAGACCAGCACGCAAAATGAGGCAACCAGCATGGTCTTGGCAGACTTGTGACGTCATCAATAGTGTTTTTCACACTTTTCAATGAGACTTCTCTTGGCTCTTCTGCTATAAATACTAAGACTTAGTCATTTTCAAAGGGATCTTCCTGACTTTTGTAAAGAGCATTGCTCTCCAAATTTTCCACCTGAATCAATAAAAATACAGTTTTTACCTCTATTTGGATGGATCTATCAGTGTATGTATTGAATGTTAATCTGTGTCCAGTCATTGTCTCTTGATGCTCTCACAAGTTCAACACCAGCAAACCTGTGATCTACGAAGTGCCACTGTCTGCTGCTGCCAGGAGTAGAGTTCTGTTTCAGGAGGTATTGAACAGGTGAGGTCACTTACAGTGTGTGTTTCTCAGCACCTTGGTGAGTCCCTGTTTCTTGTGCTTTCCATAAGAACCTCCCTGTCATCCCAGAGACCTGGTCTTTTCTGCCAGATCTGAGTGTATGTATGTTTTTGTCTGATTCTGAGAGTGGATCTGGAAGGTCACTCATGTTTTTGGTGTATCACCTCTTTTAGAGTAGGCTGTTTGTTTTCAAGCTTTTCTCTCTCTTTTCACCCCCCCCAAGTGTATACCTATATATCTATATTTTTGCATTACCTGAAACAAACAAGATACATCAGAGGGAACTAGCCCATATCTAGAGACTCTCCTCTCCTGCTTCGCCGTCCCACAGGTGAGAGAGGGGTTTCCATGTTGCGGGGAGAGGGCAGGAATCCGTGTTCCTGCCGCTGGGTGCACTTTCCAGCGTCAACAGTTCTGGCACGCCCGGTGGGACCTTGTTTTAACAAGTTTTCTAACGCAGTAAGGTTTCAGGACTGATGCTGGTCCTGTTACAACAAATCAAGTTTCTTCAGCATCTGGCGACTCCGAGTTGGATCCACTGGTTAAGCAGTCTAGTGCCACCAAAAATCATCTATTTCTTGTATGTATAATTCTTTTGCAAAAAATCATGGATTTTGTTCTCCTTCATATAATATCGATCAGACTTCAAATATTTATGGAATCCCCTCAAGTAGCTCTCCTAATTGCCCTGCAACTATAAGGGAGGTGGCATTGGAATTTGAGAAGCAGACAAAAGAAATTGATAGATTGGAAGAGCAGCACAAGTATCAGCAGGAGCTGATGTATAAAGAGGAGTGCTTGTTTAGGCAAGCACAAGCCGTACAGTCCATGAAGAAGGAGGTAAGAAAATGGAGAAATCCATCTATTCAAGGCAACCAGCCTTGTGTACCCCCTCCTAACCTAAAGAAAACCCCCTCTTTTACACCAAATCCATTTTACCAAATTGCACTTGCTCACTCCAACTCATCAAATACTGTTCTTCCCAATCCCGTACGCCTAGCCTTCCAACACCAGAGGGCATCAGAGCAACCTCCCATGGAGATCAATCTTTTCAACTCCTCAGATCAGGAATCTCCCATTGAGAATAATACTACCAGCGAGCACGTCCCTCTTCTAGAAGCTCCTCCAATGCACCAACAGTGTTTTCCTTGCATTCCTCAGCCTCCCCAAGTTTTCCAGCAGGATGTGCAAATTCCAAGTTGGAGGAAAGAATGTCAAGGACCAGCTCAGAGCTTTGAAGAGGATCATGCTGGTGACCTCCAAGAAAGACTCTTCCAGGAAAACCTAGCTAGATAGATTGAAGACTTAGAGGCTAGGATGAAGCTTCTCCTTGAAAAAGAGTTAAATTTTTCAGACCTTGCAGAAGAAACTCAGGACCTCGTGGAGAACAAAGTTGCTGCCTGTTCACAGGAGCAAGATTCAAATTCAGGGGTCCTGAATTGGGGGAAGACAGTGGAATCATGGGGCAGCAAAGAAAAAGAAGAAAAGCAAGGTTTTTCTCAAAACCTTGAAGAAGCTGAAGATGTGCCCACCTATGGCGATACTGGCAGCCTCCAAGAAAAGCTTTTTCAAGGAGATCTGGGTAAGAGAATAGCAGATTTGGAATTCAGAGAGAATTCCCTCAGCCAATGTGTGGTGGACGGTTCAGACCAAACAGCACATTCCATGCCTGAACACACCCCACCTACACATTTCCAAGAGAGTTATCAGGCCATTCCTGATATTGATGAAGTGCTAATCAAGTGGAGGGAGGAGAATCATTCGATTCTAGCTCAAGGGCTGCCCCCTCTCCCACATGTTTTTTCCACTTCCTCCCTTCTCGAGGAAGACCCTATTTTGCAAGAGGTAGGTGAGGAACAAAAGATCCAATCTGCAGTCCTTCAAGAGGTTGTCATGAGCAATGACGAAGAAGAGATCATCATTGACACTCTTTGTGAAGACCTTATCAGCAGTAGGGAAGATGCAGGCCTTGCGTATATGCAGATGTTCCAGCAATTCGAAGAGGAACAAATGCGTGGTAAGCTCTCTTCCCCTCAGTTTGATGAACTTTCTTGCCGTATTGATGAGGATAACTACATTGAAGAGCCTAAAAAAGAGGAAGATCAGGAGAATGTTTTTGAAAATCTAGAAAACCTGATCAGCAAAGAGGAAAAGGAGAGGTCCGTCTTCTTGGAGGAATGCCTTGAAGAACTGAGCTTTAGACAAGAAAGTGAAGTCTTGTGGGACGAACAATCATTTTGTGAGCCCCTTTTAGACATCACCACAGTCAACTTTCTTCAAGAAGGCCACGAAGAAGCAGAGGACAAGTCTGACAGAGTTTTCAAAGAGACAGAAAGAAACAAATCAGACCATGACACATTGCAGAAGAATTGTGCAGATCAAAAGGCTTACGGTGATAAATCGACAGCCATTGATTTCTTGGTGGAGAGCACCAATTTCAAGGACCAGCATCCAACAGGCCTCTCAGAACAATCAGAGTACGTATATATTGGAGGCATGTTCGATGTTGATCCCCTCAGTTTCCAGCCAACTCAGGTAACAGGCAGGAAGAGCAAGTCACCAAATCTCATTTTCTTTCAGCTACTTCCCTGTCATGATAAGTCCCTTCACCAGGAAGGGGACTTGAGAAATTTTCCTTTTGATCCAGGAGGGATACGAGCATTCCTGGATAGCTGTATATAATAGTTTGCTTTCAGTTGTTTCCCTGTTTTCCCTAAGTGCAGTTTGCACAGTTAGTTGTTTTAGTCTTGTGTGTTTCCCTTGGCAGTGGGGGTAATTTCTATATTTTTGATTTTGGAATCTTCAAAAGTTGTTGTGAACTTGCTTTAAAGTCACCATCCGACTCCGCACCCAATGGATATGTAAGGCAACTGGGTTCTAAGCATAGCAGGCACGCTTCCCCCGTGAGTCGCCAATTTGTTGACCCAATTTTGCCCCTCAGGCAAAATCTCGGTCACCTCCTACACCTGCTTCGCAGGCCCAGTCATTTCAGGTTGCAAGGTCCACTTTCAGGTCTTGACAGCGCCGTTGCAGAGAATAGGCAGCGAAGGACAGAGTCTTCAGACGTCCGCAAGAGAAGAAGGGGAAAAAACGGAATGTTCGACACTTAGCCAAAAAGAGGCAGAGAAAATGTAGAGGGCCGTAGAATCGCCGCCCACTACAAGGGCGGGTAAAATGAGCCCGTCTACGAAGAAAATGCAGAGGGCGGCGAATTCACCGCCCAAAACACAAAGAAAAGCAAAGACATCGGCCGACGTCGGCAATATTGCCGTCGTCGGCACCTTACAGAGACCGACGTCGGCAGAACCGCCGACGTCGGCGGCACAAGGGCAGGCACAAAAAACCAGAAAAACCCGCCCATGGCGGTGAAATGAAAAAGCCCGCCCATGGCAATGAAATGAAAAAGCCCGCCCATGGCGGTGAAATGGAAAACCCCGCCCCATGGCGGGGAAAGGGAAATTGCCGCGCAGAGTATAACTATACCGTCGTCGGCAGCTTACTTTAACCGACGTCGGCAGGATTGCCGCCGTCGGCAGATTATCGGCCGACGTCGGCAGGTTTTCCTACATGAAGTTCGTGCAAATGGCGGCAAAATCACCGCCCACTATAAGGGCGGCAAAATTCCCCTGCAGTGCACAAGAAAAAACCCGCCCAGCCGCCAAAGGAGAAGACCAGCACGTAAAACGAGGCAACCAGCATGGTCTTGGCAGACTTGTGACGTCATCAATAGTGTTTTTCACACTTTTCAATGAGACTTCTCTTGGCTCTTCTGCTATAAATACTAAGACTTAGTCATTTTCAAAGGGATCTTCCTGACTTTTGTAAAGAGCATTGCTCTCCAAATTTTCCACCTGAATCAATAAAAATACAGTTTTTACCTCTATTTGGATGGATCTATCAGTGTATGTATTGAATGTTAATCTGTGTCCAGTCATTGTCTCTTGATGCTCTCACAGGTTCAACACCAGCAAACCTGTGATCTACGAAGCGCCACTGTCTGCTGCTGCCAGGAGTAGAGTTCTGTTTCAGGAGGTATTGAACAGGTGAGGTCACTTACAGTGTGTGTTTCTCAGCACCTTGGTGAGTCCCTGTTTCTTGTGCTTTCCATAAGAACCTCCCTGTCATCCCAGAGACCTGGTCTTTTCTGCCAGATCTGAGTGTATGTATGTTTTTGTCTGATTCTGAGAGTGGATCTGGAAGGTCACTCATGTTTTTGGTGTATCACCTCTTTTAGAGTAGGCTGTTTGTTTTCAAGCTTTTCTCTCTCTTTTCACCCCCCCCAAGTGTATACCTATATATCTATATTTTTGCATTACCTGAAACAAACAAGATACATCAGAGGGAACTAGCCCATATCTAGAGACTCTCCTCTCCTACTTCGCCGTCCCACAGGCGAGAGAGGGGTTTCCATGTTGCGGGGAGAGGGCAGGAATCCGTGTTCCTGTCGCTGGGTGCACTTTCCAGCGTCAACAGCTAGTATACATAGATTATGGAAATAAGGGAGAACATATAACTTACATATGGAAGCTTATAACTTAGTTTCAATAGAGTTCATACATATATTTTGACAATGCATTAGTGCATTATGTTAAGTGATGTCATAGTCCTTAGTTGGGGGGACTTCATTGCCAATCCATGTCTCTTTCGGGAGTACTCATACATTCTAGCACTATTGTAGTCTTGCCCTTTATTTGTTTGTACCTCACAATGGGTTAGTGTTTTTGATAACATATTGACACCTTTTGTATCTAACATCCATTCGATATCAAATAGTGGGAAGTTAATTTTTGTTTTAATATGTCAGGTGCATGGTTTCAGGTTTCCTATCATCATTTTCTAGTTTCTTATATATATTTATCGAATGTTTATTTGTGTGTTATAGAATGTTTTATATCTCAATATAGTGTGTATTTTTTTTTTTTTTTGCAAAAATGTATTGATAAGATCCAAGAAAGGGATAAATTTGGGGTGTTGGATCCATTTGATGGTGTTGTTGTGAACATTGGGTAGATTCACTCACTTTTATTGTATGTGGAGTCAAATTAAAAGGAACAGGAGATGCCAATGTAACTATTTAAAAGGTCACAAGTAACATACCCCTTAATTATGAAGACAAAATAGATGGATCCATCCATTTGAAAGAGAAATAAGAAACATTCACATGGTGGGCATTAAAATATTTGCAAAAAATGACATAGTTGATGTTTATCATGTGCTAGCTATTAGACAGCTTGGGCCACTGATTTATGCAGTAGTTTGAATGTGTTGTTTGGGGATCTTTATCATGGTGTATTTGGAAGAGTTGAAAAATCTTAGACTTTGACATTTTTGATTATATATATATATATATATATATATATATATATATATATATATATATATATATATATATATATATATATATATATATATATATATATATATATATATATATATATATATATATATGAACATATTATATTTCATCAAAATTGCATTATATTTTTATTATAGATTGCCTTTTTTTTATCATGATGTTGAATCTTAACTTATAGCATGTTGTAGTTATTTTGTATATGTAATTATTTTATTTGTTTTATGTTTTAATTCAAGTTTAATAATATGCTTACTTTTGGCCTATACTGGTGGCTTAGGGGAAAACTCCAATAATGGAGTAGAAGCATGGGCCCTCCTTTGGGGTATCAAGTTAGCCATATCCATTGTAATCAAAACCCTCTTAATAAAGGGAGACTAAAAACTTGTCATTGATGGAGTCAGAGATAAAGATATAATAGTATGCAAGTTGGAGGACATCATTCAAGATATAAAACACCTCCTTTTGGGTTTTGAAGAGTTTGAAATCAAACATATCTATAGAGAGGGAAATCAGGTGGCAGATGCAATGGACAACTTAGCAATAAATATTTTCCATCTAAGGTGTTAGAGAAACACAAACAATCTACCCACTACTGTTAGAGAACTCCTCCTTTTGGAGGCCCAACCTTTCTTGACATAATGGCTCACATCAATTATTATAGATTAAATTACTTCCTTATTTTCTTGGTAGCTCTATGTTGGACATTAGTCACCTTAAGGGTACGAAAGGTGTTGTCATCAAATTTTGGAAAGTAATGTATGAGCTCACTTTAAAATATGAGTATTTATAATTCAATGAAAATCAATATCACACAAGGTATATTCATTTCCCAACTGTGCCTACTCACACAGGAAATCCTTATAAGCTTCCCTATTTGTGCAATTATTACTTGATTATCTTGTATAATATAAAAAAGGGGTTGGGATTAAAGTTATTTTAAAGGATGGTTACCTAATGATACCCATTCCTTTTCTTTTAGACTATTTGACCCAACTCTATTTAATCCTTAGTGGCTAATTCTAGTCTTAATCGAGTCTACCAGCAACTCTGAGAAGCTTTCAATCATGGGATGCAACAAGGTTAGAATAGAGCCTTTATCCTACAATGAGACTAAATTAGATGACATGATTTGGAGTATCTATTATGAAATATGTATTAATTCTTTCTTGGAATTCCTTAATAACTATGATGAGAATCTCTTAGCTTAGTTTGCCTTGAGCTGGGAGAGGGATTGTAAAGTTTAGTTTAGTGGTATTCAGTTTGAAATTAACAAAGAATCAATTGGAAAGGCCATGGGTTTGAGCTGTGAGGGTAGAATATTGTATAAAATCACCAAATTCCAAGACCTAGAGGGGTTGAAAGGATTCTTCATAGAAGGTGAGTCTCCGATGAAACTACAAAGAGGTTTTGATAGGGATAGTCTAGTTAAGCCATGGGATAAGGTATGATTGACTATCATGAAGTATTTCACCCTTGAATGGAATTTTAAGTGTTTTTATAATTATCATTTTGCTCTTCTAAATCACTTTTGACACAAAGTGCTTTTCAACTTTCCTTTCTTCCTTCTATCATCCCTGGAGACTTCTATCAAATTTTCTAAAAATGCTATTGTTTATAACCCACTTGCCTCTACCATTCTGCTCAACCAAGGTCTTATTTTTAGTCTTTACCACTTTTACCTTGCATTATATCCATCTAAAACTTTAAAGGCTTTTGTGGTTGATGCATCCCGTGAAAGTGACTTGGAATACCATATCCCCCTAAGTGTCAGATTTGGTTCTATGTGACCCCATGGTTTCCTTCCTAAGTGCAAGGACTTTATCACCCCTTCTTTGAACTCCCCCTTAAGAAAGACTACTTTTCCCCTCTCTTATTGGGTTCATTTTTTTTGTCTCTTAAAATTGAAAAATCCAAACCTCCTAATCCTTCTCAATCTCTGGTTGTAGAAGGGTTGTGTGATTTGAAGACTAGTCCTATTATTTCTAGCAATAAGAAGAGAAAAGTCCTCCCTAAGGTTGTTTCATCGTATAAAAATTTGAGCAAGAAAAATACTAAAAATGTTGTGGGTGAAGAGCACCCAAAATAGGCTACAAACAAAGAGCACTTAGAGGCCTAGGTGCAGGGGGATGTAGATGTGGATGAAGAGTCTAGAATTAAATCTCAAAGTTTCAAAGCTAGAAAGTTAGGTATCAGGATATCCAATAGACTTGCAGGGGGTAAATCCCCTTTGGTGAATATAATTTATTATCCCTCTACTTCGGATCTAGATAAGGAAGTACGTATTTTAAAAGTCAAACCCAGTTTGAGCCAACAGATTGATAAGGAAGAAATCAGTCACTTTGAGGAGCTAAATAACTCCTTAAATGACTTGGTTAAGGAGGATTTTGAGGACAAATATGATGATGGTAGCCACATCAAAAGGGAGTTGGAAGAAGTAAAAAATAGTTTGCACTCGTTCAAGAAAAAAATGAAAGTGTTGACAATCGTCTACTTGAAGGTTGTTCATCGAGTTGCTTCTTTGTTGATGATTCTACAGGAGGCTCTAGATGAAGATAAGGATATTGAAGGTAAAATTTCCAATAAGGAGGAGCTTCTCAATTTAATAAAATATGACTGGAAAGACTTGATTAACAAGTAGTGTTTCTATCATGGTTGCTTTCTAATCTGTTTATGGTTTATTGTTTGGTTATTTTTGGTTTGTTGTTAGTGGCCTTTGGCCTGTCTTACTGCCCCTTGGGCTTTTTATACTTGGGCTTTGCATCCTTTTTTTTAGACTCATAATATCAAAAAAAAATGTTTATTTCCGTATTTTCATTTACTTTTATGTTTTAATTCAAGTTTAATAATATCATTGTTTCTACATTATACAATTTATGGTATTTAATAAATTATTCATATCGTATAAATGAAAATTTACTACTAAATTAGTAGTAAATATAATGATTATGCAATTAATAAACAATGTATCAATATACTACCAGTTGACAGAAATTAGTGAATAAAAATAATTAAATAAACTACTAAATGACGGGAATTAAAAATTAAAATGACTAAATTTACTACCAATTAATGGAAATCAATCAATTAAAATGACTAAATATACTACTAATTGGACATTAATTAATAATTAAATTGACTAAATATACTACCAATTGACAGAAATCAATGAATAAATATGACTAAATATATGACCAATTGATGGTAAAATAATGATTAAAATGACTAAATATACTACCAATGGATAGAAGTCAGTGAATAAAAATGACTAAATATACTACCAATTGACAACAATTAATGATTATAATCACTAAATAAATGACTACAATGACTAAATAAATGACCAGTTAACCACAATCAATGACTAAATATTCTACCAAATTGATCAATCAAAACAACCAATAAATGACTAAAAATGGTTTAGTCATAAATTTGGTCATGTTATAAATGATCGAAAATAAACTACTAATGGTCACGTGACCAAGCTTAGTCATTTATATGCAATTTTTAGTAGTTTTTAGTCATTTATTACTATTTTTACACTAGTGTTTTGAGCACCTAAACATAATCTAAAACCAACCTTAGACTTCTTTTTTAGTACTTGATCTACAAACCAATTTCATTCACACATCTTATTAAGGCATAAGCCAAAATCGAGATTAATTAAAACTCTAGGGCTTAACGTATCTTTTAGAGCGTGATTTGATTTTTTTGATCTTTTCTTGTCTTCTTTTTGTTTGAGTAGTGAGGTTGTTTGTTCTTTCTATCTCCCCTTTCTTGTATGGTTCTCACTCACCAATAGTGAAGAGACCTTGCAGAGAAAAATCCATAATTAATCCAGCCTACCTCTTCTACCTCTTCATCCATGGACTAAGTTTCTGAACTAGTAGACTCTCCTCATCCCTTGGGTAGTCCTACCTTCCTTTGGGAGGTTCCTTAAGGAGATGTGGACTTCATCTATTTCCTAGATAACAATCCCATGGCCTTACAACATTACCTTATAACCACATCTTACCATATCCTAGCTTTGACTCCATCTATAGATCCACCTTATAGTATACCTCTCCATCTCATGAGGTGTACCTCCATTTCCATGGTTAACACCCAACCATTGACTACCCAAGCTTACTCATCAACCAATAACCCCTCTGAGACTACCATTAAAAACCAACCAACTTAAACTACCACTGACCTTATACTTTCTAGTCCTACCAACCACTCTTCCACTATGGGAGTGCCTACCTCTAGCACTACCAAGCTTACTTTATCTACCTCTAATACATCAACCATTGATTCACTTTAAATATTTGTGTCTCTATACCTTCTACCTTGCCACTGATTAGTAAAAGGGTCACCACCCTTCTATCGGTCACCAACCTAACTACCACTCGTATCTAACAATCACCCCTCAGACTAACCTTTGGATACATCCCTAATCTATAAGGGCATGCATCCACTCCCCAACCACCTACCTCTACCTACCCTTATGTATCCTCCACCCAACCATTTACATCCACTTACCCATATGTGGTAGCCTCCCAACCTTCTACCCATTATCATCATGTTTCCCAACCGCCATAGTAGTATGCATCTTATAACCCTTCGGGTGTACAACCCCAATCCGACCTAATGAAGATGTTTATGGACAAGATGACGACCTTATATTCATCCATTTTTGAGTGTCACAAAATATTATTATATGACCAAACCTATAATGAGCCCATCCATCCATCCATACCTATCAGGACATATCCTTGCCAATGGAAACTTCCCAAGTTCTCTAAATTTGAAAGTAAGGAGAATCCTCAATATCACCTTAAGGCATTTAGGCATTATTTTTATATCATCACCTATGATGATGCCCTTATTCTCCGTACCTTCCCCATGTCTCTACCTAGTCTGGCATTGGATTGGTATAGTGTCATACCTAAGCACTCACTTTCCCTTTCACCCAACTAGTTCAAACCTTCTTAGACCACTTTTCAATCAATATCTCCAAGAAAGTTCCTATCACTGACCTCTACTCTATCCGATAGTTTAAGGATGAGTCCATTGTTAATTTTTTGGCTCACTAGAGGAACCTAATTAACCAACTTTATTTTTCCTTGCCTCAACCCAAACTCATAGAGCTCTTTACTTGGGTATGTACCAATCATATATCCTCTACACTACGTGTCCAAATATTCCAAACCTTCGATGAAGCTTTTATCATGGCATGTAAGTTATAGAACCAAGACATTGATGAGGGAAAGCTAAAGCTCAAGAACAAAAAATCAACCTATAATACCAATGAGACCTGTTCCTTCAAGTCAAGAAATCAACCTAATACCAACACCAAGAAAAAGGGAACCATGAATGCAGTTGTCCTAAAGCCACTCCTCCACCTTCTATCAACCAATCTAATTCCTCTAATTCCTCAAAGAAAAACCCAAGGAACCAAACCTAGAATAACCATAAGTAATTCACTCCACTATGAGAATCTTATGCATCCATCTTGGAGAAGCTATTGAAATCCAACATCATCTAATTTCCTCCTATCAAACCACCCTATAAATTTTACTCTTCTCACTTTGCACCTAGTTGGTACAATGAAAATTACTTGTGTGCCTTTTATTAGGTTATAGGACTGATGTTAGTAGGTGTAACACCTTCTAGATCCTTGTTTAATCCCTCATTGACAAGGAGAAGCTTACATTAGATAACCCTAATGCACCATCAAACTAAGCCCTCAATATATTTAGGTAACCCTTCCCAAACCATGCTCCTACTAAAAATGAGAGAAACAACCTCAAGTTCTCTCATGATACCCATATAGTTAACATGGTCCTTGATGCACTCATTGTCAAACCATCTAGTATCCAATCTTCTGATTCTCCACCATGTATTGAGATAGTGGACTTACCTCCCCTTACTTTAGATACCCAAACCAAGGAAATACCATCCTCTCTCTCTCTCCACTTATTGAGGTAGTGGAGCCACTATCCACCTTTTAAACTGATATATTGGAATAACCAACCATCACCACCCTATTTTTTACTTCAACTACCAAACAACCTACTCCCCCTTCAAAAATCATTCCTAAGGAGGAAAACCCCATGTCCAATCCTCCCACAGAAGAGCCACCTATCCCAACCTTGCATTATTTTATTGAAAAATAGGACAAGGTTACCATCCATGAGTCTCTACCTAGTTACTTATCTTTTAGGTCCACTATTTAAGGCATTAGTCCTACCTACAAACCATTCTCTAGGCTAGTACAAAAATTGGGTTTTATCTCCAACCCTGACATGGATTGAGCCACCTTCTAGCAGTAATAGGGTTACCTTACATTGCCAAACAAGAATATCCAAACATACTTTTGGGAAACCCACCCACCCCTTTCACTATCTAAATTTTACCCTATCAACCAAACCAATAACAAATCTTACCAATCCAACAATCCCTTAACAATGTGAGACACTTAGACCCTAAAAAACTAAGTCACCTTCTCAAACCAAATTGATAAAAACCTTTGGAATCCTCCCTATACCAAGCCTTAGTCACCCATCTATGAAATTAGACCTAACCTCTTCAAACCCACCAACCAAATGCTAGACCAAAGCAACCAAAGAGGTGAAACTACACAAAGGCCAGAAGGCTCAAATTTTAACTCCTTCAACCTTACCCTCCATTTTAAGGCCTCATCCCTTTACCTTGAGTGGGAATCTAATTGCCTATACCAAAACCCCACCACCTCTTTTGGTTACACCTTCATAATTACTCTCTGATGTACCTCTTTTCACCATACCAACAATACCTAAGCTACTTACCTTGAAATATTCCACCTTTAGCTCAAAAATATCCTTTCCTAAACCAAATATATTAACCAAGCATACCAGCCTACCAAAAACACCTAACACCAAACCTATCTCCAAACAACCTCTTACTTTAACCATCAAAGTAAAAATTGCTAAACCTTTACCACCATTGGCTAAATCCTACTAAACCATTTTCCATAGGTTATTACAAACATCTTGTTTATCCCTACCTTCGACCATAACCTTTGACCCTATAGCTTCAAAACCCATCTGGTACAATGACCACCATGTGTGTTCTTATCATAAGACACTCAAACATGATATGGATAACTACAAAGATCTCCAAACCATCATCCATTAGCTTTATCATAAGGATGATCTGTTAACAAATGAACCTCCTATGAGCCCCATACCAATCCAACCACCAACCATACCTACTCAAAACTTACCTACTCCTCCACTCTCACCTTAGAGTGTAGAAGAATCTATCCAATCCTCCATCTCAACCTCTTTTTCTATCCATACTATCAACATGGTCACAAGAACATAAAAAAAGGATAAGGGGAAGGCTAAGGTGTCCATTCCTTAGACATACCCCTCCTCAAACTCCCAACCAACCTATACCCAACTATCTCCATATTTGACCAAACCCAAGGTGTCTATCTTAGGTGCCTCCCAATCTAACCCATCAAAATGCATCAAGAGAGTTATCCTCAAGCAACTTCATCAAACCCTCATAAAAATGAGCTTGTATGAGTTGATCTATATCTCTCCCTATCATCTCCAAGCACTAATAGAGGCTTTGTAATCCATTTAGGTCTAACCTAAAGACCCTTAACCTCTAGCCACCTTTGTCAGTACCTTTTATCTATCTTGAAGACCTAAATCCTCCTCTCTTTATCACTACCTACATCAATCACACCCACATCAAATGGGTCATGATTGATGGGGGAGTTATCATTAACATCATCTCCTCTTATGCCTACAACCAACTCAACTTACCAGACAATGTCATATCTAAATCCTTGACCATCCTTCATTCCTTCAATGATACCATGACCACTACCTTGGGAAATATCATCCTTCATATCCATTTATGACCTCGCATGCTCCCTAAACTTTTATATGTTGTATAAAGTGAATTTAATACAATGTCTTGTTGGGATGACCTTGGATTTACTCCATGGGTTACGTTCCCTCTACCTTCTACCATTGCATTAAGTTTGAGCATGAAGGCCAAGTCATCACTATCCAAGCTACCCCAAGTCCTTTCTCAACATGAAAAATTACCTATCACCCTAATGATGTCCTCATACCCCCATCTAGTATACCATTAATCATTAAAACTCAACCTTCAACCACCAAAGTGGATATCATATCCCTTTCCATTGATGAGGCATCAACTAGTTCCTCTATACCTTCACACCAAATCCCCACCTCAGACCCTTTGGAATCCATGTTCCATCACCTTCTCACCCTTGACACTTTCCCTACTCCTCACGAGTATGGGAAACTTACCAACTAGCTGGGATATGACACCACTATTAGACTAATTTTGTCTATGGAGGACTCGATAAATCCCTTGGTACTTATACCACCTCTCTTTCACCTCGACCGTTCATTGTTGGTTTCTCTCACCTAGACAAACCAAAATTTTCCAAGACATACCTTCATTAGTGTGATTAAAAAGGCTTCAGTCTTGGGTGATATGAGCATGGCCCACATAAATTGGGCACCATCAAAACCAGAAAGCCACAAAGAAACATGGACTTGGTTTCATCTTACCTAATAAGAAGAAATCCAAACAACTTACCACTACCATTATTGAAAAATATGACCCTTCCTCACCAACTCACCACTACTTGTGTGTGAGGATGATGACATCATACCACCTAAATTTTTTCCATCAACATGATAATATTTAGACCCCTAACTTATCAAAAGGAAGGGTGACCATAATTTTGAAATGATAGGAGATGACTCTCCTACCATTAACACTGTTTCGTGCTAGGATGATGATTCTATTCTAACCTATCTTTTTGCCTTGAATTCTTCAATCCATAAATCCCTTCCACTCGAGTACTCAACTATGTTGAATGAATGTGCCATGGATATCAACTTAGGTACTCTAGATAACCCACTCATTGTCAAGATAAACCAATCATTGATCATCAAGGAACTTTGGGACTTCCCCTCTTTCCTTCAATATCATAGCATAGTCTTTTCTTGGTCTTATAGTGATGCCTAGAATTGACCCTACCATTACTACCCATAACATAGTCACTCACCATGATGAAAAACCTATCAAACAAAAGCTTTAGTACATGCTTCCCCACATATCCTTTCTCGTCAAAGAAGAGCTTTAGTGTCTACTCCATATCAACTTTATTCAACCCTTTGACTACCCTCAATGGGTCTTGAATCTTATACTTATCACTAAATCCATAGGGGGACTACGTATTTATGTGGACTTTCATGACCTCAACCTCACCTACCCCAAATATGACTTTCCCTTACCTAGCATCAACTAGCTTGTTGATCTTATATCCAACCATGAGATGTTATCTCTTATGGATGTATTCTTGGGTTATAATAATATCCTAATTGCACCCAAAGATCATCACAAGACCACCTTCACCAGCCCTTGGGGAACCTTATACTATAGAGTCATGTCTTTCAGATTAAATAATATTGATGTAACTTACCAACATACCATGACCTATATCTTCCATAACCTCATCCATAAGATTATAGAGGACTATGTGGATGACCTTCTTGAAAAATTTGAACTCTAGAAAGATCACTTAGTCATTCTTAATATCATCTTTGAGAGATTTATCCATTACCATGTCCACTTTAACCCCAAGACATGCATTTTTGGGGTCTTGTCGGGAAAGCTTCTTGGCTTTATTGTCTCCCTTCACAAAATTAAAGTCAATCCTACCAAGATCAAATCCATCCTCGACATGCTTCCTCCCATCAAACTTTAGTAACTCCATAGTTTACAAGGCAAGCTATAATCTATTCATCATTTTATCTCCCAGTTTTTAGATCGATGCCAACCCTTCCATCACTTTTTAAAGAAGGATGTGTCTTTTAAGTTTAGTAGAGACTATCAAAAGGATTTTGATTCTCTCAAAAGGTACCTTTTTTCTCTACCTATCCTCACCCCTCTTAAGGATGACTAAAATTTATACCTATATATCTTTCCCACCAATGATTCCCTAGGGGCAATACTAGCTCATCGAGATGAACAATATAGAGATAAAGTTGTATACTACATTAGCCACACACTTGTAGGGTATGAGACTCAGTACACCCATATTGAGAAACTTTACTTATCTTTAATATTCATCACCACCAAAATTCACCACTACCTTATTAACCATAAAACTTATGTCATAACCAACACTAACCCACTTAAGTACATGCACTCCAAGCCATACCAAAACCAATGTATGGCTAAGTGGCTTATACTCTTGGTAGAGTTTGACCTTGAGTTCCTTTAGTAAAAGTAAATTAAAGGGCAAGTCATCATTGAATAATTGGTTGAATAACATTTAGTAGACACCCAACCTCTTCCTCTTGAGTTACTAGATGAGTCCATTATGACCCTCTCTCAAGCAAATTTCAGCTATCAAGTCACCATGTTCTTTGATGGATCAAACTGTCAACATGGTGAGGGAGCAAGTATCATCCTTATCCCCTTTGATGGTGACCCTCTACCTTTGTCCTTCAAGCTTGATTTTGAATGTACCAATAACATGGCTAAGTATGAAGCCTTAGTGATAGGCCTTCAAACTACCTTAGCCCTAGGATTTAGAATGATCAATATCTTTGGTGACTCCCAACTTGTGGTCAATCAAATCAACAACTCTTACTAGAGTAAGAATGATGTTTTGGAGTAGTAAAAGCAACTAGTTGATGAAATCCTAGATTTATTCGAATACTACCACATCTAGTCAACCCCAAAATCTACTAACAAGTTTGTCAACACCATAGCTTCCCTTGCCTTGAAAATCCCATCTACACCTCTAGAATCTAATATATCTATCATTATCCATAGGCTTACCCATCCTTCCTATGTCAAACCAAAATTTCCCACCATTTTTAATGTGGAGGAAACCAACCTAACCTTTGGTATCAATAAACCTTTGACTATTTGAACCTTGGCATAGTTCCTTCTAGCCTCTCTAGGAATGATCAAAGATAATTTATGTAGAGCACATATCGCTATACCATTATGGGGGGAATTATTTATAAACATGACTTTGATGGTCTTCTCCTTTGTTGTCTACGTAGTCAAGAATCCTCTCACACTATCAAGGAAATGCATGATGGTATTTGTGGGGGACACTATAGTGGCCTCATTGTAGCTAAGTGTATCCTTCACCTTGGCTATTAATAGCCTACCCTTAACCAAAATTGTTTTAATTATGTAAAAAAGTGTGTCAAGTGTCAACAACATGCTAAATTGCATCATGCACCTATCCATAGTCTTCACATTTCTATCGATTTATGACCCTTTTCACAATGGGGTCTAGACCTTATTAGGGAAATTAATCCCCATTCCTCATAACAACACCATTCTATCATTATCATGACCGATTATTTTACCAAGTGGGTAGAGGCTATTCCTCTAGTCTTGACCAAAGTGGAAAAGATTTTTGACTTTATCAACCATCACATCATCTATCACTTTGGTGTTCCTCATAAGATTATCAATGATAATAGTAAATCCTTTAATAGCAAACATGTCTAGGGTTTATGTGATGCATTTGGCATTAAGTTAAGCTTCTCATCACCCTATTGCCCTTAAGCTAATGGATAAGCAAAAGCCTCTAACAAAACTCTTAATAACATGCTAACTAGAATGGTCAATACATCAGGTTGGGATTGTCATTTGCACATCCCCTTCACCTTATGGGCATATCATACTAGCATTATAACCCCTACAGATGCTACCCAATTTTCTCTTGTATTTAGAGTAGAGGTCATCTTACTGTTAAAGTCCAAATCCCCTCTCTTCACATATATTTGCAAGAGCTCATTTTTGAGGATGATTATCATCAACATCGTTTATCCCAACTTGAGCTACATGAAGAGCATCATTTAGAATCCATTACCCATATTCATGTCTAGCAAGAGCACACCAAGAGTGCCTATAACAAGTACCTTAAAGTGTGATAATTCAATATCAAATACCTCATCCTAAAGGAAAACCAATATATCACTAATATGGAGAAAATTAAGTAGGACAAGTTTTCTTTCAATTGGCTTGGACCTTACATCATAACCCATAAGTATGGATCAAGAGCTTATCAATTTTCTTCTCTCGAAGGCCATCTAGAACCTGAGCCCCTCAATGCTTCACATCTATGTCTATTATTTTGTTGAGAAGGATTGTGTTCACCTTTTATCTAATTTAAGCTCATCCCTTACTCTCCACCCACATTCCATATCCTTGTTTTAGGGGAAATAGATTAAGAATGAATCATGTAATTAGCTATCACTAGCATATCCTTATTTTAAACAATGGGTATCATGGCTCTACCCATGGCATGGTTCTCATGGTACTTTCCACACCTTCACAAAATGGATTCCCATGATCATTGTCACTTAAACCTCTTCACACCTAATCAACCTTCTTGTGATTTTAGTTTTACCTTCATAAAGGTGAACCACTAAGATAGCCTAAGCAAGTATATGTCAAGAAAAATAACAAAATTCCTATCACTATCAATCATGGGTCATTCTTATCATTCACAAGTTACTCCCTTAAAGGACAACTATTGAAAATCTATTAGAAATTGATAAAATGTAAGGTAAAATTCTCCCTCAAAGGACAGATATAAAAAAGCATTGAACAAAACAAATAAACTTGGATCACTCCCTTGAAGGATGGCTGAGTACAACATTTTGTTAAAAGTACAACAATTTCATGGAAGCTTCTCATATCGATCAACTTTCCATATATAGTAATCAACAAAAGACCCATTATAAAATCATAGAAAAATCAAACCAATTTTGAAGGCCAGAATTGGCTCTTAAGGAACACACTAAGCTGGAAGTTATAATTAGATTTCATAGGTAGACTTATTGCATCAGTCAGTCTACACAGTTTTGACATAGGCTTGTTTACCCTATTTTTTGGACACCAAAACTGGAAGCATGCTAGTCTCACAATAGGGTTCCATTTTCACCCATATCCCCTTTACAATATATTCAAGAGATTTTTAAGCTTACTTGACATTATGTGTTCAGGACACCTTTTTAACCAACTAATGAATGCTAGTGTGAAGTATTCAAAGGGCTTGTGTTTATTAAGCCAGTCTAACTTTAGTTTTGTTTTGGTCCTTGTCAAATGAAGAAGCATCATGCCCTCTTCTTACCCTATCATGACTAGTTTATATTTTTGTGATGATGATTATATCTTGATTATATTTTTTTGTCTCTTGTCTAGTGTTGTTACTTAAAATGTTGCATGTGTTTCATCCTCCAAATTAACAACCAAGCATAACCATAAAAAATCATAACATCCATGAGCATTTGAATAATCAATCATTTTCCACTACATTTCTAAAGTCTACAATAATGTAGTACAAGGTTTAGCAAGTCATAAGCATAACCATAAATCAAAACCATTTCATGCCCAGTTAAGTCTATGTCAGCATCTAGCATCCATAGGCATAATTCATGAACATAGAACAATCCATAAGCAATATAAACATCACATCACGAGTAGTGAACACCAAATACAAATCATACACCATGAGCATGAGCATAAGCAAAGTTCACACACACACACACACACACACACACACACACACACACACACACACACACACACACACACACACACACACACACACACACACACACACACACACACACACACACACAACTCATGAGTCAAATAACTAGAACATCAATGTGTACATGTAAATAGATAGACTCTCTCTCAAAAATGTACATCTCACCACATTGGCTCACAAACTAGAATCAAAATGATATACAAATGTCATAGCTAGCTATATCTATGCCATAGGGGCATCACTACCTCCTAGAGCACCACTAGATATGGGTACTTACCCACCTATTGTGCCTACTAATCCCCCACCTATCCCTATCTAAATTGATAAATACATTGCCCACTACCCTAGTGTCATTAAACTAGCTCCACCTACCAAGCTAGCCCTATACTCACCCCATCAAACCTCATTTGAATATTATGGTAGAATAATAGACTCATACCATAGCTCCTCCAATGTATCTAGGTATCATGTTATAGGGTTAACTTCGGGTGGCATTGCCTATCTTCCTACTTCTACTCCTCCTCACTACCTTGGAGAGTCCCTCTCTTGAGTCACCAAGCCTAGAGAGGTCTTGACCTGATCCCTCTCACTTGTGACAGTAGCAAGTTAACCCTGTAAGGTCCCAACTTGACCTTGTAGTATGATAATATAGCCTTGTAGTGTGGCCACTTGTCCTTATAATACATGTATTTATCCCTATGTAGTGGCTAAAGTCACTCTTGCTTGTCCATCATGGTCAACTAGATCCATGACCATTAGCCTTGCACCTCCATCATCTCCACCAATGTTTGTAGTTACGTATATGGGTCGGTACCATGCCATATACACATCTACAAACCTGACATCATCTATCAGATCCCTAGATGGTAGCTCCTCATATGCACCATCTAGTAATTTAGGAACAGGCTATGGAACTAGAAATAGGATGTCTAAATCTTCTCTTCTATACCTAGGGAATGGGCTTGAGATACCCTATACCAGGCCAAACTATCAATGTATCTTATCGAATGAAATACTCTCCTCCTCCCCATCTTGCCTACCAAAGATCCATCTATAGCTCTGTAACAAGAGTGTCTATCTCTTATAACTAAGACATACTTGAAACTAGAGGTATGGCCTCCAAGTAATGTCTCCTATCACCAGTGTACCCAATTCACCCCTAAAGCACTCCACATCATGAGCACCACCCCTTGTACCTGATGCATAAATCCAATGGGTAACTCTATCTATGTGTACCCTACCCATGATAATCCCATTAGTCTCAGCACAAGAATATGCTCATAGGCTTAACAATGCAAAACTAGGTCGACACTAATGTCATACCTCTTATGCGCCCTAAACCCCCACAACTCTCTATAAATATGCACAAGAAAAATAGGTACCCAACCATAGATAATATACCACCCATTTTACCCTACCTTGACCTTTTAATCCAATGCATATGCATAAAATCAAATCTAGCTATCAAAATCAATGCACCCCTACCTCATTTTGTAACCTTTATCATGGAGTCAGTCATAGACCTGCTCATCCTTGCCCATGCCCATGTGCTCCTTGCATCTTGATTGGTCACCACTATCTACCTTAGCTTGATGCCAACTGTCTACCTCATCAAACCCTTGACAAACACTTTTACCACTCAACACCCAAATCTCCCAGAGCTAAAATTCAATGATCACAAACAACAAGTGAGTACAATTAATTTCAAAATCACTTTTACCCCATGGTTTTTTAAGGTTTTATACCTTGACCATCGATGGTCAAGGTTATTATTGATAGTCAAGGTGATCTTTGATGATCACCCTTGGGGTACCTAACCATTGATGGTCAGGTTGACCCACTTTTTTGGCCCTTACCTTTCGTAAACTCACATTAAGCAACCTCAGTATCAACTCACCCACCCTTGGAGATTACCTTCTCCACCCACCTTGGCCACCTTGTCACCTTAAGTTTGGCCCATTTTGGCCCAACTAGCATGCATTTTATAACACATTTTACCCAGTCCTTTAACTACAGTAATAACATTATCATGTTGACCCTTTTAAACTTGTACCACCTCGTGCTTACCTAACCTATTTATGTCTTCTTAGAAGCACTTCCTACCTTAGATACCCATGACACTTGACCTATTTATGTTTTTCATGGGAGCACTTCCTAGCTTAGATACACACTAAAAACACCAATTTTATCTAGGAGACTAACAGGTGTACCAAACCACCATACCTAAATGTGGTCACATGGTACACTGGTAACTTGTCCCTTACCACAGACCTTTATTATTATCAACCATGATAACCTTGTCTTTGTGTGATCTTGGCTATCATGCCTTTTGTCATACTTTGTACACATGTTTGTTCTTTAGTGCCCAATGACATCCACCTTCATCATCACCTTCACCCACCATGTCAAACCTGCACCCAATTCTGATTTACCTCATTACATCCCAGTTTGAGGGGGAACACCTTCTCCCATACTTGAGGAAATCAACAAACCTTTAACCAATATCAATTTTTATTTTATAGCTGGTTGATTCAAGGCCACATAACTAAAAAGGGTAAAATATAGACACCAAAAATCCACACACCATGATTCTAAATGTTGTAATACCTCCTGTACCACCTTAGGATCCCCTTGGGACCATTCAACCATGTAACCCTTAACAAAGCTTACCCATAGTCGGTTTAGCTAAAATGACTTAACCTAACTCTTTACCCACTATTTATCCTTTACCTTCGATCACCAATGGTTGGTGTCCACCTCCTTAACCATAAATATATAAACTACCCTCTTAGATTTTCTAAATATAAGTTGTCTAAATCCTGTTATGAGCCATTACATGGATGATTTATAATTAGATGCCCAATTGAACCTTCACTTCCACTTCTTGTTTGTGCTTATAAGAAGAGAGGAGCTGGGAGATGAAATCCATTTGCAATTGTTATCAAGAGTTTTGTGCATTTAGGAGTTTATTTATTACAGTTTAATCTCCAATAGAAATCTAACAACCTAACAAGCATATCAGAGAGCCAACTTGCCACTGCCTCTCTACCAAGTCTTTAGGTACCGTTATTCTATTAGACTCAAGCTAGATTCCACCAATAGGTCAACTACCTCAACCATCCACCCAATTGACTTTTGATAAGGAAAGTACTTGATTCTCAATATTCATCTATTTTATTTCCATTTCACAATCAACCCAGATCTAACCCACATCTTGGAGTCTATCTTTTGGATCTCATCAATCAAGCTTTTTACTAACCCAAATCTAGACATAATAACTATTGATATTTGACTCAACCGTCGATGATCTGTCCAACTACCAGTGGTCACTTTAACCATCAATGGTCACATTAACTATTGATGGTTATCCTAACCACTGATGATCACTATGGTAGTGAAAACCAATAAGCTATTTTTACCTACCTACACCCAATTAAACCTAATTTTTGTGTTCCTTCCTGTTCACAAACCCCTGTCTGATTTTTTGAAGCATATCCCAACCCTTTATCACTACTATTAATTAGTTTATCACTAATTTAATCATTTTTTATAATATTTATAAGAAAGTATATCATGTTCAATTTTAGTACCTTTTGATTATTGATGCAATTACCTTCTATTCTATTCATAAGCTTAATTTTTTAAAACACGTGGATTGATAGCCCTTAAGGAAGATCTCACTTTCAGGATCTAGCTATCACTAGGTAACCCACTCAACTATTTGTCTAACAAATAAGTTTGCTTTAGTGATTTCTTATCTATAGGTCATCCTCCCAAGCCAAAGAATATCTCTTCACAATATTTTGATTTTAATGCATGCACTATCAATCAGGGTTTTCAGCCATACCCATACTTAGTTTCTTTTTTTCCCTCTTTCCAATAATAAGCAAGAAATTCATTAAAACAATTATCTAAATAATAATATCAAATAAATTCATGAGGAATACTAGGTCCTTTCCATGGTTTTACAATGAAATTCATGAGAATGAGAAACCAAAGGACCAAGAGAAAGAACTAAGGTTTTTGGAAAGAGAAATTATTGCAAAGGGTGAGACCCATGTAGATATCCTATAAAAAGTGTTAGTAGGATAGAATATAGAAAGCATGATAATAAGGGAATGATTTAAGCAAATTACTTTTTAAAGAATTAGAAATTGGTGGGCTCTTTAAAAACATGGCCTTCATTAGTTTGGAGGAAATAGGTGCTAGGACCAAGTATGTCATTTACTAAATAAGCGCCCTATCATTTTTGAGCATATTTGCCTTTTTTGTCATGGGTATAGTTTAATTTAAAGACTAGATCACTAAAACTAAAAGTGCAGACTTTAACTTCATTATTATGTTGTTTGGAGATATGTACCTTATATTGGCAATTATGTTATAGAGCAAAGGGATAGTGTTCATCAAGAAGATCAAGAGTATGAAGGTGAGCTTCACATAATTCCTCATCAAATATGATACCATGAAGATATATACGGAGATGGGGAAGTTCAAATTTTAATGGGATGATAGATTTATAACCATATACTATCAAAAATGTTGTTTCCCTAGTAGTAGTGCCTATGCTAGTGCGATAGGCGTAGAAAGCAGGATATAAATGAAGATATCAATCTGTATGAGTTTCATGGATTATATTTTGGAGGATTTTATTGAGAATTTTGTTTGTGGCCTTAGTTTAGCCATTGCATTGTGGATGATAGGGTGTGGGAAATTTGTGAGAGATTTTGAATTTATCATAGAGTTGTTTCACGTCTTTATTTTTGAAATTGCCACCATTATAAAAAATGATAGTATGGGGAACTAAAAAATGATAAATATTTGATTGAGGATGAATTTAAAAATAGTGGTGCCTATAAAATTGATAATAAACATGGATCATACCCATTTGGTAAAGTATTTAGTAGTCATGATGATAAAGACATGCCCATCCTATGATCTAGGTAATTTATCGATGAGATCTAATCCCCATATGGAGAATGGCCAAGGAGATTCCACTATTTGGAGATCAGCTGGTGGCACATGGATTATATCATCATGAAGTTAGAAAGGACTAAACTTTTTAGCAAACTTTATAGTATCTTTTCCAAGATTAGGCCAAAAGTATCCCATAGGTAGGCATTTACATGTTGTAGCACATCTGCTACATTGACAACTACAAATGCCCCCATGTACTTATTCAAGGAGAGGAAGAATTTATTTTTTCATTACATAATATATTAGGGTACCTTCATCATTATGATAATAAAGGATGTTGTATTGAAAGATATATTTGAAATCTTTTTTGTAAATTTAAGTCTTTTCATGATAATCCATGTTCAAAGGATAGGTTTGATCCTCAAGGAATTGAATAATGTCTTTATACTATGGGCTCTATCAAATGGCGATAACCTCAATATGAAAAATAAGTGAATCTTTTGATTGGATGAAAGATGGGTAATTTTTTATTTGAAAAAGAAAGGTAGAATCAATGAGAACTTGGTGTGGATGAAATAAGGATGCTGAAGAAGCAAGTGAATCTGTGATAGAGTTTTGATCTCTAGGTATGGGATCGATGCTAAAAGAATTGAATTTTTTGGGAAGGGTAGTGTCCATTTGATGGTAAGCAATAATATTTTTGATTTTACATTGATAGTCACCATGAACCTATCTGAAGATGAGTTGGGAGTGTTGGAACACAAATATCTACTGAGGAGGGGGTGAATCAGTAGATTGACTAACATAGTCCTTTTTAAAACTTTGATGTAGATTAAAAATGTATGCAGAGATCACATACACATAAATAAACACAACAACATATGTATACATGGAAAACCCAATATGGGAAAAACCATAGTGACAAACAACTACTAGAATCTATTGTTCTAATCTAGCCTCACAATCAAAACCTCATTGGTTACAACATTCAAGGGCACCAACTATAAGGAGACACCAATCCCTTGAGTTAAGAGCACCTAATCTAAGGAGGCACTAAATCCCTAACTGAGCACAAACTCAACTTATCTGATGGCACCCACCAAACATATATATATATATATATTTAAAATATGGATTTATAACTCTAAATTACAATATTTATTCATAAATGAATCTAATTCTAATTCTTTATTATAGGTTTGGTCTGTAACTGCACATCTCTGCACTTCTCTTCTTTATTATAGGTTTGGTCTGTAGCTGCACATGACTTTGTATTTTCTATTTGACACAATTCAACCACTTTAGTAACTATAAAAGCATTTACCATATCTTACATGACATATATATATATATATATATATATATATAAGCATTGTATATATGTCTCTATCTTCTCTATGTTCACACTTGGTCTGTAATACATCATAATCCATCTTTAGACTCAATTTAATTGATAGGTTTCCCATTTCTTAAATTCATGATCTACCACCATGATTATCTATCTTATTACTATATTTAGCATATATTGTGATCTGATTTTAATGCACATGCCATATTACACAATTTAGATCGATCACAGTGATCTATATCATTATTTGTGTCGTATAATGCATCTTTGTTATATGGTTCTCCATTTGACCATTGTGATGAACAAATATTTAAATAATGACCATTGATCTTAAGTTTTACAACATGATCTAATGATCTTCATTCAATTTGCTCAACTTTAAAATCCATCAGTTAGATCAAGTTCTGACAAGTTGACATGCTCCATTAGATCCTTGTACACTTTTAGGCTTTAATGTTTCAACTTTAAAATACATTTGTTGGATATTTTGATCTAAGCTCTTGCATGTCATTAGATATTTAAAGTAGTATGAACTTTATATCTGTTTATCATTAAACATCGAGCTCTTAATCTCATCTCACTACTTCTTAAGTCTTTGGAACATATATGCTCTATTGATCTCATCAAAGTAGCTCAATATTTATCTCACCTCTATGTCATTAAATATTGAGCACTTGATCCTATTGAGTCTACTCACTCCATTAGATATTCATTACATGATCACATGCTCATCATTCGATCTTCTAATAAGCTCAAATTTTATCTCTGACAAACTCTCGTGATGTGACACTCGGCACCCTCATGTGCCTTCTATACACTTGTTTTCAATACCCACACTTGAGACACTTGGCACCCTCATGTACATTTTGCACCTTTGGTATTAGTTTCTACTATTGAGGCATTTACAATCCTCGCATTCATTCTCAAGTATATTTGACATATTGACTTTGCTATGCTTTATTAGATCTTAAATGTATGATTAAGTGATAACCATTAATCAAGTTAGGATAAATCTTAAGTTGAGGAATTAGAAATATAATCTTAGAACATTTCTTGAGCTGGTAATTACTAGGTTGAAGGGGTTAGTTTCACAATGATTACAGAGGCTTAAGATATAAGTTAAGTAACCAGTTCTTGCATATATCTAGTCAACATTAAAATAAAACATACCTATGAATGGCATGATTAAAGCTCATAGGGTTTTACTGTGAAACCCTAGTAATGTCTGAGAGCAAAGATAAATCAATTTTGAACTCATTTATTCTCAACTGAACCTATGGACCATATATTTAAGATGCTCTTGAAAAACCCATAACATATCTTCTATTAATTTTTCTTCAAGTGGTTTAGAAATGGTCTCTGTAAAAGCATGACAACTTTAAACTGTGCAACTTTAAATCATGCTCTTCTCTCCATCAATCCTACCTAATCCTCTGACATCAATGACATCCATAATGCCCCTTTTGACATCAATGATAATCATAATGCCCCTTTTGACATTAATGATATTCATAATGCCCCTTTTGACATCAATGACAATCATATGGCCAATAATCTCCCCCTTTGACATTGATGGTAAATTAAATGCTCTGATCTTATAATACTCTGCTCCTTCTCTGTCATTATTGTATTGGCTTATGATGAACATGAGCTAAAGCTGTTCATACCAACTTTCTCCCCCTTAGGCAATGGCACTTTTGTCAAAACTCATCTTCGACACTTCTCCTTCTTTTATACAGAATATTTTCACTTTTTCTCCCACTTTGACATCAATGGTAAAAGGACTCCAACTTTCTCACTATTTGTCCAAATTTTTCTCCCCCTTTATCAGATAAAGGATTTTAAACAAGAATATGCAACCATAAACTCATTAGAAAATTTCAAAACTATGCATACCTAAGTTGACTTTTTTCTCTTCTTCCAGGGATTAACAAAGCTTTTATGATCCTCCCCCTAGACTCATGCCCTATCACTAGGATCTAGTGATGTGATGTAGGAGCCACCACTCCAAAATTATATCTCATATGCTCAAATTATTCATTGGAAAGAGGTTTGGTGAATATGTATGCAACTTGATCCTGAGTTGGCACATAATCCATTGTGACCTCTTGATCTACAACATTTTCTCTTAAGAAGTGATATTTGATTGATACATGCTTAGTTCTAGAATGCATCACTAGATCCTTTGATATGTTAATAGTACTTGAATTGTCAAAAATAATAGAGATAGGTGATTTGTACTCTAGCTTGATGTCTGTGAGTGTTTGCTTCATCCATAAGACTTGAGTGCAACATGCCACTACAGCCACATACTTTGCTTCTATTATAGAAAGAGTAACTGACTCTTGCTTTTTGCTCAGCCATGAAATAAGTTTATTTCCAAGGAAAAATGCACCACCAGTAATGCTTATTCTATCATCCATACTTCCTACCTAATCAACATTTGTATATGTTGTCAAAGTGAAATCGTCACTTTTAGGATACCATAGGCCATAGTCAATTGTGATTTTAATATATCTAAATATTTTTTTCACTACATTGACATGTGATTCCTTAGGAACATATTGAAATCTTACAACCATTCACACTGCTTGTATGATATCAAGTCTTTATGCAGTTAGGTAGAACAAGCTACCTATCATTAATCTATACATAGTTTGATTTGCATTAAGGGACTCATCCTCTTTTCTCAACTTACATATAATTATCATGGGAGTACTTACATGTTTGTTGTATTACATCCCAAATTTCTTGAGCATTTCCTTAGCATACTTGGTTTGAGATATAAATATCCCTTCATCAGTTTATGCTATCTATAGACCTAAGAAGAAAGAAAGTTCTCCAAGCATAGACATCTCAAACTCATTTTGCATTTGTGTAGTAAATTCTTTACACATTCTATTATTACTAACACCAAAAATGATATCATCCATATATACAACAACAATTAACATATGCTCACCTTCTAATTTGAAGTACATATTACTATCTACACAACCTTTATTGAATCTTTATTGTCGTAGGTACTAGTCTAATCTTGAATACCATGTTCTTGGTGCCTATTTTAGACCATAAAAAGATTCTTTTAGTTTGCACACATAATATTATTCTTCTAACAACTAAAAACCTTTGAGTTATTCTATGTAGATTTCCTCTTCTAGATTCCCATTCAAGAAAGCAAACTTCACATCCATTTGATAGACTTTGAATTTCTTATAAACATAAAATGCTAGAAATAATCTTATGGCTTCCAATCAAGCAACTGGAGCAGATGTTTCCTCAAAATATATACCCTCAACTTATGCATATCCTTTGAATATAAATCTTTCCTTATTCCTTATAACAGTTCCATCCTCATTGAGCTTGTTTCTAAAGATGCATTTTATACCTATTAAATTCTTATTTGAAGGTCTTGGAACTAATTCCCAAGTTTTGTTATTTTCAATTTAGATCAGTTATTTTTTCATATTTTTAATCCAATTCTCATCCTTTGTAGCTTTAACATAACTCTTAGGCTTAATTTCATACATTAGAGCAAAAATTACTTGCTCCTTATTCATTGAAACACTTCTCCTTGTCTGAACTCCTTCATTTTTATTTCCAATGATTTGATCTATAAGATGATCTTTTTGAACAAATCTTGTAGGTGCCTTTCCATTTACTTCATCATGCTCTTCATTAGTTGATTCCTCTTCATAATTTGGTTTAACATGTTTCAAGCCTTCTTCAACCTTGACATTGATGCTCTCTACAATCTTGTATAACCTTTTATTGTAACATATGTAGACTTTGCTTTGGGTGGAACAACCAAGAAATATTCTTTCATCACATTTTGATTCAAAGCTTCCCAATTTGTCTTCTTTTATCTTGATGTAGCATTTGCTTCTAAACACTCTAAAATAATTAACAGATGTAAGTTTTTCATACCATAGTTCATAGGGAGTTTTATCATTATTTACCCTTAGTTGAACTCTATCCAAGATATATAATGTTATTTGAACTACTTCTCTTAAGTATCCATTAGGTAACTTGGCCATATACTTGGCTATCCTATTCTTTCTCACCAACTCCTTTCTGTTGTGGAGTCCTTGTTAAAGAGTAATGCCTTTTGATTCCATAATTCTCATAGTATTCTATGAACTTGTTTGAGGTGAATTATCCACCTCTATCAGATCTTAAGCATTTGATTTTTCATCCAATCTCATTGTCTACCATGGTCCTAAAGATCTTGAATATTTAAAATGCATGAGATGCATCCTTTAAAAAAGTTACCCATGTCATTCTTAAGCAATCATCTACAAATAACGTGAAGTATCTCTCTCATTTAAATTTTCTTGTCTTAGTAGGACCACAAAGATCCGTATGAACTAATTCTAGAGGATTTATAGTTGTATACTCCTTTGTTTGAAATATGACCCTTGTATGCTTACCTTGTTGACATTCTTTGCAAGTAGTATATACATGTTTATTTATCTTAGACATGTGTCTAACACACTTATTTGAGCTCACATTTATTAGGTTGTCAAAATTGACATGTCCCATTTTTCTATGTCATAACCAACTCTCATCAATCTTTCTTATCAGGCAGCTATTACCATTCACTTCACTAAGATTATAAATGTTACTTTTAGTTATTCTCCCTTATGCAATTAATCTTCTAGATCTCCTTATATTATAACCTTATACATTAAATGTGACATAATATCCATTGTCATACATTTGGCTAACACTTAACAAATTATGTTTTAATCCTTTAACATAAAAGACATCATGTGTAGGCAGTTTTCCATCTATGTTCAAGGTTATTTTACCTTAGATATTTAATATAGTGTTGTCTCCCAAACTAATAGATCCTTCCTTACATTTTCTCAGTTTGATGAACTTACTCTTATCACTAGTCATGTATTTTAAGCAAACACTATCTATTACCGACAAATTTTGCTCTTTAGTATGGAGTGTAGTTTGAGTAATCATAGATTGATTTTTCACTTTCCACACATCCTTGGGTTTCTTATTTGTCTTATTTTCCCCCTTTTTAGAGAGTTTTAAACCTTTGTTCACATTGGAAGGCATACTTTTTTTTATATTTTTAAAATTTATTCTACATTGTTTAGCTATGTGACCAAAATTATTGCAATTATAGCATAATACATTTATATCTAACAAGGGTGTAAATGAATTTTGATTACAAACTTTATTATCCTTTTAGGTAGAACTCTAAAATCACTATCCCTATGACCAAATTGATTACAATTGTAACAATAACCATAGAAAGATGAGGAATACCTGCTCATAGCATTTATTTATGCCACATGAGGAAATATTCTTAGCTCTAGCTTCTTCAAATATTTCACCCTTATGAAACCATTTGCATCAGCTACCTTTGTCTTCTTCTTTTATTCAAGCTTCTTTTTAACTTTCTTCTCATCAACAGTGCTACTATTTATCTTTATATTCTTTCAAGCTTTCTCTTTCTTTGTTCCTAATTCTCCTTTTGCTTTGAAGTTGTCATATAAGTTTACAGATGTACTAGTTATGTAACTTTTTATTTTTTCATAACCAAGACTAGATATCTATTTTGAAGTATTTTGAGAGTTGATCAATTCATCAAGAATGTCTGATCCTCTTTTTAGCTTTAGACCTTTGTCTATTTGTTCTTTAGCTTTATCAAGTTCTTTTGTCAAAACCATTATTTTTGCTTCTAACTTCATGCACTCATTAGATTTAGATTGTAGTTCAAGTTTGAATACATCTTCTATTATTTTTGCCTCTTCAACTTGTGTCTTTAGGCTAACCACCATCTGATTAGATTTTTCAAGACTTTTGGATATTTTTTCAATCTTCTTTTGTCCAAGCTTCTTCTGTTTTGAGTTCTCTTTTCTCAACTTGTTAATTTCATATAGATTACATATGAGTTCACACTCTAGATCTACTTTTCCTTCCTCTTCTTCATTTGATTCTTCAAATTTTGTGTGATCTATAGAAGATGATCCTAATGTCATGATTAGGAATTCCTTTTTCTCAACCACAAAGGCACAATCATGGTCATCATTATAACTATCACAATCATCCAATGAATCACTATCTTCTTTTGTGTATAGGTCTTTCTTATTTTTGAAGAAGTTCTTGAAATAGTGGGGTTTCATATTTTTACTATCCTCTTCTTGCTCAGAGTTATCCTTTATGTTATTAGGGCATTCAATAGAAAAATGTCCTAGCTTACCATAGTTAAAGCATTTAAAGGGTAACTTACCTTTTTATTTTCTAGATCCTCTTCTTAAATTTCTAACAAAGTTAGCTTTTTCTTCATCGGTCTCTTCAAATATAGATGTAGGTGCTTCTAATTTTACTTATTTAGATGATTTTAATGTAGCTTCTCTCTTGAAAGTATATGCTTTTTCCATTCTCATCTCATTGGTTATGAAGGTTCCATACAACTCATCTATAGGAGCTTATCTAGATCTCTTGCTTCCTCTATTATATATATTTTAAAGTCATACTTTGATGTTAGAGATATTAGGGCCTTTTTTGCAATGATCAAATATTTCATCTCTTCGCCAATGCCTTTGATTGCATTGAATATTTCATCTACTTTGAGGAGGTAGTCTATAATTTTATCTTCTTCATTCAATTTAAGGCTTTAAAACATGCCTTTGTATGTTTTTATCTTGGCATGCTTTACCTCATCATCACCTTCATAGATGATATCTTGTGAATTTTGATAATGCATCACTTTGACAAACTTTGAATTAGACAATCCACATAGAATAGCATTCTTAGCCTTGGCATTGCTTTCATATGCTTTCTTGGTAGTCTGATCAGTAGGAGTTATAGTAGGAGCTATATATCCATTTTCAACAAACATCCATACATAAAACCCTAATGAATATAACTATTCTTCCATTATAGTGCTAAAAAATACATAGTTTGATCCATCAAAGAGAGGAGCTTTGTTTGAGGATGAGCCTTCTTGACTAGCAATTTGTGTTCACCATCCAAGATCTACCTGAGCTGATTAATTTATTTTGAAGGAACTAGGGCTCTGATACTAATTGTTGGAACACAAATATCTACTTAGAGGGGTGGGAGAATCAGTAGATTGACTAAATTAGTCATATTTAAAACTTTTAATGTAGATTAAAAATATATGCAAAAATTATATACACATAAATAGACACAACACCATATGTATACATGTAAAACCAAATAGGATAAAAACCATGATGAGAAATAGATGATAAAATATACTATTCTAATCCAAACTCACAATCAAAACCTCATTGGTTACAAAATTTAAGGGCACTGACCCTAAGGAGACACCAATCCCTTGATTTAAGAACAACTACTCTAAGAAAGTGCCAAATCCCTAACTGAGTACCAAATCAGCTTATCTGATGGCACCCACCAATCAAATATATACTCAAAATATAGAGCTACATCTCTAAATTATACTATTGATTCATAAATGAATCTAATTCTAATTTTTTGTTATAGGTTTGGTCTGTAACTACTCATGCTGTGCACATCTCTCTCTTCTCTTCTCTTATTTTTTGCCCATCTTCCTTTGTGTCTCTATATTTTTTATTTGACATCATTTAACCACTTTAGTAACACAACAGACTTTACTATATATTATATGACATATATATAAGCATTGTATCTAGGTCTCGTATCTTCTTTGTGTTCTCATTTGGCATGTAACACATCACACTCCATCCTTAGACTCAGTTCAATCAATAGGTTTCCCACTTCTTGTATTAATGCTCCACTACCATTATTATCTATTTTAATACTATATTTAGCATATATTGGGATTTATTTTTGATGTATATGCCATATTACACAATTTAAATAGATCATAGTGATCTATATCATTGTCTATGTCATATTATGCATCTTTCCTACATGGTTATCCACTTGACCATTGTGATGAACAAATATTTAAATATTGACCATTGATCTCAAGTTTCATGCCATAATTTGATGATTCTCATTAAATTTCCTCAAATTTAAAATGTGTCCATTAGATCATGTTTTGACAGGCTCACACACTCTAATGGATCCTTGCACACTTTCAGGGTTTAATGTTTCAACTTTAAAATGCATCCATTGGATCTTTTGATCTGAGCTCTTGTGTGTAATTAGATCTTCAAATTATCATGAAATTTATCTTTGCTTGTCATTAAACATCAAGATCTTAATCTCATATCACTACTTCCTAAGTTTTTGGAACATATATGCTCCATTGATCTCATCAAAGTAGCTCGATATTTAACTCACCTTTTTGTCATTAAACATCAAGCACTTGATCCCATTGATTCCATTCACTCTATTATATCTTCATTACATAATCACATGATCACTGTTTAATCTTTTGACAAGCTCAAATTTTATCTCTAATAAACTCCTATAAATGTAACACTTGGCACCCTCACATTCCTATAATACACCTGTTGTTAGTGTCCATGCTTTTGACACTTAGCACCCTCATGTGCCTTCTACACCTTCGCTATTAGTTCCTATTATTGAGACACTTGGCATCCTCACATTAATTCTTGGGTACATTTAACATATTAACTTTGTTATGCTTCATTGGATCTTCAATGAATAATTAAGTTTTAATCATTGTTCGACCTGGGATAAACCCTAAGTCATGGACTTAGAAATATAAAGTCTTAGAATATTTCTCAAGTTGGTAATTACTAGGATGAAGTGGTCAGTTACATAATGATGACAAGGGATTAAGATATAATGTAATTAACCAGTTCTTACCAATATCTAGTCAACATTAAAATAGAACATGTGTTTGAATGCCATGACTAAATCTCATAGGGTTTTACTGTGAAACCTTGGTAATGTTTGAGAGAAAATATAAATCAATTTTGAGCTCATTTCTTCTCAATTGAACCTACAGACCATATATTTAAGATGCTCTTCAAAAACCCATAACAAACCTTCTATTAATTATTCTTCAAGTGGTCTGGAAATGGTCTCTATAAAAGCAAGAAAACTTTGCACTATGCAACTTTAAACACATGCTCTTCTCTCCATCAATCCTACCCGATCCTCTAACATCAATGACATCTATAATTCCCCTTTTGACATTAGTGACAGTCATAATTCCCCTTTTGACATTAATGACAATCACATGGCCAACAGAGAGTCACCTAAAGCATGCAAATATGCAATGACTAAGTCAAGTGTTGTTCTCGTGCCTAGAATTAATTTTTTATATTCTACCATGGAGTTGTTGATATCAAAGGTAAGTCAAAATGGTAAAGGGATACTTTTACCAAGAGTATTAGTGAGTATATAACCTACCTTAGCTCTTTGGATACATTTGGCACTATCAAAATTAAGGGTCCAAGTGTCTTCATGTAAATCATTGTTGATTTTAAGAAGTTATTTGATGACTACTTTAGATTTAGAAGTATCAAGAATAATGTAGGAATCTTCTTAAATAATTGATTGTATATCAGTAGTGAAGTTATATAATTAATATTTCAGATAGATAGCCTAATTAAGACCTTCAATATAGAGGATGTTATCATCAAAGAGACTATCTTGAAGGTGGTTGGTAGTAGGTATGGGTGTTGATGTGAGTTGGTCAACAATGACTTGTTGTTTGATAGTTTTTTGCATGATAACATAGAGATTAAATTCTATCAAAATAACCATCCACTTGCCAATTTAGCCTCTAGGGAGAAAGGCTTTAGAGAAAAAGTGATGAAGTGGGTCAAAATGAATTATAACATAAGTTGTTTGATAAAGCATATAATAATGGAGCTTTTTAGCTGTAAAATAGATAGTAAAGTAATCATGTTCTACTTTGTTACAAAATTTCTCATAATTAATGTGACCTCAAATGATATAATAGATGGCATAATATCTTTTGGTATCATCTTGTTGGGCAAGCATTGCCCCAAGTGATATGGGCATGGAAGAAGTGTAAAAAATTAAAGGAGGGTCATTGGAAGGTGGACGAAGGGTGGGTGGATGGAGCAATGATTCTTTCATATTGTTAAATTTTTTTTGACAAGGATCCATCCATTTGATAGAATTACCTTTTTTAATAAGGGAATTAATAGAATTAATATGATAAACCGTTTTGGGGAAAAATAATCATATTGCCCCAAGCTTGGCAAGGTAAGATCAAATGTCTGGAATGGAATGAGAAATAGGCATGTTGAAAATAACATTAATCTTGGTGGGATTGACATCAATACCATGAAGAGAGACTAATAACCCTACAAATATACCAAATGTGATGCCAAAGACACATTTATAGAGGTTTAGTCTAATTTTATATTTGATAAGTCAATAAAAAATGATAGCCAGATTAGAAATATGGGTTTTGTATATTTTAGATTTGGAAATGAGACCATCCACAATATTATGGATAAGATCATGAAAAATGTGGGTTATATCCCATTGATAGGTGGCTTTAGCATTTTTTAGTCTAATAGGCATTTTGATGTAGCAATAGGTGCCCCATTCCATGGTGAAAGTTGTCTTATGTTGATCTTTAGGGGTGATATGAATTTGATTATAACCCAAAAAACCATCCATTATGGACAACATTTTATAACCAACATTGGAATCGATGATGGCATCTATCGAAGGTAATGAGAAGTTATCCTTGGGACAAGCAAGATTGAGGTTATGGATGTTGATGCAAATGCAAATGACCATGGTGACCTTTTTACAAACAAGGATAATGTTTGAAACCCATTCAGAATAGTCCATGGGGTTTATAAATTTAGCATCTAAAAGTTTAATGATTTATTTATGGCCTAAGTTAGAAACTCTAGGGGGAATTTTCATTGTTTTTTATCGAATGGGTTTGGCATCAGAATATGTGATGATTTTGTGCACCATAGTGCTAGGATAACTATTAGGCATGTCCTCATATGACCAAGTGAATGTCTCATTATATTTATCAAAGAATAAAATAAATTTATCATGTCAATTAGTGTGAGTTCTCTAGAGAATATTATAGGTCAAGGGCATGAGGGGTGCCATATTAAATCCTTAAAATTTCCTCGATAAGCATAGCATTTCCATCTTAAAAATGATATGACACATTAGGAAGAGAGGAAATGGAATTTATTTTAGGATCAATGCTACCGATGAAGTTGTTAAAATGAGGGGTATTTTGATTGAAATTATAAAGTTTATGATGTTATCAAGGAAGTTCAGGTTCTCAGGCATGGAGAAAATCAAGGATGGCTTCATTGCTTGGTAATGTAGGTAGAGGGCCATAATTTTATACATCTACTTCAAGATCAATATTTTTGTTACCATGGTGGTCATATTCATAATGTATTTGGCATACATATGTGTCCTTGGCATCAAGGATGATCTTAGGAGTAGGTGGAACTATAGAGGAAAGTTGATCATATTCAATTGGTTTATCATTGAAATCATTGAAATGAAAGGGATCGAGTAGAATAACTAGTGTGATAAGAGGTATATAAGGTTAAAGAAGTTCCAAATGTTTAACACGTAAGATTTGTTCAACCACCCAAGGAGTATCGAGAAGTGATTGGAGGTACATGGCCTTCAAGTTCTAACTCAAAATCTATAGAAATGGTGTGAACATCATGGTTGAAAGCATGTATTTGGGATACTGTTTTTTAATAATGTTTAACATCCAAATATCATGATTAAGGTTGGGACATGATGTAGTTATCATCATAAATTGGATAAATTGTACATGCTTATGAAGTGAGAAGAACTTCAGAAGGTGAGATGCCTAAATCATTGAATTTATGTGGTGACATAATTAAAGGATCTTGAAATAATTTAGCCACTCTATAATCATTGCACATGAAGTCATCTTTTATATGAGATGCTTCATGGGAATTGCATAGAGGAGGGAGATTAGTGATCTCATTGATGAGAGGGATGGTAAAATCATGAGGTAATAAGGAGGGAGGTAGCCACTTCGAGATGTAAGGAGGTAGTTTAGTAGTATTACACATATTTTTCAAGTCATTTGGCTCATCATCATCATAATCAGTAAGAGTGACATGTAGATCCAGGTTCATATTGATGAATTCAATTAAAGGGGAATTGTTAATCCTTAGAATAGTGTAAATCTAATATTAAGACTTAGGATTAGGAAGTTGAATATTCCATGGGTTAGGATCAGTCTCATTTTTATACATTTCCCCATTGTGAAGGAACTTGATACATTGGCTATCAAAAGAGGCAATATCCCTCATGTGATGCATCCATGGGCATCCTAAGAGTATATTATAAGATAATTGTAAATTGATGACCTAAGCTTAATTCATATAATTTTGGGTCCAATAGTAAGGAGCTAAATACAACCAAGTAACTTTTGATTAGCGTTGTCTAATCCATAACATGTCAGACAAGTTTGTTTGAGATGATCTTTGTTATAACCAAGTTGTTAAATGAGCCAAAGAGATGTCACATTAATACTAGACCCTTTGTATACTAATACTTTGCAAATGAAGGTGGTATTAATGGATATTTTAATGAAGAGGGGTGGATCATTGGCTTGAAAGAGGATTTCATCATTAATCATGTATTCTTTGAGGAGCTCTATGGAAGGTTTCAAAGAAGGACAAATGGATTCGATAGTATGAACTTTTGTTGGTTGAGGATCACGAGAAGATGGTCCCTCTTAGAAAGGAGATGGTTCTTCAATTTTTTGAATTTCTTACATGAGGAACTTACAATGATAAGGAGATGTATGAACTAACTCCATGAGACTAATTTTTAAAGGCATGGAATTGAGTTCTTCTAAGAAGTTCCAATGGGTTTTGGAAGAAGAAGAACCAACACAAGGATTATAATATAAAATAAGTTTAGCAAGAAGAGAATTGGTTGGAGGTTCAGAGGTAGGAGGTGGTTACTCAATGGTTTCTAAAGATAAGTGAGTAGTAGTAGTATCTTTGATAATTTGTTCTTTTAAAGATGGTTTCCTAGGTTTGGTAACGAGATCTTTGTGGGTTAGTTTATCTCAATAATTAAATTGAGACATGCTTATATATTTAGAATTGGTGTAATATTGATCATAATCGGTGTTAATCACACAAATATTTTTTTTTGATTTTTTAGGGTTAGATGTGGAAGATTATTTTGGGTTATTAGAAGAATAAGCTTTAGAATATTGTTTCTTTTGAGAAGCGTTAATGTAATCTTGATGACAGATTTAAATTATGGCATCATGATTGAATGAATCACCAAGCATTAAAAAATGTAAATTTCTATAAACCCTCTACATGTTTCATGGGAATGACCTATATTAGCCTGGAACCAATAAAATTTATTAGGATCATACCATTTATGGGAATTATTGGGGTACATGAATGGTTTAAAGGGCACTAAAAATTGTTTCATTTGTTGTACAATTAAGGGCGTATGAAAGGGTTAGGGATTATTGACTTTAGCGACTCCTAGTTTGGATTGAGGAGGATTTCTAGTTATTGCATCAGTTGAATGTTTAATATATTGCCTTATGATTTTAGTATTAGGTTTAAAATGTTTCATTAAGAAGTCTTGGCACTTAGTTTGATCAAAAGCTTCATTTAATGTTTGAGGGGTGAAAGTTTGAACCTTGTATTAGAGTGAAGGTGTTAATGTTGTTATAAAGAGTTTAAACAAGTTGTCATAAGTCATGTTTTGATCGGCCTTGTGACCCAAATATTTCCATAAATTGATAAAATCATGAGTTGATTTGGTAGGGGATTGCTTAGCATTGATGAAATGACTAAGGCAATTTTTAGGAAGATCATTGTGTTGAAACACTTTAACTAGAGGATTGACTAAATCCTTTAGTTTCCATATATAATGTTGGAGAAGTTGGTTCTACCATTCTAATATATCATCGGTGAAGGTTTTAACGAAAATTTTAGCTATGGCAAAAGTATTAATTTGGATCCACTCCTTATAAAGATTGTCAAATGCCTTAAAAAAAGATGCAGAGTCTTTAGTCCCATCATATTTAATAGTTGGAGATATATTACCAACATCAATAAAAATAATAAAAGGGGATAAAGGCTCATTTTGGATGTGTTGGAGAATCTTGTTGTGCATGATAGGTTTAGGGATGACATTACCCATAACATCTCTAAGAGGTGGAGGAATAAATTTTTGATTATTTTGAGGGAAAAGGATGGGAGGTTGATTAGCCATGTTGATCAAATGATGTTGTAATTGAATCATTCGGTAGGTGTTAGATGTTTGATTTATGTTTATATATTACAATATTTGTGCAAGAATTTGAGTTTTATCAATTGGTAGGTTAGTGTTTGTAGGATGATTCCTTGAATTGGTATTAGGGGGAGGTTGTTAAGTGGTAGATTCCCTTTGAGGTTATTAGATAGGCTTGTGTCAATTACCCCCACATTATGGCGAGAAATTTAAAGATTGGAATTGTCTTGATAGGTATGAAAAGGATTTGATCCACCAATCTCATCTATTTGAGTGATTTGAACCATGTTGCAATTGAAAGATGAGGGAGGAAAATAGGTGCTCCCAAAGTGAGGGTCCTCTTAGGAATTAAAGGTAGGAAGAAAACAACATCTCATATAGAATCTAAATGGATTCAAGTTGTCCAAAAAGATTCTTATATATAATTTCATGATTCTTGAAGAAAGAATCGTAGATCAGGAAATGATAATGAAAAATAGAGAGAAAGTCAGCTAGATAGAGAACAATATCAGCCAATGGGTATAAAGTCAACTAGGTCAATAGGGTAAGTGAAGAAAATTCACAAAACAAAATTATAACAAGACACAATCGAGTGGGTTGACTATGTTTTACAAGGGATAAAATTGAAATAGGATATAAAAATACACAATTATATGGGTTGATAGTGCATTAATAAATAGGGAATAGTCCAAGAAATAAGAAGACCCAATCAAATAGGTTGACTGTGTACTATAAGTAGATAGTCTAAAATTTTTGTAAGAGATTATGTCAACAAAAATGATAGTGTTTTAAGAATAAGGAAAAGTTTTTAAAGATAATATTAAAAAAAATAAATTTAAGTACACAATTTATTAGATCAATGTGACTAATCCAATTGGAACACACAACACAAACCTTGTACCAATGCTGGCCAATGGAAGTTTTGTAATACACCATACACTAATCAAAGAGAAAGTAATAACTTGAACGTAAATGATAAATAATCAAGCATAATTAAGTGTTATTAAGTTATAATGAAGTTTAATTTTTAATATGATTAGAAATTTGGTTGTAATGAAGAACTAGAAAGCAATATAAATCTAGTTTTAGGAAGTTTAGGCTGAAAGGGATTTGTATTAGTGATGGTACTAGCTTGGTATTGGGGCCTACCCCCTCACTTCACAATCCTATAGTGATAAGGGTGTCATGTGTTTTTTCAATATATAACATCAACCACATATTTATACTTGGCCAAATAACCAAGTTGATGCCCCCCTTGGTGATGGAATCCAAATAAGTAGACCTTGTGAATGTTAAAGTATGTATTTCTTATGTTTGTTAGTGTATTATCTAGATATTTCATCCTTTTTTGAGTTTGTCCTATGTAAAGATTTATCCCACATTGGTTAGTTAGGCTAGTTATTTATTTATCCTTGCCTACTTATGCAAGGTCTTTCCTTTATACTAGCATCTCATTTTTGAATAACACTTTATTTGCTTTGCTTTGCAATCATTTATCTATAACTTCCTTGTGTGATGTTTTTGTTGTTAACACTTTTGAATCTTAGGTCGGAATGTTTCTTCACCATTCCTAACATGGTACCAGATCCTAGAGTATTACAACCATCCACATTTATACAATTTGTTTTCATAAATTTACCTTGCCATTGTTGCTTCTTCCCTTATCATATATCCTCAAGCTTTTTTTCTCTCTTACAGATCCAACACTTTTATTGAAGTTTTGAAGAAAGTGTATGGTTTTTATTCTTGGATGGAAGGTGGAAAGGAGGTATTAGAAGTGGATATGTGTCATCTATCATTGGAGATGCATCATCTAACCATTGAAGCATTATATTAGAATTCTTTACCAAGCATTACAGAGTGGAGGAGTTTAGGTGAGTGCCATTCTCTATTAAATCTGTATTGACCTCTCTTTGCCCAGTGTTAGAATGTTGGATTTATTTTGATAAAGTATTGATTTTAGATGAGTGTTTTATTAGATATATAGCTAGATGTATCTAACCTATGTTCAAGGAGCTAGTACATTGGACTTTTCCTTTTTGCATATCAATAGTCCACATTAGAAATCAATATTCCATTTGTTTCATTGGTAACGTTGGATTTCTACATGAAATATTGGTGTCACCATTTTAGATCGTTGAAGGAGTTTTGAGAGTGGTATCATCCTACTTAGGCACTGGATCAACATTGGAAGGTGTTGGATATCTGAGTTGTGTTAATATTTGAGAGGAGAGAAGGTGTTAAAGGCAATGAAAGCTGAAATTTTCCTCTTTGACATCCCATATCTATGCTTTTTTAGATTGTTATGCCAAATTTTATCCTTTTTTTGTTTTATCTATTGTGTAAACAAAGATCAGAGGAGAGAGAAGGCTTGGAGAGCTGTCACCATTTTTGACATCATCAGCTTGTGGAATACATTATATTTTTTAATTTGTTTGTTGCAGATCTATGTTATAACCTAACATCCTTTCTGGCATCTTTTTCTTTTGCCTAAATGATATGTGTTGTAAGTTTGCAGGTGGAATTGGATATTTTATGTGGAGGCATTCTAGTTTTCTACATAAAGGAGATCTAAGTGGAAGAAATTTTCTTAGAGTGGAGGCATTGTGTCTTTGCCATTATGTGGAAATTTGATACCAAACCTTACAGCTCTCCAACAGTGACATCTCATCTGGCCTAAATAATGGTTCAACACTCAAGTGACCAAGACAACAATATTCCATTTTCTTTTCCTCTCATAAACAACTAGTTTTATTCATTATTTTATTTCCAGTTGTAATTTTATTCTTCAAGAGGAAGTCAAAATCACTAGCATGCATGCATACTTGGTCACATACATCCATTTTTAATGTTTTGACCCATTTTATCAAAAATTGTAAAGCCTCTAACTTTTAAATCGTAACTCATATTTGAGTTCTATTTTTTTTAAAGTGCATGGTTTTTTATTCTCTATCCATTGGTGTCATTAATTCATAAAAAATCACTAATTTTACAAAGTGTCAAAGTTTACAATCTTTTGGGGGGTTGCCTTGGTGTTGATTTTGTGTACCCTTTTGCATTCTTTCTACTTTTTATTGATTTATTAGCATGGATTCTAATTCTAGTATTAACCATTGTGAGCCTTTGACTACACACAATTACCATACATGGAGACCTCAAATGGAAATAATCATAAAATGTAAAGGATTATGGTCCCTAATGAATGAAACTCAACCACAGTTTACATGTAAATTTGAAAAATTTCAGCACCAATGTAAGTTTGAAGAGTGTGTGGGTTTGATTGGGGGTTATGTGAGTGACAATATTTTGTTTCATTTGGATGGATGTGATTCTCCATTAAAAATATGGGCTAAGCTAAAGGGTTTATTTTGGAAAGTAAATCACTTGAGAGTCATGCAACTTGAATTGGAGCTTACTTCACTCAATCTAGATGATAGATGACTTTGTGTCTATTGTAGACTACCTCACTAAGTTTAAGCATTTGTTAACATAGTTGAAGGGGAGTAGACAAGATAAGAAAGATGAAGAGTGTGTGTAATTTATTTTTTCTAAGTTGAGTGGCCCATTCCAAATATTTACTTCTATTTTTTTATAGTATGGATGCCTTAGGTGTCGCATTCTAAATGCTAAATCTAGAGTTGTTTTATGAGAGACTTACTAGAGATGAATTAAAATTGTCTCATCATGACTCTTCTACCTCTCAAAAAACATTAGTTGCATCACATCCTAATAAAAAGGGAAAATCTAAGAGTAAGAATAAAAAAACTCCTCCTCCATATCAAAATGCCCCTAATACAAACACCAACACATCTAAACCCAAATCATCTTTTAAATCTAATAATAAGTCTAACCTATCTTGCTCCTATTATGGGGGGATTGGTCATGAAGAGTCTAGGTGTTTCAAGAGAATGCAAGCCTTAAATGATGTCATTAAGAAACACAAGATTTATATCTCCACTCCTCCATCTCATGAGCATGGGAAATCACTTAATGTTGTTAGGAGATCATCGTCACCTATTTCATAAAGTTGCGTTCTAGATTCTGGTGCTTCACACTATATGAATTCTTTCAAGGAGTCTTTTGTATCTCTTGGTTCGATTTCTACTTCCAACATCAAGTTTGGAGATTATTCCTTTATTTATGTTAAGGTTAAGAGTGACATATAACTAGATGGTGGTTGCATCAATTATGCATTATATGTTCCATACATCACCACCAAACCTACTTTCAATTTATCATATTTGTTATTCTAGTTAGGGAAAGATAATGACTTTCACACCACAGGGTGATAAATATTGAGCTTTATTAGATCCACATACACTTATTACACATGGTGTTGTTGATCAAAGATTTGACTCTATTATTTTGAGGGTTTTAAAGAGACTCCTCCTTTAGGGATGTGTTTACTTTCTCATGTAGATTTTGAGAATTAGTATTGGAATGAGATATTTGGACACCTAAATTATAGATATTTGAAGGATTTGAGCACTCAAAGTATGGTATATGTTCTTCTTACAATTTCATTTCTTCATAGAGTTTTTCCTAGTTGTGCATTAGGGAAACAACACCAGGGTCTATTTCCTAAGGGTATGTCCATGAGATCTTCTTCACCACTTGAGCTTTTGCACTATGATTTTATGGTCTTTCCTACTCCTTTCAATGGATCTAAGTATGAACTTACTTTCATTGATAATTTTTCAAAGTGTACTTGGGTTTATTTCCTCAAGTACAAGAGTGATGTCTTTGCTCACTTCAAATTATTTAAGGATTTGGTTGAGAAACAATCTTCTAATTGCATCAAAAATATTTGTATAGATAATAGGGGAAGTACTTTAGTTGAGAGTTCTCTAATGTTATGGTAGTTCATGGTATTTTTCACCAATATTCTATTGCACATACTTGATAGTATAATGGCTTAGTAGAAAGAAAGAACCAAACTCTAAAGGATATGGTTAATTGCATGATGTATTCATGGGATTTACCTCCTATCTATTGGGAAAAGGCATTTAATTGTGTAAACTACATTTAGAACCACACATCACATAAATCACTTGAGCATATGACTCTAAAGGAGGCTTGGTCTAGAACCAATCCTGATGTCTCATTTTTTTGAGTATTTAGGAGCGTTGATTGGGAATTTGTACCAAAAAAGAAAATGAAAGCATTAGATAAGAAAAACAAATGTTTGATTTTTTTAGGGTATTACAAGGACATGAGAACTTTATTTTGTATCCTAACACTCATGATGTTCATTTTTGAATACATGTATAGTTTGATGAGCACTTTACATCTCATGCCTCTTCATATTCTTCCATGCCCTCTTATTCTTCTTTCAATGATTCACCTCCTCTTAAGGATTCATTCTTTGAGGAGCCATTTTAGGAGATTATTGAGGAGGTTATAAAGGATGAGGATCTTATTCACATTGATGTTGTCACTATGCATATGTGGGCTCATACTACAATTTTGTAAGGTAACACTTTCATAGAAGATCTTCCACCCACTTGACATTATTATGCACATTCTACAGGTATTGAAATTTTGTGTTAGGCATTCTCTAGGGATTCACAGTATTTTTCACAGGCTCATGGGATACAAGAGTGGGATGATGTGATGACAGATGAGTATTATTCATTGATGAAGAATCACACTTGGTATTTGGTCACTCTTCCTAATGGAAGAAAGTTGGTTTGGTGCAAGTGGATTTAATGCACCAAGTATGTAGTTGATGGGTCCATTGATAAGTATAAGATATATCTTATTACAAAGGAGTTCTCATAGGTCAAAGGTATTGACTACTCTAAGACTTTTACACCTATTACCAAGATAGATTATGTTCACCTTGTACTTTCTCTTACTGCATGATAGGGTTGGATAGTGTATGAGATAGACATTAAGAGTGATTTCTTGTATAGATAATTTCATGAGGAAATATATATGGAGTAGCATGTTGGGTTTATTCATGATTATTATCTTGTTTGTCAAATTAGGAGGTCTCATTTTGGTCTCAAACAACCCCTTGGGATTGGTATAAGAAGATGGATTCATTTCTTCTCTCCAGTGAATTTGTTTGATACCACTCTGATCTCACATTATTTATTCAATGTATTAGGGATGACATTTTTATACTATTCTTATATGTTGATGATATGATTCTCACAGGTAACTCCTCATCTCAAATTTAGACTATTTAATAGGCACTTTAAGCACAGTTCAACATGATAGATCTTGGTCTTTTACATTTATTTCTTGGTTTACATATTTCATAGTTAGATATAGGGATTTATTTAATTTAGCATAAGTATACCCTTGATCTTCTTCAACATTTTGGCATGGTTGATTGCAAGCCAAATTCTTATTCTTTTCAAACTAGAGTGACTCTCATTGCCACTTGTAATACTCCACTTTTTGATCTTATATTATATCAATAGATAGTTAGGAGTCTTATGTATTTAACCCATACTCATCTTCACATTTCATTTACAATTGGGCTTAAATCTAGGTTTCCACATGACCCTCATGAAAGTCATTGGTAGGATGCCAAGAGTATTTTATGATATATGTGAGGCATTACTCATTTTGGATTACACTACACTAGCGGTTCTACTCAATTGGTTGGGTACAGTGATTTAGATTGGGAAATTTCTTTTGATGATATGTGTTTTATTTCTGGCTACATATTTTGTCTTAGTTCTTCACCTATTGCTTGGTTTTGAAAGAATTAGTAGGTTCTTTCACTTTCATCTATAAAGGTAAAGTACAAGGTCATAGTTATAGTGAGTCAACAAATTTTTTGGATTCATTAGTTATTGATAGAGTTTGACTTCATGCAGGATTCACCCATTGTAATTTGGAGTGATAACCAAAATTCCATTTACATATCTCATAACCCAATTGAGAATTATAGGACCAATCACATTTAGTTACATATGCACTTCATTATTTTGCACATTAAGATGGAGTTATTAGATTGGAGTACATTCTGACTCATCAACAAGTTGTAGACATCTTCACAAAGCCTTTTGCATCACCTAATTTCCTTGAGTTGTGTGGCATGCTTGGGGTTTCATAAGTTGTTCTTTGGGGGTGATTATTTGGACATCTTCCTTCTTCATTTCATAGATACATATTATACATGAGTACCTTATCAAGCCTAGTTTCTAGGACTCATACTTTGGATATGCCACTATTTCTTTATTGGCTATTTTTAACCCCTAGCTTCACTTGAGGGTGGGTGTTAGAGTGTGTATTTATCATGTTTAATAGTGTATTAGCTAGTTATTTCATATTTTTGTGAGTTTTTCCTATGTGAATATTTATCTCACATTGGCTAGTTAGGTTAGCTCTTTGTTTTGCCTTGCCTACTTATGCAAGAGCTTTTCTTTGTACTAATATCTCATTTTTGAATAACACATGATTTGCTTTGCTTTGAAATCATTTGTCTATAACTTATTGGTTTGATGTTTTCTTTGTTAGAACTTTTGAATCTTGGGTTGGAATGCTTATTCACCATTCCTAAAAGGGAAAACAAATATTTAATGCCTTTTGTATGTAAATTTATTTGAAAGTGTGTGCAAAAGATAAAAATAGTGTGACTAAATTAGGAATTTGTATAACCACCTATTTAATTTATGTTTTTACTCTAAGCATGCAAGAAACTGAAAGGAAAAATGAATTAATTAATATTAAAGAAAGGTTAATTCCTTGATTGTGAAGATTACAGAGTCGGTTTAGGTGACACTATATACAAATGATGTAGAATAGAGTTGATTGGGTCACTGCTTTTTACAAAAGTGAGATCTAGAAGAACAAAGTTGAATAAGTTAACTATGTCTTCTAGATAGAAGACAATATACAAAATTGTGTCGAGTTGGTCATCCCAGATGGTTATAAGGTTGAATTTTTATAGACTACAAACTTGTGAAAAATAATACTAAAAAGGAAGAACTAAAATTACAGAGAGAATAATAATAAACCTTGGTAGATTGGAAGATGTATAGATTTGTGATGTTCAAATGTTGATTTAAATTTTTTTCTAATAGGGTCAATTGGTTTGATAGGGTTTGCAAAACATGTGAAATGAAAAATAATTTATGAATAGAGTTAATTGGATCAACTATATTTGCAGGCCTATATGTTGAAAGAAGATAATTTTGAATAGAGTCAATTGATTTAGCTATATATGTGAATTTAGAATTGAAAAAGAAGATTGTGCCAAAATGATCGATCCAGTCACTTGTATTTGAAAAGATAAATATTACTTACACTTATAATTGTTGATACATTAGATATTCAAGTTCATGACTAATATGGATCTACTAGACCTAACCAAGGGATATATTACCATAATAATTTCACTAGAGAGGATTCCAAAACCTTTAGTTAAGAAACACCATGCAATAACCCTAGCTAGGTCCTATGTTTTTATATTCACAAAATGTAATAATATGTAAAGTCTAATCTAATGCTCACCAAAGTTTGTGTCATAAAGTGGGGGTAAAAAACATAAAAAGTAAACATGTATAGGATAATCCTAGTTAACCTAAGTATAGGTAAGATCCTAATGCATGGAGAGAGAAATATATTCAAAAGTCATTATTTATGCTACTTATATCTACTAAAATAGAGGAGTAAAGCTAGAGATACTTACCTTGAAGATGAACCCATCAAGACTCAATATCTCCCTTGGCCAAAGGTGCTTTGTAAGAGGTTGTTTGGTTTGTATGGATCACTAATAAATGCCAAATCATCCAAGACTTTTCTACAAGACAAGATTATTCTCCTAGTATAAGCCTTAAATATAACTCCTCAAGTAGAATGGCAGAAGAGCGGATTATAAAGAAGCACAATGAATAAGTAATTCCTTATCTCTATAGGAAATAGAGAAATGAATGTGTATATATAAATGGATCTAACACTAAACCTTTCTAAAAGTTTAGTTGATAGGGTCAACCCAATTGACGCTATATTATTAATTGATAAAAACAAGTTAGGTCTTAGTCTAGGTTGGCCAAAGCTGACCTAGAATCGTAACTTGATTTTATCAATTTCAATACATGTTTGATGGGGGTGACAGTGTAATGTAAACCATCAAAAAGGGTTTTAGGTTTAGAAAGGGGTTAATGAAGGTAGGGAAAGCTTGGAGGAGTATACAAAAGAGGATATAAGGCTTAGAGAAGTGTGTAGGAGAAATTTGTGTAGATAAAAAGTGGTGGTATAAGGGACAATAATCCTATTAAGCACCAATGGTCTACCCACCCCTTTCTTGGTACACCCTTTAAATCATGCACTTTGAGAGATTGAGGCTCGATAGGTCCCCCAAGAGAGAAAGCATCAATAATTGATAAAGTTTGAAAATATTATGTGTATACAAAAATAAATAGGCCATTATGCCCATAGGTTTCATATTTATCCAATTATGAATAGTTGGAAGATAATATAAGGTCATAAGGTACACATATAAATGTAAATGAATATCTAAGATATTATCTTTGGAGTTTAAATTGTAAAAAATTATTTATAGATCTTTTAAATTTGGATGTGGAGGAGTCCCATCTTCTTAGGTGTGGTAAACTCAAGAAATGTAAAGATTAATTCCATGTACTTGATGCTGAAGGACAATAATCTCCTTTATGGGTTTGTGATAAGCCCAATTGTTTTCTATTTAGTTATTGGTTTACTTATGTTTGGTTGTTGTTTAGTTTTTTTTCTATTGTTAGCCATTAGAAGTTGAGCATTAGTTTCTTAATCACTTATATACCTTTAGATTTATTTATAAAATGTTTTTTTATTTTTGAAAAAAAACCCTTTTACCCTTATAAAACAAAATAATAAATTACAACATGGAGGATGACAAGATTGAAAATTAACTTTCAACATGTCTACATGTTTAGCCATGTATTCTTAAACATTACATATACAAATAAATCTTACTCAATAAACCACTTTGTATGACTTGGAATGTACCTAAAATATATATAAGAACCAGATCTAATGAATCTAATAGATTAGAAGTAATAAGAGCATAAGTAAGGACTTGAATGGAGGAAAATTTAAACTTTATGCTTGAGTGGGAACTTCTTATGTAACACCAGAGCATTAATGGCCCACTGAATCTTCTCTGGTTAGGTACTATGAATACCTTGATTTCATTCCATGAAGCACTAGAATCCCTAAATGCCCCATTTACACCAGATGACTACCTAGAGGACAAAATAGAGGATCAACAATGGCAAAATAGGAGATTTAGGGAAAACAGACTGATTGGTAGAAGGCAATATTTTTAAAAAGGATCCACATTAGCATTGGACTCAACATTCATAAATAATAAGGTATGCATTAAAATACCTGATTCTATACTTGAAAAATCTAACAAAAAACTATATTTATCTTTTGCTGGCAAATTTCAAGGGCACAGACCAAACATTGATAAAGTTAGATATTGGGCCACCCAAAAGTGGAATACCAAAGGGCACATGGAGATTATGTCCATGTAAAAGTATATTTTCCTTATCACCTCCATTTTAAAATATTTCACCAAGGTCTTAATCCAAGGACCATGGTTTATTGAGAAGTTGAATCTCTGCCTCAGGAAGTAGAAACTAGGAATAAATTAGAATAGTGACATCTTCTTTGAAACTCTTATGTGGGTCAACCTCCCTATCCTCCCCATGGAATTTTTTGAGGAATAAATGATTATAGATATGTAAAAAGATATATTTAATCCTATCTCCTTGTACCCTATTTCCAAGTCAAGATGAAGGCTACTAGAAACCAAATTCTATGTTTATATCTCCTCAAAAAATCCTCTCCCAAGATCTATTGACTTATAATCAAGGTATAACACTTGGTACCAGGATATATTATATGAAATATCATCAAAAATATTCCCTAACTATCATAATTTTAGACATAAATAATTTGCATGCTCAGACAACAAAATAAAGAGAACTATGGAGAAGGATAAATCCATTGTCAAGGTGGCCAAAGAACTAGTCAGGGTTGAAATAATCTGTAAAGAAGATACCAAAAATTTGGAAGCAAGAAAGGATACCAAAAAAAACATAATATGTAACTCTATGGTAGCCTCCCCTACTTCACCAATAACTACCCCTCAATTTCCATTGAGCAACAAAAAAGTGTCCAGGAAGGGAACCATTCTCCCAAGTATGATCAAGGAAAGCTTCTCCTATACCATAGGTCAAGAACACACCTTCAACATCATATTTCAATGCCAGGATAATCATGAATGGAGTGAATAAAATTAAGGTTTTTGATGTGATCAAGCCTCTCAATATACCTCTAGGACAAACCATCAAAACCAGATAAATCTTAAATTAAGTTATAAATGGCACACAGAGACCCTAAAAGAAGGCAAAATCAACATCAAGAAACCACTGAGAAAGTTTCCTAATGAGACTAATTAAATGTTTTATCCCATTTTAAAAGTGTCTATGCTGATGTTCCTAGGAATTTTTGTGGAAGTTTTATGGAGTTTTGTGGTTATAACCTGTATGATCTACTCAGCTTACTAGATTCTTAGTCTAGTTCTTCTTTAGTTTTTACTTTTTAATTCATTATTTTCTCTATTTATAAGTTAAGGGAACCCTTATAAACCCTTTCCTTTTCCTCTTTATCCAATTTTCCTATGTTTATATGTAGTGTTTGGTATCCTCCATTTCACATTGCGGTTATTCTTCATGTTCGTCTCTGAGGTTGGGGGAGCTTGTCTCAAAACCCTTGTGTCTAGTTCATAGCTCTAGTTACAAAAATATTTTCACCCATATCTAATAAAATGATATAAGAGAGCTATAAACATTATAAACTATAAGTAATCAATAAAAAATTAAAAATATTAATATGTAAAAAACCCAAGAGATGCTTACGGACTTATGTAGACGGGGTCCTAAAAAATTATAAGCTAACATCAGCGAAATCCTAGAGAATCGAGAAAGATTAATATAAAATATTAGAACCACTATCTTAATAACCTCTACACATTTCCTTGATCCTCTAAAAAAATCCAGCTCACTCAACCTAACATTTATGATTTTAAGATGAAAATAGGAAAAGAGAGACATATGAAAGCTAGAAAATATTCCAACATGATAATTTCATACAAAGATATTAAATTATGCATTAAATACCTTGTAAAATTTAAAGCTTGAGATATGAAAGGGTACCAATATTAGATATTAAAACTTGGGATCTCAATCCATGTGACTCATATCAAACCTCTTTTCAACCAAACCATCAAGAAATATTTCCATAAAAAGGACCAAACTTTCAATTATTCCTATTTTCAAGTTTGAAAATTAGATGACCTAATCAATTATCAAACCATCTTAACTATTTCAATTTAAAAAAAAATTTATGGTCTAAATATGGAAATAAAAATTAGTCATTAGATTAAGAACAAGAATAAAAGGGGAAAATTGAAAGTTTCCTTTAGAAATAAATATGTTGGTGTTCATCACATCATCACCCTTAGAATTGTAGCTAAGGATTTTAGAGACAAAAATAAGACCTTATATATTACTTATTGACTTACACAAATCCTTCACCATCATTCCAAAAGCCAACCTATGGAAAACATTGAAATGTATTTTTACCCATATCAACCTTTATATAGTTGTGAATAGGCTATATGAAAAAGTTATTGTCTATATAAAATGTAACATTGAATGGTCATTTGGTATGGAAATTTAAATATAGAGGTTAAAAAAGGGTTCCCACTCTCTCACCCTTTTAAGAATAAATATCAACAAAATTGAATATTGGGTATAGGAGGTGTGCATTGTTATTTACATTTTTGAATTCATTTTCATCCTTATAGTATATGTTGATTACATATTTCATCTTGTAATAAAATGATATCTTCAAAAGTAACTCAAAGTTCTCACAATTATGATAAGAATTGTAAACTTATTGTTAATGTTGATAAAACTAATGTAATGATTAATACAAAATTAAATCTTACCCTTCAATCTTGTATGATAATATGCTCTAGAAGAGATCCATACTTACAAATACTCAGGCATTAAATTTAATTTCAGTTTAAATTGTAACCATAATATCTTAAATAAAATATTTTTTTTACTAGAAATCTTAATCTTGAAAACACATGTTGAACTTTGACATTGGGATGAGATAAAATATTTTTAAAATTTTAGTCATTCAAGTTATTCTTTATGGTTATGAGGTATGGGCTTGCAACATATTTGGTGAGATGTGGAACAAAATTAAGAAAATCCAAAAGCCTTTTGAGCCTACAATTTTAAAATAAAAATTAATATTTCGTGCCATGTTCTCTTTGTTGAAGTTTTTTGTAGAGTTTTTATGGAGTTTAAATCTATGATTAAATACCTATAATATAAACATAAATTTATCTATTTTAATATCAATATATTCCTTGTTGTCTCTTCTAATATGAGTAAAAACCATCATAAACTAAAGAAATAATGTATTAGAGACATTAGGGCTTGAATTAAGTATTGAAAGTTAAAAATTGAAAAACTTATACATAATATTAATTAATTTAATCTTACATCTTTTTGAAGTTCAAAAAAACTATCTACTATCAGAATAAAAATTTTAATAAGAAGAATTTGAATTATTACAAAGATTGTATTAGATCAAGTTTAACTAGTTAGAAATAAATTTCAGTTACATTGTGAGCTTTAAACACATGATGAATATTTATATATTTTTTATTTTTGTGATATTTTTGACCCATGTGTGTTTAATTCATCTTGAGACAAAATTTATGAGTATTCATTACAACAATAACTTTTTTCCTTGTGTATGTCAGTAATAATCCCAAGGAAAAGGAACCTAATTAGCACACAAACACCTTTAATAAATTGGTAATAGGAGAGGAATAATAAATGTAATCAATTTATTTGGATTTTTCACTCTCTATCCTCTTTCCCCATTTAGAAATATTTTGGAGCATGTAATGCCTTTTAAAACACTCTTGTATCAAAATTATTAAAACGTGGCACTAACCCAATTATAACCCTTTCATATATATTTGTTAAGCAATTGAAGGCTTCCATGAACATTTTAATTTGATTTATAGTTTTTTAGAGTTATAACTTGTGTATATTTAAGTCATATTTAGATGATCACCATGAACCAACATTGCACTAATGACATTTGTCCTCATGCATGTTGGTAATAATCACAAGGCAAGGGAGCCCACTTAGAAAATATTTTTCTATAGAGGGGGCACATGTATTCATAACACTACACCAACCACATAAAAGCAAAAGGATAATTAATATCTAATATAAATAAAACAAAAGAGTAAATAAATTCCTGAATTGTGATTTACTTCTAGGAGAATGAAATTACTTTATGTTTTAACTAGAATGCACATAGTGATAAATTAAAATATGCTTAGTAAATTAAAACTAAAGCATCAACAAGATCTAAGATATAACACTCCAAAATGATAATCATATTTATCTCATGGATGAAAATAGGAACAAATGGGATAATTGAATGTTTGAATCAAGCAAGAATAATGAATTAAAGAAAAATGATAGACTCTAACACACCTTAGTTTTATTTTGCAATCTAAGACTAGATTTAGGTTCTATGGTTGATTGCGATGCTCTATGTGAAATAGGATTGTTAATTGTCACTATAAAAGATTAGATATGTCATTAAATTTGTACAAAATTAAATTGGAAGGCTATCAAGTGTATACCATTACTGCTATTAAAATTTACCCTTCAACTGAAGGTGTCCTCTATTCAAATTCAGATTTTACAATATTTTGGGCAAGTACATTAGTTTTATGGTGAGTAAGTTTATGTAATTTTTATGATAGATTAGTGGGAATAATGTATTTATTTGAATTCAATTTTAATCCTTGACTTATCCCTCAAAATTATTAAATAAAACAAGTATGTGCAAGGTTAGTTGACTCAGGATAATGCTTAAGGAGTTGTAGCTACATATTTTGTATGTTCATAATAATAATCAATGTAGTTTTCTTGTGCATGTGAGTGAAGTATAAATAAGATAAATGACTTCACCTCCTCCTAATAAATACAATGT